>CM045580.1:3478666-4027805 GCA_024721215.1 Cheumatopsyche charites
ACGCAACTCTCAATAATTCTTCAATTTTCTCAAATCATAGATCAATAACAATAATAATGTTTCTTATGAAATATTTTTTCATATCGTCTTAATTTTATTTTATATAATGAATATATTAAAAATATGAAAATTTCAACAATTTTCCAGTTGCAGTTACACAACCTCCAATTAAATCAAACTCGCAACAAAAACACACCCAACCCCAACTCCAACCGAACTAGATCAATCAAGCAATTAACTCTGCAAACACCCACATTTCGTCTCGCCCATGAAAAAGATAAAAACCACTTCGAAAGCCGATAAACAAACAACAACCCCGTCCCAATACATTCTCCTAACGTTGCACCCACCGAGAGGAAGAAGAAGACACTTCTGTTTAATAATTAATCAAAAGCCGCAACAACATCACCAGTCTATAGCCGCCGCCCCACGAGGGCGCAACCCACTCCGACCCTTAACGACGTTACGTACACTAATTGTATCATTTTAATTACTTAAAAGACTCATTAGTTGATTGCCGAGAAGACTTTTACTTTTCCTCCCTTTTGACCCGTCCGCTTTGAAAAAGTTGCGCCCAGGTGGCGGGACAACTTCGACATCTACCTCCTCTCGCATTATGTAGTGTGACTTTCTGAAGCTCGTTTCGGAAGTGTCTTCTTCTTCTTCCTCTTTCTGCTTGCTTCCTTTTTCCTCTTATTCGGTCTTCCTCTTGCTCTTGTTTGGCTTTATGCGCGATTCGCTCCGAGCGCCCTTCGACGTATCGGAGGAAGTGAGTCTTGTTGGGTGTTTAGTGTAATTTGTTTAATTGGCTGTTCGGCGTGTGATGGATTTCGATTTGTAGTATTGTTTGATATACTCGATTTTATTATAATACAGATTTCGAAAGAAAATTATTAGGTAGTTGTATAAAATATTGTGCACTTGATGGGTAAAGTTGAGTTGGGTTAAGTCGAATGTCATGTCCAATGCGCGAGTCTAATTTTAACAAAACATCCTGACACTGATTTTTTATGAAATCACTTGTTGATATTTTTTTCTCTTCTTCAGTCCAATTTTATTGAAAGTTGACTGTTTATTGTTTATATTGAAATTTTTCATGAACAGAGTATACTTCCATCAGCATATGATTTAAATAAACCATATTTCAGATAAAGTAAGTGTTAAAACTTTCAACGTGTAAATTTTGATTGCATATGATCTCTAGGATAACTGCTGCTTCAATATTTACACTTTGAATCTTCAAATGAATTCTAGAATCTATAAAAAAAAATCCATTCTCCGAATCTCGAACGCAATTCCAACGCTGAAATTCCATATTTTCCCGTTCGAAATTCGAATCTTCCGAACAAGAGATTTATAGAGCCTCACTCTGTCGATGGGATTATTCGCTTTTTTTCCACAGTTCCCATTCTCCCCCATCACATCGGCAGCTTCCTCCGCTCATTCTGTTTACTTTCCGCCGAACAAAAATGCTCTCCAAATTTACTCTGCTTAGTTTATTCAAAGTTTCTAGAGAGAAATGTAGATGCGGACCGAGCTTTTCTTTCGTGTTTGTTTCCGATCGAAAGTTTCGCCCGGCGGAAAAATGTTACTCGCCAACCTCTAACGTTAACCTCTCTAGCTTTTTCCATCCCCCCGTTTTCCATCGACTTTTGCTTCCTTCCAGTTTTCCACACACAAGTGTATAGCATGCGAAAAATATATCATTAATGACTACCGCTGGGAAACTTTTCGAATTCCGCCAGCCGAAAGTCCTATTTTTCCCTCTGGCGTAATATTCGTTCTTTTTTTCGTATTATTCGTGAGGAAAATCGAACTCGCGATACTCGCTCGAATTGATACGTTTTCAATGTAATATATCGCACGGTGAAAATTGCTTTTATTAGTGTACGTATTTTTCTTTGTAATACTGTTGTTGATTCTTATATAAAGTGAGATTTGTTTCTGTGTTGAAAGATTAAGAAAATCTATGAAAAATCGATATTAAAATCGTCTTAATCTGAAAGAAACAGAGTAAAGATTCAATGCCAAAAACATGAATTTTTAAATCTGAAGAAAAAAGTTAGAATCTATAGCAACTTTTATCCTTCGGCTGCACCTGTCACTCCTTTTATCGTGGCTCGTAATAACGCTGTGCAACCCTTGGATATAGCTTTTCGCGTCGGCAACTCCAATTAATTAAGCTCACTCGTTTATATGCTAAATATTTTTAGTGGCTCGAAACGGTTTCGTTGGCTTGACGAGCTTTTTTTTCAAGCCCATGCAAATTGGCCTTGCGCTACTGAAAACAGAAAAAAACAACACCGACAAACTACTGCTCCGTTTCAACTTTTGAATTCAGATTGCTCCGTTTTGATAATGACATTTAACATTAAGATTGTACAGTCTACTGTTGACTTACACTTTTACTTGTAAGATTATATATACACTCAATTGTAATCGATTTAAGAAATAAAATGAAGCATTTTTCCTGGGTAAGGAACTGTTCACACAGCATTGTTTTATATCCTTCCGTTGTATTTAACTATTTAATTTATTTCCGTTGTATTGAGAACTTATAAACAATAGTTTCTTAAATAATAAAAATAAAGATGATTTTTGTTCAGGCGTCCACCAAACGCCATTCACGAAATGTTATATAATACTGATACACAAAAGTCGACTCTATTCTATTTGCTCGAAAGACTATTTTCAATTGAACATATTGAGAACAAAAACAGTATGAAAGACCCTTTAAATTAAATTAGCATAAACTAATCACCGCATACATAAAGAAATTGGCATATTTAATTAAATATTATATTTTTTCCATTTCAGGCGCTCGACGGACAGAACATCTACAACGGATGCTGCACCCTGCGTATAGACTACTCCAAAATGTCTTCGTTGAACGTGAAATACAACAATGACAAATCTCGCGATTACACCAACCCAACTCTACCCAGCGGAGACGGAGACCATCTTCCGCTCAGCGGAGAACTATTGCCTTCATTATTGCTGGCCGCCAGGCCGGCTTTGACCAGAGACCGTCTCACGGGTTTGTGTTTGTACTCTTCCAAATTCTAACAATTTTCAAGTATGAACCCCTTCAATCCCTATTTCGAGACTTGATTTTACCTTTCGGCTTGTCGAATGTGTTCCAGGTGGTCCAGGAGTTCTGGCTCCGTCGTTCGGTCTGGGTCTAGGTGGTCCCTATGCCGGAGCAGCTGTCGCGGCTGGTCTTCCTGGCTTCGGAGCATTGGCTCTTGCTCAAGGTGCTCTCAGTGGAGCCACTCCGTTGAGAACACTGCAGCAGCCTTTGCCTTTGGCCACGGTGCTGTTGGTCTCCAACTTGAATGAGGAGGTACATATTTTCGTTAGCTATTGTGCAATATCGATGATAATTCGTTTTGTTTCGAAAGTGTCACCACTAATAGGAAAAGTAATTAGAATTTTTAATGATAGGCAACTGTAAGATTTCAGTAGCGTTTGTATCTAAAGCACTTATTGTTAGATTGTTTATTTTTGTAAAACTTTCATGTGGCTGGATTCGTATAAGTTTTTCTGATTCGTATCACTTACGAAATGTTACATGAGAAAATAATACATTAAAGGAGTAATAAGAGTTCACTTTTGTTCTCATACTCACGAAGCACCGTCTACAAGATGCCAAGTAATACTAGCGCAATTGGTTCGCAAAATTTGACTCCTTTCTCCTTTTTCGAAACACTATTTTCTTATGTAGCTTTTTGCAATGAATACTATCTGAATAATCCCATGTAAACCCAGTCTTTCATTTGCCATTGCATATTCTATAAAATTTATTAGAAATTTCACCAATTTTCTTATAGATGCCTGTGAAAAATTCGTTTGTACTTTAGTGGTTGCATTTTTTTGTTTGTTCTAGATCACTAATGAAAATAAATATATTTGGAATTGTACATTATCAATAAAATATATGATATTATCATCAAATCATCTATATTCTCATAAAAAATTGAATAAAAAAAGTCTTCAAATATTACTAAACAAAAATTTTAGATTTTTTGTTTGTTTAGATGCAAGCCAATTTGCTATTTATTATCATATATATATATACTCTTGTTACTATTTTTGGTTCTCTTCAAAACTACAAAAATTTCAATGTGTGATCCCTGTTTTTTACAGTCCTTGCCTATTTTTTTTTTACCCTAGAGCTGATCTTGCTTGATGTGACCCGCTGGTGTGTTATTATTTTTCATATAAAACAAATTAAAACACATTTGTATTTATCTACTGTATGAATATTTTACTCGTTCATATATAATATTAAAACTGATTAAAACATTAAAAAAATAGCAAAAACTATTTTACACCTAATATAATGCTGTCTCTTTATCTGTCCTATTGTTTTAGATGGTCACGCCTGACGCTCTCTTTACCCTTTTCGGTACGTGTGCACAATACCATTTTTATATTAAATTAAACATTTTCCATATTGATAAGCAAAATGTTTTATATATTCATATTCATCATAAACTATTTAAGCGATGCTGAGGTTTTATTTTTTTTAACAATTCTATTACGTCTATACTTTTTTTTTACTTGACATTCCAAAAAATAGGTAAAAAAACTTTTTAAGTTAAACGGTTTTATGTTAAACATACATTGCAATGTTTAAGATAAATGTACTAAAAACCAAAAAATAATAAAATAGATACAGTCGTAGGAATTATAAACATATGCATAGACTAGACTAAAATTAAACCGTGTGGCAAGTCAATTGTCTACAAATTATCGACTTAATGTGCGATAGAAGAATCGTTTAATTCGTCGTTAAATTCGACGTGCCCCACGGTTTAATTTTAGTCTAGTCTATGCATATGTTTATAATTCCTACGACTGTATCTATTTTATTATTTTTTGGTTTTTAGTACATTTATCTTAAACATTGCAATGTATGTTTAACATAAAACCGTTTAACTTAAAAAGTTTTTTTACCTATTTTTTTTTATTTTCTAGTTTTTAGTTTTTTATAGTATATTGTATTCTGCTTATTGAGTCCTTTCATTTGATACGCATGTTGATTGGATTGATAAAACCTACGTTATCCGCCATTTTGTAGCGGCCGCCATCTTGGATTTCAATTTTTTATACTATATTGTATTCTGCTTGTTGAGCCCTTTCATTTGATACGCATGTTAATGGGATTGATAAAACCTACGTTATCCGCCATTTTGTAGCGGCCGCCATCTTGGATTTCAATTTTTTATAGTATATTGTATTCTGCTTGTTGAGCCCTTTCATTTGATACCCATATTTATGGAATTAATAAAACATAAATGATCCGCCATTTTGTAGCGGCGGCCATCTTGAATTTATAATGATAATGAATAAACATAATTGTATTGTCACCAAAATCCAAAGTGTATACAAAATTTCAGATTAATCGGTTGAGAGGAAGTGGGTGAAATTTGAATTACTAAATTTGATCCAAGAAAAAAGAATAAAACAAACGGGTTAAGCTAAGTAAAACCGTTTAAAAATTGAACGTTTTGTTTATCAATAAAATATATTTTTTATTTTTCTATTTTTATTCAAAAAACTTTTTTGTGTAACTTTTCTTCTTTGACTGATTTTTTTATTATTATTATTTTTGTATTAATATTTTCTAGTCATTTTTAACATTTAGTGAAATGTGATAGATGAAATATTCTAAAACTTTGTTGATATTTTTCAAACATAAGTATTTTTTATATTTAGATTCAATCCATCACATTTGTACTATAATATTTTTGTGGAAATCCATTTGAATCGTCCACTGTCTGCTTATATGAAATACGTTAAACTTGATTCTCGAGTTTGATTCTTTTTAGTTTTAAATTATATTTCCTCTATGAAAAATTTTAGTTTGCTTTATTAGGCAAATATTGTTTTGTGTTTTTTTTTTTGAAATTTAATTTTGTAAAAAATAAATAAAATACACAGCTTCATTCTCAATATAGTTACAAATTTTCAAATTTACATGAACATTTGCTATATTTTCATAAATATTTATGTATATGACCAAATTTTTATATTTTCATGTATGTGAGTTTCATTAGAACTTTTCTTAACAGGTGTGTATGGTGATGTGCAAAGAGTAAAGATTTTATACAATAAAAAGGATTCTGCATTGATTCAACTCGCCGAACCGCATCAAGCGCATCTCGGTAAAACTCTTAATCTTTATATCATACAATGTCCCATCAATGTAAATATAATCGTGAGAATTTATCGTAAATCAAAGACAGTGTGAAACGCTCACTTTCTGTTGGCTTCGTCGAACACGACGCTCACTTTCTTCTTGTTCCTCTTGCGATGTCTTTTTCCCGGCGCCGCACTTGACATGTTGCAACGTCTAATTGTAAGCGGGAATTTTGGTATAAACACACACACACACACACACACACATGATTGTCGGCTCTAACAGCTCGATCGCGAGCCATGTCCTCGCGTTTTGTCAATTTTTTAAATTCGGTTTGAATTTCAATTGAAGCAATTACTTACAACAATCAAATCGATCTATTCGAGAATTTTTTCTCCTCTGGCGCGAATTACGTGAAATGTTCAAAATTTTCAGAATTAATGTGGAACATTTTTATCTGCGGCTTTGTTATTGATAAATACTTAAAATAAATTAACGATCCTTCTCCCTCCCCTCCATTTTCGCAATTTGCAAAGTGTTTTTTGCTTTCTATTAAATTTATATTTATTTTCTATTAAATCTATATGGCAAAAATTTTGCGGGTGTTTCCATATTATTACCCATCGAAAAACGAATTTCGATTTCTTATGATAGGACCTATAGAATCGCACGCAAAACGCTTGAAATGACGAGGGGACGGAGATGAAATTTTTCAATAAAAACTCGCGTTTACATCTTTTCTTTAGGTCGGGCCTACTTCAAGGTAAGTTTGATTACCAAAGATGCGAGTTCAATTTGTTATTTATTCAGGTGAAATTTCATAATCCACGATGTATCGATATTTTTACACCTATGAGGTAAAGAGAAATATCGATACAAATGTACAAATTTAATACGATAATATATAAAATTATTTTATTTGGAAGTTTTCCGGAAGTTTTGAAAATAGAAAGGTTTTCCCTAATATTAATTTTTCCCCTTCGTATCGTTGCTGCTTGTCCCCCAAAATATTGGGAAAATTACGCTTAAAAGCAGTTTTTTGAGAATATTTTCATACCGATGAAAATAATTATGAAAAATCTGAAAAAAATATCCTATATATAAGGCCCTGTACAGAAGATTGGTGACGGACACGGGTTTATATCGGAAACGAAAGTGTGCGTTGCGATAATTGTATGGAAACGTATGTCAAACGCTTGTCATGTCTCCAGGCCCTAATTTATATTAATACATTTTATTCGTAAAATCAATAGTTTAGACGTACAAACGACATGGAAAAAATGTCAAGTAGGCCTAGCGCTGTGACGTAACACAACAATGCATAGGGCTTTCTTATAATGTCACTACCAAATTTCACATAAATTGAAAACAATTCAATGTCCTCATTTTTTAATGAGGACAATGAATCGCAAATGCAAATGAAATATGAAATATGCAAATGAATCAAAAAATACAGAAATAAAGGCGGAAATACTCCGTTCTGAGACATCAAAAGAAAGAGAAACGAACAACCATTCAATTCTTTGTGTTTGAATTCAACAAATTGCGTCGTTCTCTCACTAGCATAAAAAAATTGAATAGGTTGCTTCTCTTTCCTTATTTTATGACGTCTCAGAACGGTGTTTCCGCCCCGACAAAAAAAAAAAAAATGGACAAAGGCCGTGAATGCATCTCGCTTGGAGCAATCGTTAGCGGCGTTGGCAGGCGCTGAACGTCACCGGCGCTACGACAATTCGCCATTTCGCCGTTCAGCCAGATATTGTTCAAATTCGAGAGTTTAAAGCGATTCTTCGGGAGTCAGGATGGGTCTGACTATCTCCAGTCTCTTCACGCGCCTCTTCGGCAAGAAGCAGATGCGCATCTTGATGGGTATCTATTTCCTATTTCCCATTTCCCATTTCCTATCTCCGCCTCTTTGTCGTCTTCTGCGCGATAAGATTCTTTCGCATGTCCGTCGATTCCGATAATTCTTTAGCGTTTCGATAATTATTCAGCTTTAATGTCGACGTTCTTCGAACCTGAAGAAGAATGACGTGTGAGGTCTTCGTGACTCATTTGCCGTGCGTTGCATTGAGACGATTGCGATTTTCACAATAGGGGTATTTGCATGTGGAATACGCTACGGTAGAATCTATCGGTCGATCGAGAACGAAGAATTGAGCGATTGTGCTTTTGCATACTCGATAATTCTTTAATTGATGGTTTTTTGTTGTAATCGAATGTCAGCAATGACGTGGAATTGTTTTCTTAACGTTTCTAATAAATTTTAGGTGAAATTATTCAAATTCGGAAGTTTTTTATTTGGTAGTTAAAAACTATAATATAATCTTATAAAGCTTAGTAAAAACAAATCTTAATAGATTCATTATAAAAATGATTAAATGGAAAAAATACTCCTATTTCGATATATTTCTGACTTAATTTCATATTGAAATTGATCTATCTCTTATTAAACTTGTGCAATTTCATCTGAAAAAAAAAGTGAAGCAATTATCATTTTAAACACTGAATTTTGATAGGTTCGACAATTCTGTGATCTAATCATATGCCAATACTGATGTTAAATTTATCGATTTCTGGTATAAATGAACAGTTAAATGTGTTTCTATAAAATTTTATATTTCTATAACATCACTACAATTTGTTTCTTAACCTTTTTATTTTGCTTCACTCCTAATTTTCAATACACGTCAGATACGATCTGTCAATCATTTCAGTTGCATTTCATTACAATTGACTGATATTTCATCAGAATCAACTTACATTTCTAATGTTCTCATTTCAATCAAATTATTACTTCTTTATTCAATTGAAATGATCTAAATTGATAATTATATCGTAAAAATGAATTATTTTTGCATCTAATTTTTTTAAATAATATTTCTATTTTTTTGTTTTTAGTTGGATTGGATGCTGCAGGCAAAACTACAATTCTATATAAATTAAAATTAGGCGAGATCGTCACTACTATACCCACAATTGGATTCAACGTAGAAACTGTAGAATATAAGAATATTAGCTTCACCGTCTGGGATGTAGGCGGTCAAGACAAAATCAGGCCTTTGTGGCGTCACTACTACCAAAATACACAGGGTCTCATATTTGTTGTCGATTCCAATGATAGAGATAGAGTAATTGAGGCTGAAAATGAACTGGCGAATATGGTAAGCTATTTAATTGATTATTTTGTGCATAATATAAGAATTCAGTTAACATTTGTTTATAATTTTAGTTAAAAGAAGATGAACTGCGTGATGCTGTTATATTGATTTTTGCCAACAAACAAGATTTACCTAATGCAATGACGGCTGCTGAACTAACAAATAAGCTCAATCTCAATTGTCTCAGGAACCGCCATGTAAATATTTTTTTCATCGTTCTTTATTTCTTTTTTGAATTCTCAAGTAATATGTTGAAATATATTTTTTCAGTGGTACATTCAAGCGACTTGCGCTACTCAAGGACAGGGATTATACGAAGGATTAGACTGGCTCTCCGCCGAGCTGGCAAAATAATGAAAACACACAAGATCCATATCTATCGTATACACGTTCAACACTGAATTTTTCTTCATCAGCTTTTACCATCATTTTCTATTCGTTGAAATGTGTGCGTCATTCCAAATTAGGGTTGAACTGATAATATTAAGGAAGCACATTACTGTGATTTCATTGTTATATTTGAGATTCTCAGTACCCCCATTCAAAAATGTTTTGTAATCGATCGTTGTGCATATTTTCACTCAATTGATAGTGCGTATTGTATACAATTGTTTTAGAATGAATTATCACACTGAAATTGTTCAGACAATGTCTATATACCTTCAAGAATGTTAATTGCTTCTGTTAAGTTGTGAGAGCTCTCGAAATGAGAATATTTGTGAAAATAGTTTGACTAATTCATAATAAGTTAATTATATGTTTGTTTCTTTAATACAAAAAAAATGTTTTTGATTGCTTCTTCTTTCTCATTTTAAGCTTTTAATTCAATTAATAGCATATTTAGGAAATGCGTTAAGTATATTTACATGAATACATATATGTATCTATATATTTCTTTTTCTCAATCAATATTGTAAATAATATGCCATAAAGAATTCATAATATCGGAATCATTACCAAAATTTTCATCATCAAGAAATGATGTTATTGAAAACTTTTTATAAAAGAACTTTTATAATTTTCCATGTGTTGAAAATAAATCTGAAAACATAGATTTTATATTTAGATTGATATTGATATGCAATGTTAAATGTTGCCAATAAATATTCAACAATATTTATAAGTGTCACGTTTTTCACTTATGTATCATGTCTTCATATAAGTATTGATAATAAATACCTTATCTCTTCAAATTAGTTTATTTATTTACATCCAATTTGTCAATTGAAAATCAATTTAGCCCAAAAATAATATTTTTATTCACTTCAGTATGAAAATAAAACATAGGTACATATATGCAGTAAAAACATTTTATAAAAAATAAGCTATATACAAATAACTGGACTCAACAATAGTTTATAAACGCGAATCATTCCAATTTGTTAAGTTAAACAATCATAAAAATAAAAATATCAATTATTCCAATTTGGTTTCCTTTTTTGAGCAAAACTGTTAATACCTTCTTGACCATCAGGCATATTGATATTTTTTACCATAATATCTTCACCAAGCTTATAAGCATCGAAAATACCTTTGGATACTTGCTTATAGTAAAATTCTTTGCCAAGACAGACCACTTTACGACTTTTCATTATTATTGCATTACATACTTTGTTGACTTCCAAATCCAACTGATCTTCGGCAACTACTTTAGTCACTAGTCCAGAGTTGTAAGCTTCTTCTGATGTTAATGGGAAACCTATAAAATTTTTATAACATACATATATACATTTATATGTATGTATTATTCATTTTATTTTATGAATATATATATATATATATATATATATAACATTACCAGTTAGCAGCATATTCATAACTGTAGACTTTGGCATGCATCTACTTATAGCAATGCCTGGAGTCGAACAAAATATTCCAAAATTTGCACTGAATAAACAAATGTAAAAATGAATGATAATATTAAAGAAGTACAAATATCTATCAATAAAAAATAATTACCCTGGTGTAGAAAATGTACTTTGTTTCGAGCACAATATAATATCACAGGTAGCAACTAATTGGCATCCTGCAGCTGCTGCTAATCCGTTAACCTTGAATTTTCACTAAATTTCAATTTCTTTTCAAATTGTAAAAATTATGTCATTATTCATAAAACCTTTGCAATAACTGGAACAGGAGATGTGATGATACTTGTCATAAGTTCGGTGGCTTTTTTGAAAACAAGTTTGTGATGTTCTATTCCACTATCGAAAGACTTCAAAAAAAAAAAAAATAAAAATCAGAGTATGGTGCATTTTTATTTAAAAAATATGTACAGCAAATTACCAATTCTTTTAAATTGTGACCGGCTGAAAAGACAGGACCTGTTGCTGAAAGTACAATAGCACGCAATGAAGGGTTATCTTTATCAACATTTATATTATCTACTAAAACTGACATCATTTCAAGAGAAAGAGCATTTCTACAAAAAAAGAACATGGCAAAAGTAAAACTATTTCATGCCATAAATATATACCAACTCACCTAGTTTTTGGATGATTTAATGTGATGTTTCTAACACCATTTTCTTCGTGAGTGACTAGATATGTTTTATTATCTCCTACAGAGCTAAATTTAGATATTGGCATATGAAAACTTTTACTGATATTCTTGAAATTTTTCTAAAAATTAAAAACAATAATGAAAATTGATTTAGGTTACGATTTTTTATTTTAAAAAAATGTTTTAACATGTATCAGGATTTATTGAGCTGAAGTGTTGGCAAGGTCAAATTGGAAAAATTGTGCAAATAAAATAAGAAAATACCCTATAAAACTTACACTGAAACAAATTCGAGACAACATTTTCGTAAAATTATGAAATTTATAGAATTTAACTAATGACAGAAAAACATTCAAACGTCAAATGTCAGACCAATGAGCCAAAGTGATCGTAAATGACAGTAATTGAACCATATCTAAAAAACAAAGATCGAAAAAACAATTAAATTTTTTACAATGAAAATATTGAAATAAAGTATGAAAATAGTTTTTCGTACAAATCATTGTATAAAAAATTGGTATTATGTAAACTTATTGGAAAATAAATAATTTTCAAATCGAATTCTTTTTTTTTTTTTTACATGCGATGAAAAATTAGATAGTGATAAATGTAAATTATCGAGAAATTGCAGAAAATAATCCGAACAACAGTCAAAATATGAATAAAGAAAAAACAACAATCGGAGAGGCTGTGGCGGGGGGATCAGGCTGTAGAGCAAACGAGAAATCAGTTGCCGTGCGCGCGCACGCATACAAACACGTGTTTCCACAATGTTTGGCGTTCTGTCGTCATAGCGACGGAATCATGGGGGCCACGGGGGTCTGCGATGGTCTCCGCGAAGAACTCCTCACCGGTGAGCATCGATTCACACATTCGAAAATTCAAACGGCGACCGTTAAGAGATCACTTTCGTTGATTTGCACAAGTCGGCCCAAAGAGCGAACTTGACGCACCTCCCCCGCCCCGCGTTTTGTCAACAAAGTGCACGTTTATTACGCGCTTGCAAACTTCGTTACATAAGTTTTCCGGGTTCTTTTCTATTTGATCATCGCCACAATTGTATAATCTTTGTTGGTGTATATGTGTATGTAAGAAAAATTTGGGTTAGGTTATTTTTTTTATCTGGTTAGGATTTAAGTTGAGTTAGGTTTCGTTAAATCGACGGAAAAATGAAATAGGAGCGTGCAGTTTTTTTGCTTTGCGAATTCAAATTTTGAACTTTCGTGGAAAATTTGTGGATTCTACATTAATTTCCGTAACAGGATTGGCGCGAAATTCAGTATGCAAATCGCGGCAAATATTCGCCGCTCGTTTTCAAAGCACACACGCCACAAATATACGCCCATCGTCTTCGAAATTGTAATTATGCGTCTCGGATTTACATAAAACTTCTAATATTTTTCGCCTTCGCGATCGTGAAACTGTGGGCGAGACAATTTCTATTTATCTCGATTGTAACAACGCTCTACGTACGCAATCAGTGAAGGTGTTTAATTGATATGAACGCGTAAATAAATATGTATTCTTATTTTTTTTTTCTTATTTGCAGCGTTATTAATGATAACGTTGGACGTTTACCCCCCGTTTTTAAGGCCAACGATTTCATATCGAGTTTTCGCGCGAACGTTGTATTCATATTATTCATAGTTAGCCAATAACAAAAGGCCGGTATTTTCACTGCTCTAGTTAATTAATCAGAGAGTTACAGTAATTTCTTCAACTGCAAACTATTGAAAATCTGCTGAACAGAGATGGATTTTGATAGTTCTTAGTCGAAGGACTGATTTCTTTACAAAGACTATCTTTTGAATTGTAGTTCATCTACCATCAGTTTTAGTCTCAGGGTAAAATGCGCCACTCGTGATCAATATTGCATATTTGCATTTTAAACACGTGTAAATAATCAGGTTGTGAAACCTTTGAAAAATGGCCGCATATTTATGAAAATTCCCATTAAACTCCACATCCTTTTGAAAGCGTTGATAATTCTTAATAAATATGAAAAACCGGTGTTCGTGTGAATGAATACTAGTATTATTTTTCGTGTAGAAAACAAAGATACCGGTTCGATATCATTAATGGCCGATTGTTCTCAAATCTCAAATCGAACATCTGAAAAATGTCATACGCAATTTATTATGGTCGTTCACCGTCGAACGACTATTGAAATGAAACTCATGTACTAAATCGCCTTATAAAGTTTTATATTTATCGATTGTATCATGCAGTAAAACCGCGACTGGAACTACACACGTATGATACGTGTGAATTAATAATAAGCCACGACGCTTCGCTCTTACAGACTAATTGATATTTCCACTGTTGTTGTGTCCACGATTACTGCATTTATTGATAAATTTGAACAATATGTGGTCGAAAGTGAGCCAGGCCTGTATAGTTCGAGATTTTAAGTATTCATGGAGAAATAATACGTATACGGATAGCGTACGAGAAGTCAATATTTATCTTATTTCGCAAAAGCGTTTAAACGCTTTGCTTACATAGAGTTTGCGTGTCGCATGCTCAAGAAAATTGTTGTGTATAGTCAGTATGAAAACTGAAAAGTTTTTGCACTGAAGTATGTATTATTTTGACGATATTTTTTTCAAAATGTACGTGAAAATATCCTGAAGTTTCAGTTTATTTAAATACTCTGCCATCAAAATTTCTGTGCTCATATGATTTTCTTGATTTACGAGGATTTAAGAACGATTCATAAATTCGATCTTCGAATCCTGATCAGATTCGATAATATACGCTCTTGAAAAACGATCAAGGTCGTCGTCTTTCATTCCACTTGATAATGACTGTTGTGAATATAATGTTATAAACGTTGAATATTCTTTCGAAGGATAATTCAGTGATAGCCTGCAGCTGCTTGGGTTTCAACACAAAACGAACAAGAATTGTTTTCATCGCACAATACAATAATGGAACTAATTGTGGATGCTTCTCATAAAAAATGATAAATTATCATTTCACTTTTTTTTAATTATCACTAAATGAGATCATAGTTTTCTTCATTTTACTAAACAGGATTATAGTTTCTTTTATATTTTAAATAATGTACATTATACTGCAATTCAATTTTAAATTGAAATAAATGAAAAGTATCCACGATCAATTCCACTGGTGTAATTTCCCATTGAAAGACGCGAACAATCGACTCACTCTTTGTTGTTTTAATTGACCTTCGACACTTTTTTTCAACTCTTAATTTCAATTAACACTACAATTTTCTCAATTTTCAATGAGCGGATTCGATCGAATCAAATTCGTCACATTTCGATTCGTTGACGTCAAACGCTGAAACTTTTACAGAATTGATTTTTTCCCGTTTTAATTCGAGGTGTGCGTTGTTTATTTGCGGCTGAAGTTGTATTTTCAGACACAAAGTATAACATTATTATGCCGTTACACGCGAACGTTTAACTTTCGCAGCATAAGCTAATAAATGTTTGTGTAATGTGTACAAATGTTAAGATATTGTCTGCGACTTGAGCAAAACACGCTATGTGTAAAGTTTTTTCATTTGATGAAAAATGTTATTTGGATTCGTTCGAGTGTTAAATTGTCAATTTTCACCTGAAGATTCTTAGATATTTCGTTTTGTATCGATTTGACCAATTTAATTTTTTCAAGTTGCTGTTTAATTTTAATACGAAATACTTTGACGAAATATCTGTCTTCATTAACGTTTCTGTGAAACGATTTCAATAAAATTTATTTCATTAATTATTTCTGCGAATTTTTCAATTTGTTATATTTTTTTTACGTCTGCGAATAGAAATTATCTTTTCGTCATCACGCTCCATTACCAAACGAGATTTTTCACAATATACATATATTTTTTGTGCATACTAATAAAAATTTGCATCGAAAGAATTCGCAAATATCAAAGTTTATAATCTTCAAAGAGAAATTTTCACATCGGCTCGCTACCCCGACTTTCCCCTAGATTTGTGGACTTCACAGTTCGAAAAACACCATGACAAATGGCCAGTTGGTATTTTTGTCGAACAAAAACCTTCTACGCATCAATGAAACATTCTGTATTCGTAAATTAATGGAAAATTCGTGAACCAACCCACGCTTTCCGTCGATCGCGGTGACGGTATGGATCAAACATCGCCACGGACTTTTTTCCCCCATTAAAAACACAAATATACATACATATATCTAATAAATTGAAAAGAATATGAAATGATAACTACAAATTGTGATAGAATCTTGAAAGTTTCAATCTTCGTACAATTCGAACCTCGTACTGTTTGATATTTGTACAATTTGGCCTTCGAACGTTAGTACGACGATTTGATCTTCGACGATTGGAACGTCATGTGATTTGATTTTCTTTCAAATAGGACCTCGTAAATTTTAATCTTTGCACAATTTATTCCTCGTATGATTTAATTATTAAATATTTTTTACCCTCGTATGATTTGTACCTCGTACAAATTCAAAGTTATACAAATTGATTCGTGTAAAAAACAGTTTTCAATGTCTCCAAATGATTTAACTCTCGTAACATGAATCTCGTACAAATTAAACATAACATAAGTTAAAATGTGTTCAATTCAATTTCCGTATGATTCGAACCTCATACAAGGTGCATCCTCACAAAATTCAAGTCTCATACGATTTGAACCTCGTAATCTTTCAACATACTAATCGATTCTAGTATAATTCAACCCTCGTACGATTTGCATCCTTGTCTTTGAATGATTTGAATCTTGTACAACTTCTATCCTCATTTTATTTGACCCTCATACTAAAACTATCATCTTCTATTTTTTTTTCAGTTTCTACCCTCAAACAATTAAACCTTTATACGATTCGACATTCGAACATTCTATTCTAAAACTCAAAACTCAAACCTCGTACGATATCCATTCTCATTTGACTCGACATCAATCCTCATTCGATTCAACCTTCGTACATTTTCCACTCTCGAACAGTTCAACCCTCATTACGACTCGACGATTCTTCGCATTGTTCACACACAGCCTTAACATAAAGTCACCATCCTCGAACGTCAATAGCTACATATGAACACCGAATCAAAAGTGCAAAACTTTAAAATAAAATATCGCACGTCCTCGTAGCAGCAGCGACAGCACAAAACACACACTAGCGACCGACTCGTTTCGTTTACGGCCACTTTGCGCAACTATACGCCATATGTTCGAGTTTCGACGTTTTTCCACAACTTTTTACCACTTTTCGAGTACCTGGTTCGAGTTTCAGGCCAGAGAGACGTTTTACCGTTGGTCGCTCGACAGTACTTGCTACAGGTTTTCAGGACGTCCCATTATGGAGGTTGTCGCGGAGTGCAACGGCTCCGATTTTCGCTATTCTGTTTCGAAACGAAGGCGTGGCTCTTTTTGAGAATGTCTTTTTTTGCGTTTCGGTCTTTTTTTAGCGTTTTGGTCTTTTGGTTGTTTGGTATTTATCGTTGGTTGACCGCGCGTTTCGCAGACCTTGGCCGCAGCTGGAGGTCGTCGTGATCTTCTGATATTTTATGATGTGGGGTTGGATTGTGGTTTGAATTTAGAATTATAATGATCGATGAAAAATAGCCCAAATTGTATGGGTGTGAAGTGTTTGTGTATGTCTCTTTGGACTTCAGTGTTCTTGTGATGCTGGGTTCGAATCCTGTAAGATTCTAGCGAGAGTTTTTCTTATTGATCGTTTCTTTAGAAAATAGTGTTAATTTAACACTTAATGAAATGTTTCCTAAAATTGGATCCTTCATCTTGTTTAAATCGATAAAATTCGATAGATTTCAACACCACTTTAAAATTTCTAGCCTAGTGACTGTTTCTTCACTTTGAATTGAATGATACATAGCAATACATAGGTTTACTCAGAATGTGTCCATTTGAGGTCGATATTCTATAAAAAATATTCCAAGAAATCACCGATGTGTGATAATTTAATATCAATCGTTATTCTTTTATGTATATGAAAGCATTACTTGGAATATAACCGTACGTGTTGTCTAGAGGGCCAATAGCCTAGAAACCTCACACTAGCAGTAAGTACGTTTAGGGGTCGCATAATTTAAGTAGTTCAGGGACCTCATTCGCTCATAATCCAATATCCTATAAAACTTTAATCGAGCCATTTTCTCATTAATTAATGTTTCATTAGCATTAAGATCGTATAATCTAAAATTTATTTAAAAATCGTTCATTCGTATTAGATACGAATCTATGCATTCAAGCTCAATTTATTTTCTGAAAGAATATTGTCGCTGTCGTTAAGTTCATTTTGTATATTGTCAATATTTTGTTTCAATATTGACTGACACTGAGACCTAGAGTATTATGGGTAGACTTAATCCTCTCTTTTGTTTACAAAAAAAAAGTTTGAACTTAAAATATGATTCTTTACACACCTAAAATAATCAACAATTGAAATCTTCACTTGGACAAAAGTGTTGCAAATTTTCTCGAGTCAAAGAGGTCACGGCTGAACAAAAAGTCTGTCATCAGGTCGAATTGATAAAATCGTCTCACTTGCACCGTTCCATGGTCAAGAATAGAATCGAAGATGACTCCATGTGTATTCAGCTCGCTGGAAGTCGTCTATTATCGCTTCGCATTGCATAATGTCGTGTGTTATTTGCGATCGCAGTTTCGCAATGTTGTGCGAATGCTCGTAGAAAGTCGTATTAATAGAATACACATACGAGATAATGGAACTTTTCATATAAATTTACAAAGTAAACAGTCGAGATGTTAAATTTTTATATTTGAGACGTTCAGTGATCGAATCCATTGAATAAAAAGGCGAGAAAATCGATGAAACTCATTTGATCCATTTTCCAAAATTCTCTTTATCATTCCTTACATTAAAAATTATAAACATACGAAATTCGTTTGTAATAAGCTACGAATGTGTTCGGATTACATTAGAGTGCAGAATTAATTAAAATGACCTCTGAAATAAATGATTCGATGGCTAAACAATTTTGTCATTTAATGGTATTTATCTTTATCATTCATGAAAAATATTTCACACATAAAAAGTTATGACTATACCAAGTGTTTTGACATTTAAATCTATTTTATTTTAAAAATGCAGTCGTAATTACTTTATACACTGATCGGCTCATATGAGATTTCGAAAATTTACAATTAAGTCCATACATAAGAAACACTACGCTCGACGTTTACAATAAGATAGCTTATCGTTCGATTTCCATTCAATCCCGTTCATTACGACCGTCGTATAATGAGTAATTGGAAACTCATTGTTCGTAATGTCTGCGAAGGTGTCGGTTTTTTTTTCACTTCCATTATTTTTGTGTCAACATTTGCTTTAGCAACACGCATGTGTCAATTGAAAATTCTCGATTCTTAACGCGTTCGAGTTGCACACTACATCTCAATGTTAAGTTTTGTTTATATTCTTCGGTTTTGTTGTCGTTTCCAATTTATAAAAGTACGAGATGAGAATCATCTTGAAATTTGTGCGGTTTGCAGGTTAAATATTTTCGTATCGCTCAGCGTTTGATCTTCAGATTCGTGTGTTTTTTATCGCGAACTTGAGGTTTATTAATGCTTCGGTTAATGAGGGCATATTTTTTCATAACAAAATAAACCTTGACTTCTATATTCGTATTGGCATTTTCGCTCGGTTTTTTCCATTTAATGTAAAATTACACGACATTTTTCCTATCTAGGTAATAATAAATTGACCGTGCATTGAAATGAAACCATGAATTGCATGGTTGTTTCTATGCATATATGATTTTCTATGTCGATAGTTTTGCTATAGATGTGTTTGATTTGAACAATGTCCTCGTGTTGTCTAATCTTATTAAAATATACAAAAGAGTTCAAACAAAACGACGTTGAAAATATTTAATTTTTATTTCTTCGCTTCTGATGTTTGAACAATGTTTTGTTCTTCCGAGAAGTGCATATGAATTCATATTTTTTTCACCAAATTAACATTGAAATATGAATGTGTTTTTTTTTAATTCATCAAATAGTAAAAAAACATTTAAAATAAATTAAATGACTATTTAAATTTGGCACATCTACAATGCACAAAGGTCTTTAAACATTCAATGATCCTTTTGTGTGTTCGAACATCGAAGTTTATTTTCTCAACTCAACTCATTGAACTCACCCTTGATCCACGTGGGTGTTCGATATGATTCAGCAATCGCAAAATGATTAATGTCCAATAGATGTACATTAATATTTTCTACAAAAGGAACAACAGATGTCCCCCGATCCGATGCAAAGATGGTGCAATCGATTGCGAAACGGTTAATTCACATTTTTCGTGCTACAAAACTCCACGAATTGTTATGTTATCGTTTTTTAACGACTCTCCGAAGTTTTCAATCGCAATTTTGTATTTGAAAGTAGGATTTTAACGATCTGAGTGTGGCACCGTTTATTTCTTGGGGGGGTTGTTCGCGTGCTCATCGGTTTTTCCAACATTAAAACCTCACCAGCTCATATTTTATTGATCTAACTCTCATTACGAATTCCTAGTTTTCACTTCCCATTCGATTTTTTCGATATATATTTTTTTCCATGAACGAATCTGGGTTGCGCTCCCGACAATGTGGACGTGGAAACGTTTACCCCGTCGCTAGTAAAAACATCAATATCGTATTTTTTAGATACAATTCGATGTTTATCTAGCCTAGAATTTAATACCACTATATCTGAAACGGAACTTTTACGAAATTGCTTCATTTGTAGTCTGAAAACGAACGATCCAGTCATCATGCGGTCGCACTTCGGCGATGACGTGACTTCGGGTTAGTTTCTCTCATTCTGTTTGTATTTCGAATTAAGTTTATTTATTCAAAAAATGTGCTGTGTATTGTGTAGATTCTATTTTACATTCGCGAATGAAGCAAAGTGTAAAATTTTCATATTGATTTGTCAAATTTCAAAGGTTAACTCGCACCAACAGGGGTGCGGTTTTTCATGCAAAATTTCGCTCGTTTCGTAAAAAATATACAAAACCATACAATTACTTGAACAGGATGATATAATATTTCTGATATGACAAATCTTAAAATATGATCAGGTTAGAGATTTTTCATTAAAAAATATATCATGAACTTGCGTCGATTTTAAGACAATGGCGAGCATAAAATAAGAAAATATAAGCTAAAATCACGTTCGATTAGTGATTTTGTGTATTTCAGATGTCGACAACCTCTTTTGGCCGCCAGCCAAATGTTATTATCTGTGCGTTCAATATTAAATACACTCGAAAGTCGAAATGTTCGAACTCGCTCTATTTCCGATCGGATGGGTTATAATTGCATATGATTTATCGCACTTAATAATAGCACTTTGATAAAATTCGACGTGAAAAGTGCGGTTGCGTTCGTTAAAATCGTTCTGTTGTGTTATCGTTGTGTGTCAAGTCAGAATCGAGTGTATTGATCGTTTTATCTCGGTTCAATTTGTTCGTTTCTAATTTTGCTATGACGTTGTTTGTATACGTAGATTAGATGATTTTTATCTGTTGACTGTTTGCTAAATTCATATTTGCTAAATTTAATAAATTAATTATCGTTTGATGTGAATATTATTTGAAATGAGAAGAAAAAATGGTTTCGTTTGTTTTTTCATTCAATAATTTTTCACCGTTTTTATCGGGCTCATAAAATGGATAGATCTTCAAATTTAAAGCAATCGAGCTTTATCGATAAATTATCTAGCCCTGGAACATCTCGATCTCATAATGCTTCTTATCTGATAACGTTGGAAACCAAAATTGATGTGCGTAATGTTGATTTCAAGAAATTGGGAGCAGAATATCGAACTGACCCTTTCATTGATAGTCGTCACAGATTGCAAAAAGTCAATCAAATTCTAGAAACCAAACTAGAATTACAAGATCATGGTGTAAATATTTCTGAATCAAATCCTGGAACATCTGAAATGAATATTCAGACAGAATCTCATTCTCATCATACTTTTACGTCGAATGAAATTGACGAATTCATTATTAAATCTTTGGGTGCCAATTATCGAAATTACTCTCGTGACAAACAATACAGAAGGTTGATGGAAATCTATAACATTATCGATAACAATCCTGAAACATTATCTAACTCGGATATCAAACTATTAGCGACAAATTACAGAAAAATGAATCATTGAATGTTTTGTAAAATCTATCATGAAAAATTTCAATAAAAACATTATACCGATTTCTTTTTTTTTAATTTAATTTTATCTATCAGTAATGAACAGACTTATAAATATTTACAACAACCATTGTTTCAATGCAACGAGATAAATTTCCGATGCACACCTCGTTCTATTTCTCAGAAGGACACACTTTCTTCCTACAATCAAACATCATCACCATTCCAAAACCTTCAATCATTGACAACTAGACCATTACTCAACAGCATGATGTCAACAACGAATAACATATATCCACACAAGAATATCACCAAAACCATGCTCCAAATTGATATCCAAGATCTCAAGTTTTGGTCGACCAGATCAATTCTGGTCATCATCTGTGTGGTCTGTTACTGTTCACTGCATAGTAAAGCTTGTACTCTAGTCGTATTTCAAAATTAAGGCAAAGTTGAATAATATTCGCTGTCGTTAACTTCGACTGATTTGCAATTAGACTCATACGTGTTGCACAGAACGCCGTTATTTCAATGTGGCTACTTGTTGAACAAAACAGATTACTGGAAATTGCTCATCTCAGAGTTCAAACTCTTCATTTCTACGTAATCAGCTTATTGGATGTTAAAAAACATTATTTGTCGTTGACTTTGACTGTTCGCCCTTTCATGCATGTGTTGAGCAGAGCGCCGTTCTTTCAATGAGGCTACTTATCGAACAAATCACACTATACATACTACATATTATATAAACATCTAATCTCATCAGAGTTCAAACTCTTCATTTCTGCGGAATCAGCTCATCGGACGTTAAAAAAATATTCATCGTCGTCGACTTTGACTGCTCGCCATTTCATGCATGTATTGCACAGAGCGCTGCTCTTTCAACGAGGCTACCTGCCGAACAAATCACTCTATACATACTAAATATAAACAGCTCATCTCATCAGAGTTCAAACTCTTCATTTCTGCGGAATCAGCTCATTGCCATTGTCTCCTCACAGTGGCGTTGGTCGACTCCAGTCGCGTGGGTCGCCTCGGCTGACACCTAAAATAGAAATGTTGGTCCGGACCACTACCACTTCCACGATGGCCCCTCTTCGTGGCTCTGGAGCCTTCGCAGTCGTCGACTCCGTCTTCGTCATCGTCGTCGTCGCACTTCGTCTCGAACGGTCCTTCTAAGTGGACGCCTCTTGGACTCTCGAAGATCTTCCACCTGACTGCGGTTCGATTTTCAACCCCACATTAGGATTATTTGCTTTCGATTCGATGCTAAATGCCGCTGCTCCTCTTAATAACAACTTATTAACAACGTCCGATTTATATGCATTGACCCAGTTTGAAGAATATGGAGTTGAAACGACGTCCTTGTGTTGCTTTTGTAACGATCATGACTCGCTTTATTAGAAGTGATTCGTCTTGTGTGTTTTCATATTTTTATTCTGATTCGGATTTTAGGAAAATTGCGATGATCTCAATACATGGGCATTGTGGTGTCGTTGCAACTTTTTCAGTTTAACCATGAGTCAGAATCGCCTTCGAATGCAATGATTTAAAGTCTGCGTGGGACGTCACCTTAATTCGCACAAACTTAATAAAAATGAGAAATAAAATGCTTTAATGTGTGGCTTTAACTAATTAATTAATCAATAAAATGCTTATGAGAACAATTCATCTCTGCGATTTTAAGATTAATCAACAATTAAATTAACTTCACAGATAACAATCTCAATCTCGAACTCATAATAATTTCTATCGAGACGAAAACGCTCAGTATTCCAATAATATAATCGTCCTCTCGAGCACTAATTTTGTTTCGCTTCAATTATAGAAGACTAAATTAAGTGAAACGTTGTCTTTTCTGGCGTTAATTACTGCTCGAGACGTGCAGTAACGTTTCGGAATTGAAAATAAATCCACAAAAAGTATAAAAAATCACACTTCAAAGAACGGAAAAGCGTGACATATGTATTTCGAAACGTTCCAAAATATTATAACCACGTTCGCATCTGGTTTTTCTCAATAACCTGAGTGGAATACTGATGAGACGATCGGATCGAGATTGTTTCATTATTTATATAGCAGGATGCTATTGTGTCAAGATTTAACGACGTGTCCGAAAACGGAGATGAACCCTAATCGGGGATCGATTTGAATTTTCGAATAAGTACAGTTGAATATTTCTATATTTAAAACTCATCTGCTTGTTTTGTGTTGAAAGATTTTCAAAATTTAATATAATAATAGCCATAATTTGTCGGTTCGTGTGACGCTCTAGTTGCAATTTACTCTACGTTATGCGTTAGAAGTTTACTTGCGTTATGAAGATTGCATAAAATAGGAGCAAATAATATTGATATTTTCTACTGGCTGATTAATTTTTCATATTTATAATTATAAAGGCTTAATAAAATACAGAATTATCAATATGTTAGTATAAATGTCTTTCAATTAAAAGCCATTTTATTTATCCATGTCAATCATTACTGTATAAAATGTTTATACTACGAGATGTCAGAGTTCGATTCAGCTTCTAATACATATTCATATCTAAAAACCATTTTATTCGTAAGAATATTTTTCAATCACGTAAATAATTGAATTATTCGACTCATTCATCGATTTGTTAATTCATCAGAGGAAAAACAACGCTAATGATCTAATCATGCGAGATTTCAAAAATCCAATAATAATGAGAATACTATGCTAATTTTAAGTTACTTTAGACACTGGAACGTTCATAAAAATGCTAAAAAATCCTTTTTCGACAAATTCGTATTGTAATGAACCGATAGTAATCTTACAACACGTACTATTCGAATGAGTTGTTTTCGACGGGTTTTTCCATCGATTACACTTCTATTTTTTCGCATTACTATAAATAATTCAATTATAAATAAGCATTGTTTATGCGTGTAAACGTATCTCAAATTTTCATAAAAAAATCTAACGATAAACAATATGATCGAACAATCCATATTTAGTCACAGATTTTTTGCACAGCCGTTTATTTCGCGTATCCTATAGTATGCAATTATTTAATTCGGATGTTTACTAATATTTTTTTTATAGTCAAATAATATAATGATTGAATCGATTTGTGCCATGACGAAAGTTATGCATATAAGAACGTAAAACCAGTATTTCTTTTATGTAGGAGCGCGTTACGAAAACATTTTTTTCGTGAATTAATCAATTGTGCAATCCCGACTCACTTGTCCCTTTTCGATTCGTTGTTCAATATTTATTATGTTTTAGATCATACGATTACAATTTTTTAGATTGCTTAAAACAAAACGGCATTGACGGTAAATCTCTTGTTATTAAAACCTGGAATTCGTCTCATTTATGTGGGTTAGAAATTTTAACAATCTCACAAGGATCTTCACTGGCATAAATTGACGCTTCGTTTGAAAATCGTTAAAACTGGTTTTATAAATATACGAAATGCGTATTTTTTAATCTCACATTTTTATTTTTTCATTTTCGAATCGAAAAAGGTATCATCAACGTTTTTTTTCTCGTGACAAAAGAAACTCGCTGCAGTAGGCGAAATTGCGAATTTCAAATCAGCACACGTCGCAATGAACTTTGAACAAGTGTCGTAATTTAGTTTTTTAACGATGCACAACCCATTTAGTCTCTTAAAAGATTGCGAACTGAAAACCCTATACTCTATATTTGAATCATCATAAATTCATAGTCTGTCCGTGTTTGTGTATTCGTACCGATTTGTATCTCACCAGACTCGAATAAACAGCGACATTTTGAACTGTTGAAATTTCAACACATTGCTTATCCATTACAAAAAGGCTCTACGTATTGACGTATTTAATCTAAGTGACTGTGGAATGTTATTTTTTTAGTTAACGGTTCCCATTCAGTACATATGCGTTACGCACCTTTCTCAGTCGCATTTTATTCAACTTTTTTTTAAAGTCAATTCTTTCAATACTCGATTAATAGTAATTATTTGTTGAATCCAAATCAAATTTCCAATTCTCTGTTACTCAACTCATGTGTAAGTTGATGTTTTTCCTACTATAGTTTGACAGTTGACATGTTGCGTTTGTGAACTCACATCATCAAATTCTTTAAAGAAATTAAAATTAATTGACATGTGTGTCTAGTTAAAAAAATCAACCATAATTAATCAGTTCAGCTAAAGACTGAAATATCGAACCTACAAATTCAAATCAGCTCTACACAAATTCCAATCAATTTCTTAGAGCATTTCAAACCCATAACACATCTAGACACTCGAACAAGACTATTTCCATTCGCACTAGTAATAGCGCAGTCCAGTCTCGATAGGCTTATTTTGTTGGCACGCGGACCTCGGCTTGAGAGCCTCTGGCCACTATCTGCCTACGAATAGTCAGCATATCTACCTTTGCGGACACGACCCGGCCAAGATCTTTGACATTTCGACGAAACGAGAACCTCCTCGTGTCTCAGAGCCGCCGGAGACTCGGCGCGAGCTGGACATCCTCGCCGCCTCCGGAGAGGAAGTCGAGGAATCTGGAGAGGCCGGTCAAGTGGGCCCTTCTTTTCCGCATCTGTAGTATTATTTCGGGTCGAAAAAACGAACGAAACTAGTTTCCTGTGCCGCCGGAGTATTTCTGTACCATTGCTTCTTCTTCATCTCGGGTGTTGTTGTCGGTCGGACGTCGCGGGACTTCCACGTCTTCCGGATCTCGTTTTGCTTCTGTCTCTCTTCGGCGGTTCTGACGGCCTCAAGATTTGTTCGTTGTCTATGAGGAAGCTGAGAGCCCTGTTCTTCCCGAAAGGTATGCTCCGGTTGTTCCCCTATGTCTCGTTGGGTGTTTCTCCGATTGTGATTAATCTTCTTAATATAATGTTGCTGATTTGTCTGTGTGTCGGTTCGTGTGATTGATGAAGATTGTATAAAATAGGCGCAGATGATATAGTACATATATAAATCTTATTCTAACCACGCGTGCGTTGATATTTTTTATTGTTCAATTACTCGTCTTTAGTAGATGCGAAATTTTTCATTTAATATTTTTAAATAGTCATTATTTTCATTTAGCTTCGAAAGCAATGGTGTTTGTTTTAGTATATTTTCCATTGTGTTGTGAACAGAAAATTGAGACCGTTTAACGATAAGACTTGGTTGACCCGTAAACATCAATGGAGTCAAGTTTATTTATTAATAATCGATTCAAAAACCTTTTTTTTATTGAATCAATATTCAGATTATCATCGCTTAAGTGATGTCATAAAATTTTATACAAAGAGAACCGATAAGTCATTTTAACGATTCATCCTTGTCGACCTTGATTTATCTGAATGTATTTAATATTAAAGTAACTTTGTATTAAATTCTCATACACACAATAGTCATCTCGTGTTTATTTTCGATTTCGTAACCCTACTAAACGATTCGACACTCGAACTTAGAACCGAACTGGAAGGCGTTCCAATAATAGTACTTCTTCCATGTCATTCATATAATCCTCGGATATCTCCACTTGTATCATCTATTTCAGACGACACAGAATCTTCGATCGTTTCGATTCATCGATTGATTCTGCATTCATACGAATACGATCTCGAGTATCGAATATCGATATTCTTCCGCGAATCTCACTTTCCCAGCTGCGAATATTGAGTTTCGTCTCAAATGAGATGCCGAATGAACTTTAGAAACTCGTCTTCATCTTCGATCGATTCGAAGAGATCGTTCGTTATGTGATTGTCGTTAAATCACGTTCGGATGTATAAAAAATTGCCTCATTAGTTTCGTCACAGAATTTTCGACATAGCCTTTTATCAATGACACTCTTGTAATATTGAAATATGTTTTAATGGCTCTTTCATCTAATTTATATCCAATTAATGAAATTTGTTTCGAATGCGATGTTCTTATCGATTTTCACGCGACCTTTCTCATTTGGTGCACGCGAATTTTATGATTAAAACAGTTATTATTTTGTATTCTCGAATAGTTTTTAACTTTAGTTAGTTTATAGTTATGATGCTCTTTGAAGTATTTAAGTGTGGCCTTCATTTGTTTTGTGTGAAACTTCATCTATAATATTCAAGGTGATTTAGTCACCTGTAAAATATTTACCGCAGTTGAAACTGATTATTATGCTTATTTCATGAAAAAAAATACTGGCATTTGTTGCTAATTTTGCTTAGATGGAAAAAAAAAAGAATTTATGTAGTGTTGCAGAAAACTTTTTTATTTTTTCAAAAACAACTCATTACAACATGCAATACATACGCAGTTGTGGTTTTTGTGCAATAAATTGAAATTTGATTGAATTCTGAATTATCTTTCCTCTTAGTCTTAAATAAGAAATGGGTGGAATCTTTAATTACCACAATATTTTGTTTCATCACTGACAGGTCAAACTGGTTTTCTGTATATTTTTTACCGATAAATATTATCGATCATGAATACATTTTACACCTATTTCTTTTCCTGTATTGAATACAAATATTAACATAATCGATACTGTGTAACAGGTTTCGCAGAATTATTTTTTTAGAAATTTTTATATTAATGTTAAAATTGTATTCTTTCAGGGTCGATACGGGGCTCAGCCATTTATGAACCACCTCAATTCACCCGGATAGATCCTTCTTTGAGATTGGATCTTGATGAATCTCCTGAAGATGAAGAAATCCGTATGTCTATAATACGAATATTCAAAGTACAATAAGTATTTATTGTTTAATCAATACAAATATGATGAATTGTTTTTTCTAGGTTTAGTAGATGATCTTCTAGTTCCATGTGACGTGTGCGGCCGAACGTTTTTACCAGAATCTTTAGTTAAACATGCTCGTATATGTCAGAAAACTGCTTCAAAGAAGCGTAAGCAATTTGATTCTTCAAGTCAGAGGCGAAAAGGTTTGCCACTGTATTCTGACGTATTAAATTTATCATTTATATTTTTCTATGACAATAACTTACATTACTATAGAATATTTCCATTTTATTAAGCAAGTGTAATATGGTATTATTTTTTCCTTTATTACAGGTACTGAATTAGCACAATATCTACCGAAAAATTTTGGTTTGCCTGAACACAGTCCATTTATAGAAAGAGAAAAAGAAAAAACCCCTCCTGCTAACAGAATGGCCTCAAAAACAAGACAAAGCTTTCGATCGACACATAGCAAAGTATAGATATTATTATTTCTTGAGATCAAATTATTCAATCTATTTGAGTTATTTTTCACTTTTTTTTTGTATAGCTTTTAGCTGCTACTGAAAGTTCCCCATGTCCGCATTGTGGTCGAAATTTTGGTAATCGAGCATGGGAACGACATGTTATCTGGTGTGCGGAACATACTCGTCTATCTAGAGCTCCTGGTGCATCTACTGACACAGAAGATGTAAAGGTAGCTCGAGAAAGGCTTCATGCTCGTACTTCGTATAGGGCTCCATTAGCTAAAAGTAGAAGGTAATTTCTCAAGAAACATAGATCATTTATTTTATCATAGATATACCTATTTATTTATATTGTTACATATTTTCAGGTCACTTACTCGTGAAAAGTATTCCCTTAGTAGATCTGCCTCTGTTGATTCTGGCGTCAGTGATCGCTCTCATGAAAGTAGTCACAAAAGTAAATACAGTTCTTTTTGATCAAATTATTTTAAAAAGTCATATACAAATAAATGTTTCATTTCATTTTAGGTAAAATGAGTAATTCTACAGATAGTAAACATTTGCCATCTATAAATCAGTCGTCACGCACAATTAGTCGTAAAGACAGCCCTTCTCAACAAAGTCTTAATAATTCTGGGTATGCATTTTTCAATTAAAAGCAAACATAGGTGTATTTATTTCACTGCAGTTTTTATTGTTTTTCACCTTTTATATTTTAGCCTCGATGATTCATACGATCCATTTTTGGCTGCCGAGCGTCAACTGCGAGATTTGATGGCTTCTGCTTCAAATCTAACAAAATTAGACATGTCTTATATGGATTTCAAAAAGAATCCTTCTCCACTGCCAACGAAATCTCTTCAAAGATCACCTTTATTCAAAACTAAGGATGATCATGCAATTAATAATAACGTACAACCTTCAAACTTCCAAAGAACCAAATCACTGCGAAGTCCATCAAAGACCAGATATGTTCCAGAAATAATTAAAAGAAATAATCCTTCCAATAAGTCAAACTATGCCAATACTGCCATAAAATCTAATAAATCTCAATTCAGTGATATTAGCAATATTAGTGGTAAAGCGAGCCTCAAAAATGGCAATGTTTCAAAACCTAAGAACGATAGCAATAAGGCTACTAGCAAGTTAAATACTAGTCAATATAGCGATCAAACGAGGTTCCCAAACCATACAGAAAAGCATCACATTATCAAGTTGGAACCAGTTGGAAAAATAAACAAGAAACCAAATGATAGTCACAATAAATCACAAAAGACTAATGATAATCATACTATGAATAATAATTTATCTGGATCACAAGAATCTTTTATAGACCCAAGAATAATTAATAAGGATCATCATCTTCCACTTAGTATTCAAAAGTTTCTAGATAATCCTGATTTATTGAGTAGCAGCGAATCTTTAAGGTGCACCGAAAATCTTCCAATGACATTTGGATCCTTCACCGATCACTTGAAAAACAAAGAATATATGGAAAGTTTTGAATCCGAAAAGAATAGAAATGCAAATTCCGATAATGGAGATTCAACAACACCGACTATCGATGATTTGAGTGCTCAGTATGATAGAATAATGGTTTCGTTAGAGCAAAGTATGACTTCTAAAATGTCTTCACAAGATGAAGATACCCTGTATAATGATTTAGAAGAATTAATGTCATCTTTGGATGATGATGGTGCATTTCCTAATGTTTATGGATTCAAGAAAAACAGTCCTCAAAATAAGGCGACTAAAGATTCATTAGATGGCTTGAATTTCAAAAACAAACTGGATTCTCTCAACAAAAATAAAAGTCCAACCAATACCAAACAAAAAGTGCCTTTCAACAAGTCCATTTCAGTTAATTACAATTCAACTTCAAATAACAATAGTTCAATTCCAAAACATCCTGTTTTTTCACGATCTAAATCTGTGCATGATTCTAATTTTAATACTAAGAAGGATACATATCGTGCTGCTAGTGAATCAAAATTGGAAGATGATATAATGCAATCTTTAAAAGATATCGACAAACTATGCGATCAGAATATTTCAAAATCACCTTTGATGACAAAGAAATCTGATTTATTTGAAAAACGAACGGAAGAAGGATCTGTTAGTGAATACAAAACTGCTAGCAGCGCAAATCTTAAATCCCTAAAATTGAATAAGTCTAAATATACTTTCGAGAATATCAACACTGGAAACAGCCGTAAAAGTAGTCCTGAAAGGTCACCAGATATCTATCAATCTGTTAATAAATACACTACTGATTCCGCTTATGCAAGGTTAGTATCAATTTTTTAATATTGACCCCATACTCAACAAAAATTTAAACAAACATTTTATTTTGAGGAGCAGCTTGAACCGTGCATCACCAGAACGGAGTGGCCTGAGCCGCTCTCCGGTGAGGAATGTATCGTCTCGTTCGCCAACTCGTAACAGCGGCCACAGAGAACATCTTTCACCTTCACCTTTACGAGATGATATGCACATCAGAGCTGACAGTTGGTTGAGTTCCAGTGGTTCCGATGCTTCGATACCTTCAATGGTGAGGCCTGGATCGCGAGCTTGTTCTAGTATTATGTCGCTTTCTCGTGTTTCAAAATTCTGTCATGAGTGCGGATGCAGTTTTCCCGTTGAGACAGCAAAGTTTTGCATAGAATGTGGTGTTAAAAGAATTGTATTATAATTTAACCAATCTTCGAATAATTGTGTGATTTTGCAGAACTTATGATACAATATTCAATAGTGTTCGCTCTTGTATGCACAATTTTTTCTTATACCTACACATGTAGAACTGCTTGTATTGCATTTTTATAACGTGTTTTTATTGTTAGGAATTGTAACTTTTTGGCATTCCCTATTATTGCATTTTTCAATTAAAACTAAAATATTTATTATCAGTAAATGAGGATTATGCATCAAAAAAACATTTTTTTTTTTTAGTCATTTTCCTTTTTCTGAATGTTTTATAAGTATCTTATAAAAATTGGAAAAAAAATCATTTCCTTGTTATGTAGAGTTTATTATTGATTAAACTCTTATCATAATAATATAAATGGTTGTAATAAATATGGAAAATGCATTTTTTTTATAATTCTTCATATGTATGGATTTACTAACAACTCATTGAAGAGTTAGAGATTTAATGGATAATTTTAACAATATTTAGTAAATATTTGGATATCAATATACATTATTTATTTCATAAACAATAATAATTTTGTAGTGAGTATGAATATTTTAACACCTTATGGTGTTTTTACGTATATTTTATACATTTTGTTGTGTATCACAATTATGTATTATCCATGTTCAAGTTTTTGTTATATGATTTGAAATGTAACATTTTTATATAATATTATTGTATATAATTTTGTTTATCTTCTATTTGTTTTTTCTTTTCTTTTTTTTTGTAAATAACATTATTAGTTACCATTCCAACAAATTCAAGTTTGGCCATTATTCTAACAAGACTGATTTTATAAAATCTACTATTATACATAATAGAATATAACATTTCGAGTCAAACTTTGCGTACTTAAAACAAAGGTAATAAATTAATATGCCACAATACATTTTTTTTTCATTTTCCCATTTACACCCCGAATTCTTATCCTGCCATGACACTACCGTGCAAGATTTCATCATATTTTCCCCCGATTGAAACTTTTTTGGGCAATAGAAAAGTTTCATTCGATTTTTTCTCCTCAGCCCGATCAGAGACACGATCGGAATGCTAATAAGTCATACATATTTATTCATAAGTGGGTGCCAGAATTGAGCACCATAAAAGTTTCCCTTGGAGGGTGTGGAAAACCACCCCTGTGGAAATTTATATTCAATTAGCCGGCATTACAGTACCTCGCACAAAATTACTTTTGGACGCGGAAAACGAGGAGTTCGGTTGTGAGCAGCTCACACGAACATTATATTCACTGTTCATAACTAAATTTACAATTATGCCGTTGTAATCGAGCAAAATTGTTTCCTTCCCTCCCCACTTGTGCTTTCAGATTCACGAGGAAATTTTATGAAACAGATTTGTATGCATTGTTGAACTGGAAAACGTTTCGAGTGCGTAAGTTCTATTGTTCGAATTCGAACGAATTTAAATTTGAGGTTATGTTTCCGGATTCACTAATACTGAAATATCTGTCTGAAAAAATAAAAAAATAGAAATCTGTTTATTTTTCTATATTATATTCGGCAAAATTTTTATAATTATTGTATCGTTGATTATAAAATGATGTTATTTTGCAAAATAATGTGAACTGTTAAATGAAAATGGAAAATTTGTTTCAAAGAAATTGAACTTCGATGGATGTATAAGTATTGTATAAATTCATAACACAGGGTCTAGGTATATGCAACGTTCTCATATCGAGAGTTTTCGTTTATGTACAAAGAAAAACTTTTTACTTTATCCCCTCGTACACAAGGGAGAACAAGAAATAAATTATTCCATTAAAAAGCATGAAAACGGGGTAATGAAAAAAATACGGTTTAAAAATAAATAAAACGGCGAACTCTTAGAAAAAAATTCCCATTACCAGAATTCCTTTGATGTTTAAAACTCCAAAAAATAAACGAGAAGCTAAATTTCAATCCTGTCTGGTGTGAGTACGATATTCGAAAGTAGTTGTATGAGAGCGTAAATCTTTTCCATCGCAATTAATAAATTTAATTACTTAACCGCAACGAAGTGAGATGTAATTGAAGGGGACTTAGCATTAAAAATTGAATCGCAGACAGAATTATTTATGATTATTTCGTGCCAGGGTGCGTTAAATATTTGGGAAAAGTCCTTAGGAAGTTATTCGGTAAACATTTTACAAGTCGACGAATGATAACCGCTTCCCTTCGTAGGCGATAATGAGCGGTTCGCGTGTTCGTTTTTCCCAAAAAACGAGTTTAAACCAACTAACGTTGAAACTTGTTCGTCTGTAATAAATTTCCCTTTGTTATTTTTATTATATTTTCATAAATCACGACGTATTCGTGAAATAAAAACGTCGAAGCGGTTCGTTTTGAGTTTAGAAGTCGCGGTGATTTATATTCGACATTAAAAAAAATGGTTTAATTGCACGAAAAGTCAAATGGATACCGACTCTTTCAAATATAAAAGAAAATCGGGTTTTTCCATTTGATCATGTACGTTAACAAAATACTATCTATAGGGGAGGATGGAGATGGAAGTTTCGGGGGTGAGTTGTTCCGAAGGGGATTATTTTGTTAAAAAAAGAGATAGTGACACTACGCTAAGGGTATAATTAAAGCATCAGGTATTGCTCGACTTTGGTAACAATTTTATTTACTCTGGAGATGACGATTGAGTGTCGAAACAACTTCGTAACCGATAGTTGAGTTAGTTTAAAGATTTACATTCAAAAATATTTCTTCACATTAGATTAAGATTTCTATCGAGTTGAAGTAAGTCAGGAAAATAAAAGCATGTAAAAGAGGCAAGGTTCATTATCAATTATATGTATCAAAATTGATTGTTAATCAACCTAATCGGATTTTCCCATCCCACAAATGCCATCCATGTTAATCCATCAATACAACAAACACACCGCTAAATCACCAACCCTTCTATAAACACATACGTCAAAAAAAAACAACCCCAATTACAACCTCCACACAAAGAAACAATCCAAAGGCCCAAATCCGAATCGACACCAGATAAATATCCTCCTTTCGCCACCCGGAGAGCATTATTCGCAATTCGATCGATCTCCATCGGATCGTCTAATGGCTAATGATCGTCCGAAGCTCCGGAAGGTAGGCGGAGGTGATTAGGGCGGAATCCTTCAAGGTTCTTCTTCGTCCGTCGAGATTTATGAGGAGTTGGTGTGGATGCGCTTAAGGCGACCCCTTTTCAACCTGCGGGCCGCGCTATTAATCTTCGCAGAAAGCTAGGGCTCTTCTCGATATTAAAATGGGGCTAGGGGTGAAAAATGCTAAGGCTGGATTGGTAGTCAGGTGGAGCACTTTTCGGAAGATGGAAGATGAAGGAAATTTTAATGTTTGTCTTGAAGAGTTTTGATGTTTTCATTGGTTGAAATGAAGATTTTTTTTCATACAAGTGACATCTACTCATTTATATTACAAGATTATCGATTAATTTTTAAGAGTAGAAGTAAGATGTAAGGCAGACTCCGGAAAGTAAGTTATAGCGCACATATGTAAGTGTTACTTAATAGATTCGATTTAGTGATTTGCAGTGATTAGACGTCTTTTATTTTAGAGGACAGTCCTTTATTTGGATGCACTGTACTTTGTCCTTTATTTATTTTCATAAACTGGCATTTGTCTTTTATTTTGTAAAATCGTTCACCAATAAAAAAGTCCCCCAAATTAATATTTCAAATGATTATGACGATAGTTAGATGTGTGGCAACATTAATCTGATCGTAAATAGATGACCATAGTTTGAATATTTCATTCGATACTAATAAATATTTATCAATTATTATAAAAAGTAATAATTGTTTCAAATCGAACTCGTGCTACCGGAAAGAATGTGCATAAAAAATGCATTATCGATAAACGAAGCAATTATCTATTTCACCATTTTAATTATTGTTGTGAAATTTACAAAACATCAATTCAGTATCGGTTGTTGATCTTTCAAGTAAAGACGTCGTCGTATCATAATTCAGTAGTTTTCAATTTAGCGCCGTTTTCAATTTACGTGAAAATTAATATCGCGATCGAAATGAGTCTCATTACAAAATAGTGTTCTCAGTGAATAAGTGAGTGTTTTAAAAATAATTTACATAAAATCCTACCTTGAACGCCTTGAAAATGAAGTCTCATCTTTCGATTCACTGTCACACTTGGGTAAGTAAAACACATTCAATTATAAATCGTTAACACTCAAAGTTTTCGTTCAAAATACGACAACTAATTAAACGATCATTAAACTTATCAACTGATTGAAAATTGAACATAATAATAAAAAAACTCAACAGCACGTGCAACAATATTCGTTAAATTGTAATGGTGTTAATTTAATATTGTGTTGAATATAAATGCAAATACGATAATATATATGATGATGATTTACGGAGTCGTTTCGTAAAGCATTAAATTAACACCATTTTCGAATCAAATGAATCCAAACATTCGAAAGAAACGACCTCATCTCCATATCAATCAATCAATTAAGTAAAACGACTCGAATCCTAAAAGTACACTGAATCAACACGGCATACATAAACACCTCATATCGCTGAACTATCAAAATTAATCAAACGAAAACTAAAGAAAATGACATCGATATAAGCGAGTATCGATGAGTGAAATGGAGTTTTCCCCTCAAAGACACTTCTTCAGCGGCGCTTATTTCTCGATATCGGGGCTCAACAGTTGACGACATCTGCAGTGGAAGTCTTCGAAACGACAGCTGTTATTATCGGAGGCTTTACAAATCGTCGTGGTTTGGAAGCAGAAGCTCTACGGAAGTTTCTGGTTTTCACGGCGAAGCCGCAACGAGAAGTTGGACTTTCAGTCGACAAATATAATATGTTGTTGTTGTTATCCACTTTGGAGCTTTCGACTACATACATAGAGTGGATGCTTCAATTTTCAACGATACACCCATTTTTCTATTTGGAAGTTTTCCTATTTCGTCTGCTAGAATATATGTAGATTCGTATATACGTATCAAGTCGAAAGCGAAATGATATGAAGTGTTTGTGAATGTTGCGTCGGGTTTTAATGTTCTTGTGATGCTGGGTTCGAGTTAATGTCATATTCTGATATGAGTAATTTAATTGATATGACAACTCAATTGTTTCTTTTGAATATCTGATTCGGAAAAAGTGCTATTTAACGCCTTACAAAATGCTTTCTAAAATTAGAATTCCCCGCTTTGTTTGTGTTGATTAAATTCGAACCATTTTTGTGCTGATATTATTCTTTGGAGTTTCAAAGCTAGTGGCCACTTCTTCACTTAAAAGTAAATGATTTATTGAGAAATTTGAAAATAATTGGGTATTAATACAATAAATAAAGTTAGCAAATTGTAAAAATATATTGGAAGTAGGTTATAGTTATAACTTAACCTATACTGATGTTTGACATTATCGATATTTAGTTACACTGAACAGAGTAAATTTCTGTCACATTTAATTTAAATTCAAATGAATGATGAATTATTGAACTAAAACTTGTAACCCAGAGGAATATAGAATATTCCCCAGTTTAATCAGTTTATAAAGTGGGTCAAGTTCATTATTTATCACCTAAATTGTATTTAACATTTCCTCAAATAAAATATTATTCATGCATATGTTAGCTCGGTATTATGCCAAAAAAATAAATTTAATTTCAAATAATTTGACTAAAATATAAAACAGAAATTATAAACAAAATATATTTAAAGTGCAGTGCATTAAAACGTCATGTAACATTTAAAATTTTCCATTAAAGTGAAGCTACCTTTTCTCTTGCACTAATGCTCTACAATTTAGATACGAGAATAATAAGAATGGCTCGTATCAAGAATTTAAGCTAATTCGTGTTCCGTAATTTCAAGAGTTTCCTCGGAAAATGTTGAATTTTCCACTGCAATAATCGTCTTACGTTCGTCCGAAAATTTCCTCACTTCTCTGAAATTGCCGGCAATCATAAAATAGAATAAAGATATAATTCGAATTTTAAAAAATATTTTATTAAATATCGAAGATATTATTAGTATATTTTCATGTGTCGTAAATCGACAATAATAGTTTCCTTTATTATATAAATAAAAATTCGTAAAAGAAAGAAAATACGTTTATATAATTTTATATTCGGCTGAACAACATAAATATTTTTAGTACAAGTAACGTAATATTTTCTGTTTATACAAATGGATCATATTTATATTCTGCAAACGATGCTCGTGTACATACGCCAAAAAAAGGACAAAATTTGATATATTTATTTACGAAACGATAATGCACAATACGTATAGGGATTTTCTTTGTACGTAGTGAAATCTAATACCAGGTCAAAGCGAGCAGAACGTGTTTACCCACAAGACTTGTTTGGTAGAGGATCACACCAATTGAAATACCCCACGTTTAACCCAATTTTGAAATAAAATAACAAACTAATCTCTGAAACTCGAATATATGTACAAACATAACCACATACATTCTACTTCGATTTAAACATGTCATTATTCGAATGCACAATTAACTTTGCCAATAAATCAAAAGTATCGGTTGAACTCGACAAAATTGTTCTTAATTATTGTTATAGAGATGGATATAAGATTATTATAAATATCTCAATAAATTGTTTATTTAAAAATGAAGATGTAGCTACTAGGCTAGAAAATTTATACGTATCATATAAAATGCTAAAATCAATCGAATTTTACTCAATTATAGAAATTTCTCAATAGATCATTCATTTTAAAGATAAGAAACAACCTCTAAGGTAGAATTTTTGAAGAGTTAACATCAATGCTAGAAAGCTGGTGCTAAAATTGATCGAATTTGATCAAAATATATGAAGCAGGAGATCTATTTTTAGGCTATAAAGCTTTAAATCAACATTTTTTAAATAAAATATTGAACTAAGTAATCGAACTGTCAATATTGATTGAATAAATGACACATGTCTCGTAAGGATTCGACAAGATTCGAAATAAGCATTACGAGAACACTGAAACCCAATGCGGCATTCACAAAAAACTTTATACCGTAACACTTATAAACTACCTTATACATCATACTTTAAATCTTCATACGTTTATCAATAAACTGACCTCTTTTATATAATATCTACATACGTAATACAAAATTTTCCAGTGTTATACTAAAATATATTATACACATTTTATGCATAACAAACATAAAATCGTATCACACATAACTATACGATTATTCATGGGTGGAGAAAGGCTTTCGCTTTCCATTCTCCGGTTGGGCAGGAAGAAATTTATCAGACGCTTATATTTCACGGCACAGTTTCGCCTGTCTATGTTCACTGTGTGGAAAGGGCTTTTTCGCAACGCATCGCCGAAGAAAAGTCTTATTCAAATGGAAATTCGTAAATATTTTCTCATAAGTCGGCCGCCGAATGCTTTTCTCGAGGAAATACATACGTACCTAAAAAGACACGAATACGAGAATGTGCTGAAAAAAATTTAAATGTTGGATCTGTGTGTGGTTATGTTTTGAATGGTTGTGGTGAAAATTTCATTTAACAGTATTTTTTCGAGAAAAAGTGTGTTCACTTGTTTTTTTTTAAATCTTGAAAAAGTACATGAACAGTAAACAAATAGATGATAAATTTAAAACATCATGTTGTTATTTAGAATTATGTAAAACGTTAAGTGAATGAATGATGAATGAGTACATTAAGTGTAAACCATCATAAAATTTTGTACTACGTCATACATTTTAAGGGCAGAATCGTTCAATCTTCTATCCTACATATTTGTCTATTTTCGTACATAAAATCGACTTCTATATGCGACTTCTGAAATGTCCTCTTTAAGGATAAAAATGTCTTTTATATCCATCGGGGTGTTCCTATAAAGAGACGAACGTGTCCCGTTTCACGATGTCTTCCTTATACCTATATTATCCGTTATCGTTGCGAGTTTATTAACTTTATAACGTGATAATGCGATATTGCACTATAAACATGAGGAACGAAACCGTTTTTAAGAGTGTGCGCTTATTTAAAATTCAGTTTCGAAGCCTTAACGATTTGTTTATACGGAAGAGGAAAACGTAAAAGGGAATAATTAAACGGCGCCGTTTGAAAAATAATCTTCGACGCTCGGAAAATCTCTGGAAAAACGTAATTTCTTAAGTTCACGTCTTTGTGTTATAGCCCTTTTGTTTGTCTTGTATGTGTTATTACATGAGGGATTCTGTTTATGTGTAATCGGTTAAATGGAAGTGTCTGCACAGCGGTTGATAAGAATGTCTTCTTATACAATGTTGTTAGTTCGTTTACAGGACGAACAAATTTATGTGCGGTTCGACTAGATTTTCTTGCATATATTGAAACGACTATTTACAATGTTTGTATGCATTCAAATATATTATCGTAAAGAAGAAATTAAATGGTTTGACTAAAGTCGTATAGATGAGGCTAACCACCTCTAACCAAAAAACAATACATGAATGCGAAACCGCTGAAAGGTAGAAGACCGGATTCAATTTAGATTGTAAAGCAAAAAAGCCAAAAGTGTATTTGTATAAAGCGTTTGTGCATGCTGCGTTGAGTTTCAGTATCCTTGTGATGCTGGGTTCGAGTCTTGTTAAATCTTGATGAGAGTTACATTTCGTTCTTCTTAATAGATATGATGGATCAATTGTTTCTTTCAAGTATCCGTTTGAAAAAAAGTATTAATTTAACATTTTACGAAAAAAAGATCCTTTGCTATTTGATTTAATTCAATTTATCTCATTATTTAAAATTCGAAGCCCTAAACCTGCTTCCTCACTTTAAAGTGAATGATCAATTGAAAAATAAAAAAAAATAGATTCAAATAGCACCAATAAATAAAACAAATACAATCAATTAAAAATAGTCGGACAAACAACAAAACCAAACAATCGAGAGCGGCATTCGACCTGCAATCGAATGCGAATAGTTCTCCAGAAGAGCGATTTTCCGAGAATTTCCACGGAGGTGCAATTATATTTCGCCCGAAGGTCTTCGAACCGGAGGTATGCGATAATTAATCGCGTCTCTTGAATTGTAAGTGTGCCGTTATCGTTACGCAAGAACGAACCCTTAGATTCGTGCCTATGTACGGTTGAGGTGACCCTCGTCCGTTTCGTGTGCATGCACCCTTATTGTGTCGGGAAGTTCGCATTGTATTCGGCGACTAATCGACTAATTGACTAATCGATCGGGTATTTAGCGAGATGAGGGCTCAATCGATTTAGTATTTATAAGCATTGATTAATATATGACGATTGAATTTCACAAAGGGAACAAGTGATCTATTTCATCGATAATACAGAAAATGGTTCTATATATGATACATAATCATTTCATGTACTTAACTCTATTTCGATGAAAAAAGTTCACTTGTGCTCTTTGTGAAATTAAGTTGTCAATTAATATATCATTTTTCGATATTATTTTGATTAAGACTGAATTATTCGATGTCTTCTTATATTTCAATTGTGAAAACCGCAAATCTAGCTAAATAAAATTAAGAAATAAAATTAAAAATAATAAAAATATGCACTCAATGCGAGTGTGTTTAGTTCTGTATTAGTACTCGATGCAAGTGTATATGACGTCTGAAAAGGCCAAGGGGTACAAGTGACATTTCTGAAATTGAATTATGTACAGGAATATCTTCTATGTATGTTCATATATTTGGCGGCAAAAGGAAATAAACGAATTTGGAACGTGTACCGAGATATATCATCAAATCACTCGACTTCCTCCTAATAAATGTAGGTACATGCTCAATTTTGAGCGCGCTTTTTTCGAAATCACTGCGAAATTATTTGTAACCCTTGGCCTTTTCAGTCGTCACATATCCTAGTATTTACATTCGGTACAAGTACATGTAGCCATATCCATTTAAGTCTAGGAAAATTCTCATATTTCGCTTATTAAATCAAAAGTGATAATAAATTATTTTTCAATAAATCAATCATATCCGCTCTTTAAACGTAAATAACTTAAGGGTAACTCTGGGCAAGATGGCTTTTGAACTGGTGACAGCTTTTTAGAATTATTGCTTCGCCTTCGAGTTTTCCCTCTAGCCATGTGTCAATGAGAGGATGAATTGCACTAGTTATTTATTCAGATCCCCTTCGAAAGGGTTGCTAAGCAAATAGAGAATTCTCCTAAAGGTTAACAGCACTTCAACAAAAACGTAAATATCTTTCAACACTTACTCAAAAAAATATATATTCAAACCAGAAATTCACCGATACGATTATTTTTTTAATTAATCGTGTTAACAAAAGCGAACATGCGATTGATCGATCTATAAATTTCCGACACTCAACAGCGAAGCGGAGTGGTTTAATTGTATTATATCGGCAATGAACAAGTTTAATTAGTTCAAGACGAGCCATAAATAAAACGGTTCATTGTAGGCGGTCGTTCAATTGAAGTTTGAAAGCGACCGTGAAGCAAGGGGTATTTCATTGCCTCCGTTTTATTTTCTTCGCCCTACTATAATATAAAATATACCAGGTTATTAATTAACTCTCCGAATATATAACGGATTGATAAAATTTATATATGTATATTAATTTAAATAGGGGTTATCGATTCGGTCGGAGTGAAATTCGACATGTTGAAACTGTACTGGAATGTGCAAACATTGGAACGATTATTATTTAAGTTATCTAGAGTACAATAAGTTAGTTCATTTGAGGGCTTTGATCGTTCGTGCGATATGCAAACTGAAAACAAAGTTAATCATGGACGATTGCACAACCCTTTCGTGTGGAAGCGACAGGATTTTGCACCCGTCGTGTTTTATACATATCCGATTTATATCGAATGCAATTTTTTATCTAGATACGACAAATTTGTTATTTAGAAAGGTTTAGAGCCGCTTTATTCACTAAAATTAACTAAAACTTAGCTTTCATTTTTTTTATTGATTTTGTTAGGTGTTAAGGCGTGCTCGAGGACTCTATTGAGAAAAAAAAACGTTCGATAACAATAAGTCATTGTTTGGTTAAGGTTAGTGAAAAGATCAAAGATGAATGTCCTTTCTAATAGTTTTGATAAAGCTGAATTGATTCGATGCAAAAATTTTAATGAAACAAAATATATATTTTTGGTACTTGTGTAGTATCCCATTGGTATGAAACTCGAAGTAAGGTTAAGTTAAGTTAGATTTTTTATTTTTGCATGAAAGAGCTGCGTTTTTAGGTATATTCGATTATGTTAGATCCAGTGTCAGATTTATAAACCTGAATCTGATCTCAGGTTGAATTTGATAAATCAACAGCACAGAAGAAGTTAATCAGACATCAAAACTATAAAAACAGAAACTAATTCAATAATAATACTCATCAGAAATATCAAAATTATTCGAAAGCACTAAAGACCAACATCTCGGGATGTTGAATGCGAGATTTTACTTCTTCGAAGACATAGCTTTTAAATCGTTTCGACGCAAAGTTTATACGTCCCAACATGATAAATTCATGACGATAATTATCGGCAAGGGACCTAAAACCGAGACGTTTTACTCGAATTTATTATTTACAGTTTGTTACCAGTCGTAAAACGACGAGGACGTAATTTCGGCTAACTCATTCGAACGACTGCTTCGAACTTTATGCTAAACTGTCCGGCATTAAGTATTATTCAAGATAGTTAAATGCAATTCGATATAAGCCATTCAGAGCTAATTGTGACTAACTAATCGACCAAAATGAAATTTTAATGTCAAAACATTTGGTATAGATATAACTTTCTATGTGTGAAATATCTTCCCTAAATAGCAATCGACTAACAAAATTTGTTCGGGTACCGGATAATAAATCATTCATTTCAGAAGAAATTTTAATTAATTCTATATTATTATGTTAATTGACTACATCTGAAACTTATTATAAACAAAATTCATATGTTTATTGATTAAAAAAAAATAAAAATGAAAAAAAATTCCAAAAATACATCAAACACGTTTGATAGTTTTTCTTCGACTTCTTGCTTAGTGGAGCTAGTCACGATTAGCTCCAAACGGCTCATATAATGGTTGTAATGTTCCATTTTTCTTCGAGGGGTGGTTTGGGGGTGTTTTGAATTTTTCGTATCGGGCTTTGTCTCCTTTTAGGGTGCAAAAGGAAAAGTTGGTCGGTTGTTGTTTTCGTTATGCGAACTGGAATTCGGGTGATGAAAATTTTGTTGTCGGGCTTTTTACACGCTTTTTTTTATATACGGGAGTATTTTTTTTGTAGATTGTTATTTCAGCACTCAAATTTACTCGGGCTTAAATTAATATTGAATTTTCTAATATTTTTTTTGGAGGGTTCTTTTTTGTAATTTACTTGTACGCGTCTTTGTACAAGAATGTTATTCAGATACAATATTTTATATACCTAGGTAGAATATTTAACGCTTTTAATGTTTTAAGATGCATTTTTTGAATTTTGTCAGCTTCTATCTAAAAATGCATCTCGGAAAGCTGTCGTATTATAATCACTGTTGAAATTTCCCCCTCAGCGTCTTCTATTAAAATAAAGGGGAAAAATTCATTAAAATGTCCTAAAGAAGTATTAATTCTTTTCAGAAGTGCATCAATCATTTTCACGGTTTATCAATCAAAGATTATTTCCTGCACAGACTCAAATTTTTATAATATATACAAGCACAAAAATGATTATTTTCTAAACAATGAAAATGGTACATACATATAAGTCATATTATTATATCGAGAATATTTATGTCGATTAAGTCAGGGTTTCCCAAATTCATTTTTCAGATACCTAATTTTTTAATGTCTATACTATGTAAAAAGAGCCACTACCGAAATAAATTAAAGTCAATTTAGCGTGAGATCTACCCCATATTTCGAAGTCTATCATAATGCGCGACAAATCTACTTATTCCTCAAAATGTACCATTGAAATAGAAAACCTTACTCTAAAATAAACAACATCTGTTCAATACACCTATATCGCAAAGATAATTTTTAGCGAATCTGCTTAATTAGAGATAGCACACCGGTTATGACTAACAATAAGAGGAGAACCGCGTAAATTCGCAACTGGCATACAATTCGGTCCGTTTAACCCGGGGCGACCTTCGCCCTAACCAACTCACCCCAATGTGTCGTGAATACGTTAACCCTTTTAAACGAAAGGGGAACAAACGGCAGGTGTGGCCGGAGTCGTTCCTTCCGGCCCTTTGAGGCTTTTGTGCCCAGGAAAACCGCCTACGATGGCTAAATAACGATTGCTTTGTTGGAAACGAAAACTGAGAGGTTGTGCTTTCGAAAAGCTGTTTCGACTCTTTAACTTTTTGAAATAATTTGGATTTTAATCGTGCATGAAGTGTTGAACTTCACTTTTTATGAAAATGAAATTTAAGGCTGATATTCGAAAATACTACGTATCGATAATCGGCGTTAAAGGTTAGTTTCATATGTACATATTTATATACAGATTTTTTTCCGAAATATCCAGAAGATACGAATGGAGATCTTATTGCATTGGCCGTAAGATCCAAATTACCGTATTTTCGTTTCGTTTCAAATTAAATGCGGTGCAAAAGATGCAAAACTGCTATGTTTTGCACCGTCTGAATTTTACGCTTGAAGATTTTCCATATAAAATCCCGGACAGACGTACAAACGTACAAACACACGCAATTGAAATTATAATATAGATGACTTAGTTAGGTTAATTTTCTATTGAGTTCGGTGTTGTGAGTTTGCAAATGCTTTGACTGCTTTTGAATTCAATAGAAAAAAATAGGTGAGTTAAATTAAAGTTAATGAAAAGCGGCCTTTAAATGTTAAAGCACTTGGTATAGTCATAACTTTTTATGTGTGAAATATCGTTGCTGAATAATGAAATATTTACTGACAAAAATCGTTTGGTTACCGGATAATAAATCATTTATTTTGTAGGCAATTTTAATTAATTCTGCAGTCTGTTAATTGACTACATCCGTAACTTATTGTAAACGAAATTTGTACAATTATAATTTTGGATAAATTAAATAATGAAGGGATTAATATAATAGAATTTTTGAAAAATGAATTCATCAATTTTCATTGTTTTTCTCAACTTTTTGTTTTATGGAACATACACATTGTTTTGTGCTCATTGTGTATTTGATGGCTCAATTGAAAGTTTTACACGAAATATATTTATTTGTTTCAATTATATATAGATTTCACACCTGATTCGAAAGAAACGATCTATTTTACACTGCATTATCGAACACCGAGTTCGATGTAGCATTACACAAATGTTTAAACATTTTTCTCATTTTGTCTTTGAATATATTTTTATATATTCATTGTATTGAAATTTTCAAAAAATATCCAACACAATGTCTTTTATCAGTGTAATGTTCTTTACGTTCAAAGGGTCCTCGAACGTCTTAAGAATCAAGTGCTTTGAAGACGGATGTTATGGATAAAAATATCCTTATTCAGCTCGATAGGAATGTATTGGGATTTAGACACATATGTAGTTTTTCCCATAAAATATTATATTGAAAACAAAAAAATATATATTTTCCACCTTTTTTCATCCAAAAGGTGAATAATATTCGAGTGTGAAATGAAATATTGACAAAGCAAATCCGCACACGTCAAAATAATGACAGTCGGAATTCTAACACATCGAATATTTGCACTTCTAACATTCGAGAAAAGCGACCTATTTTTTATTCATTCCATTTTTCCGCATGTAGAATTGAAAAACAGCCATTTAAGCAATCTAACTTAACGAATCGAATATTTCTTTCAACCGATTAATCACACACACTCGCGATCGCGATAAAGAGCACAACTCACACGCGCAGTAATTATGCGAAAGCATAAATTCGACCGAAACACAGAAAAATAATCGAAACTCGCCCGAAAGCCAATTAAATAATTGCGAAATAAATCACCCCTAGGACGGCATAAATTTCCGCTTATGTGTCGCAATTATTAATGCGCAAAAAGAGATTATTCGATTGCGATTTTAACATAACGAGGATTAGTTAAATCCGCGAAACGTAATATAAAACATAACATAACATACCGACCCTCATTACAGGCCCGGTTTAACGCTTCCGTAAATACGCAAATGTTCTCCCCGGGGATGCTTTTTCAACCCCGTCGTTTTCTCAGAATTTTTTTTGCATCCTTTTTGTTTTTTTCTGTAGGAAATTTTGTCTTTCGGCTGTACTTTTTAATGATGATAGCTCGCACAGTGTGCCTCGAGCGTGAATAACATCTCGCGTATATCCTAGAACAATGATGGTCTTTTGAGTTTTTTTTTTCATCTCTGGGTTTTTTCAAATGTAGAAATAGGACTGAGATCTCTTTTGGATCTTTAGACGTTACGTGCAAAGGTTAAATGGTAAGTTCGTGCTATAATGTTGTATTTTTTTTTCAACGTATTTACGTATATGTGCAGATATGTCGTTTTCGTAATTGAATTTTTGTTGAAGAAAGTTTTAATTAAGTTCAAATTAAATATTTGTATTAAATGAAGTTCTTTAACGTTTTCCTTTACTTGCTATTTGATGCTTTTATATAAGAAATATGGTGCGCTGTAATATTTCACCAACAAAACGAAAATTTATTTTCTTAAGTAATAGTGTATTTTAAATATTACAGAACGGTAATACATATATTATCTAGTTGATCGAGTGATGTCAAATTGTACGTGTTGATTGATCATCATACAGTTCAATGTTAATTAAACAGCTAAGTAATCAAATTGTAATGGGAAAATAGCCTTGTTATTAAAAAATGATATATGTATATCTATCGTTTCTATAATTGTAGATTAGATTTCCATAAATCAACTTTTGAGACACGTAAAAGTTATTATATAAATCAACAAACATTAACTGCAATTTCAGAATAGTCAGTTCTATTTTAACATCATACATTTCAATTACAATTATCATCTCATAGATTCATATTATAATTATTTTCATAAATAAATAAAGATAAATATCAAAACAACTTCTCATACGCATTTAAAAACATCTTTAATTTCTGGATTCTAATAATAACTTAAATAGCACCACATTTAATAATTAATGAGAACGATATTATAAAAATTTACACGGGCAGAATATTCAATTAAAAAAAAATTAAGCAACATTAAACAAAGGTATCTATCTAATATGAATTAACCACAATCATTTCCACATTGATTCAAAAATCAAGACAAAACCCACTATTTTTTCCAATCAATCAAACCCATTAAAAAATCATCAGATGAAAAATGCACAAACTCCACCGCATCGAAATCGACACGCAGAACCACAAAGGCTTCCAACAGGAAAAAAAATACGCACATCAATAATACAAGAGCGAAAAAGCCATTTTACCTTCCGACCATAGATTCAATTTCTACGTCGGTGATGAAAGCATATATTATGCAAGGCTTCCGTAAACAACCCTCGGCTCACTATGTTCATGAGACGATCGGTTCACGTTATGCCGAACACACCCCTATTCTGCGAAAACTATTTATTACGTTACACGTGTGTGTTATAGAGATGTTTTAGCCTCCCATTTGCGAAATTCTGTACGATTCGTATAACACGTGAACGTATAACGCGTGAACGCAGTTTCGGCGTCGGAAGTCAATAATGTGTTGGAATGCTTTGGGGTGGAAATCAATCAGAGGCTTTGGCGAATTCAAATGGGCGTTTGGATGCATTTGAATTAATGCGCATGTGTTCTTGATGATGAGGATTTGTGCCGAGAGACTAAGGGATGAATGTTGAGGCGTATTGTATTGCGTTGACGATGTGTTATAGTGAAATTGGGAGTTCGTTAGTTGAGTTTTGATCTTGTTCATTCGAGTAGTGATGTTTTAATTTTATGATGGAATCAGTATTTAAACTAGTATTGAAATCAAGGAATATATTTCTTATCAGCCTAAGATAATCATGTATTTCCCAAGACCAGAGGTGAGATGCTAAGAATTTTTTTTAGCGTCTTCATCCTCAATATTTCATTTCGAAAAGCAAAAGTAGTACCGAAAACAATATTTTTTCTAAAAATTTTTAAAATACCTTCAAATTTTTTTGTCTTTTTACTGAGAAATACGGCTTGTGAATACTTTCACCGTATTTCCCTTACGTAAAAAAATACGTGTTGCATGCTAACATTACTTTCGGAAACTTTTTCATTGGAAAATATTTTTCAATTCCGAATCGTTATCTATAAGTAAATATAATACATACAACCAAAATTGAAGCTAGAACGGAAGAAGAGTGCGAATAGATGCACGAATATTTATTTGGAAATAAGTGCTTCGACGCTTGCAAAAATAAACAAACACGATTCCGATTGAAACTATTTGAAGCACGAAACGATTCAACCTAAAAAAATCAATATTCTTCAATCAAATAAATTTCATAATCTAAGATCAAATTATTCATCCATATATTGGCAATATCCTATCGAATTTCAACTGCATAGACTAAACGCCCAATCACTAATTCAAATCAACGATCTCACCATACGCGATAATATTCAATATATGCAAACAGGCACAACACATAACCACGATTCAGCTGAAATTCAGCGTCTTAATTACACGTGCTTATGATGTTTGCATAACGATGGCAAAGTTATAAAGTTGCTTCGCGTTTGTTCGAAATCTGTTCAAACGAAGCTCGCTTCCTCAACGTGTATTTTCACAGAGTGAGCTTTTGAAAAGTGTTCGTCTGAAGTGCTTTTCAGCGATATATCATTTCAGACAGTTGTTTTGCTCGTTCGTCATAAGCACAGAAGTGTTCTTTCATTTTTCGGGGCTCTTTTACGTGTGTGTGTTCTTATTTTTTTGACGGAAATGCGAGAAAAATTGTAACGCGAAATAAAAATGATTGAATGTGCTAGGATTTATTTGATTTTTTGAAAGTAATTTTCTTTGATTTTCATATAATTTTGATTCGAATATATATTTAAATTATATTTTGAATATACATCTGAATCAAAATTGAAAAAAAGCGCAGGCAGACAATAAAGATTTTTCTATCCGTAAAGCTTTATTTTTCTATTTCCTTCAAACTCTATGTTACAACACTAAATCAAAGAGTTAGCTACACAGCCTCAGGGGTTTCTTTTACCCTTCATGCGATGAATTTCTCATAAAATACGTATTTATTGCGATTTCGCCATAACTATTAAAAAATCTTCACCTACGTTTCGTCGTTCGAGCATTTCACACGTACAAGATCCATTAAATTTTATTAGAAATTCCATTTATTGGAAAAATATCGCGGTGAATACAAAACACATACATTATTCGGTCTCACGTATTACACATGCAAAAAAAATCGATACGTGTTGAAACTTTTATTGAATTCTAATAGACTGAATATTGCATAAATACAATTTCTGTACAAAACTTATGCATATTTCATATGTGATCCCGAGAAGGCAAGAGGTATTAATGTCAAATCACTTACTTGAGCTGAATGCAAAATTGTTTCTGAATATGTCAATTATTTTAAATTTAGTTAGTTAGTTAGTTAGAAATTCTGGATATAATATCAGTGTATGAAATGTGTTACTGAAATAGATCTTAAATCAATATAGAAAAAGCAAATGATTCATTTTCAGCGACTGTTTCATATAGCATTAAATTAATACTTTTTTGAAATCAAACGAATTAAATATTAAAATAAAACAATTGAATCATCACATCAATTAAAAAATAACAACATGTGACTCACTAAGATTAGGTTAAATTTAAATTAAGCATTAGATAAACTCTTAAGTCCAACATGACATGTTCATTGTACAAACGTTTTATTCCGCTACTCTATCGACTAGATGGTTAATAAGGTAATCATATGTAATATTTTTATTCAATCTATCTAAAAAAACACTGATAATATAAAATATAGTATCGTGGGATGAAAACTCATTTGCTTATTCAAAATCACTAGTTCTACCATTTCGTATGCGGAGATTGCAACCGAGCCGATCCCTAAAAAATGACTATCGAATATTCGTTTTCTCGGGCTTTTATTTTCAGCAAGACCGGGCTCTATTTCCAATTTCTTTCCGAAGGCGAAATCTCGAGGGTGAGTTTTGAAGTGGTATTAAAAAAACAACACAACAATACGCTACAGTTTCCCTCCCCAAAGGGGGGTTCGTTCGGAAGGCTTGAATCTCCACACGTGAACACTTTCGCATTTTCTTTGTCGAAAGATGAAAGGTGAACGTAAAACGGGATCTCGGTACCTCTTGAATTTTAAATATAGTTTTTGTTTTGTATTATTCATTTTTGCTACCCTTAAGAGTCAGCTTTTATGATGTGAGTGCTCTTAGAGCTCAGCGTCGTTGGCGTTTTGTGTTGTCTAACATTTGTTGCATACATTTATTTTTAATTAATTTCAAAATAAATATTATATATCTGATCAAATCAAAGATTATATTTGCATTAACATAAACATGAGTATATTATATCAGGATGTTTTAATTAAGCAACGACAGAGGAGTATGTTCATGAAATACGTTTTCGATGAAATAACATTCATAAAGGAAAATTCCACATATCAATCGAATGTGTACATCAAACAAATTCAAATTACATTCATCATACACACGAAAAACTCAAAATAAACATTCATTAGTCGCGAAAAGTTAAAAGATCTCACATATCGACGCATTCGAGGCGTAGACGTGAAATTTTCTCATGCAAAAATAGCTTTCGACATCGTTACGAACCGACATAGGGCTATGATAATAATCAAACAATTTTGCGAACATCGCTTTCGGCGATTTCGACGATTCGTCGAATACGTTTCGAACAAACTTTCGACCTCGTACCGAGTTTAGCGAGTATCGGAAGTAATAATGTTTGATGTGCTGCGAATAATTGGCGCCGGAAAATTTGCGCGAAATCTGCCCAGATTTGCTTATTTGTTCGAAAATAAAACATTCATGAGTATCAGAAGACTTTTTAATTATTCTAATTTGTTTACTTTGTGCGCTTCGGTTTTCGCATTGCCTTCGAGCGAATCGTCGACGAAGAAAAAAGGTCTGCAAACTTATTGCGCTGCACTTAATTTGGCCGCAGTAAAAAGCTTAATTTATAGAAGTATAGTTTTTTTTACAAGGCTTCTGTTTATTTTTTTTTAGGGTTCGAGTGCAATTAAGCGTTCTCGTGGGTCGCTTTTTCTACGTATTTTGATATACAAAGCTCGTTTATTTATCAAGTTTCATTTGAAAATAGTATATAAAAACATTTTTTTTCAAATAAAATTGAATTGAAAAATCGTTTTTATGCTATTTTCTACAAAATTAGATGATTTCTCGAATAGCGGGAAATCAATTTTTCTATGATATTTTTATAGAGTCGCCTCAGTTGAAGCCACCGATAAATATTGACCTCGATTTCTGTTTTTGATTTTGATTTGGTGAAAAAAAAATGTTGAAAAATACGTAAAAGCGGTGGTTCTCATTGAAAATTATTTTTGTCAGTTTCCATACATTTAATAAAATATTGATTTGAAGTTGAAGTTAAATACAGTGTTTAGCTAGGCAGTCTTCACTGGTGAAAACTTTTTATAAGTATGGCATAGAAATATTGACTTTCCGCTACGAATTATGCCAAAAGTTTTTATTAACTATGTAGAAAAGTAATATGAAAAGTTTTTTTTATATAAAATTTAAATTTGATTTCATAATATGATTTTTAAACATTTTTTTCCAAATGGAACTTGATAGACGAACGCATCTAGTATAAGCTCAGATTTTTTTACGACTGCGCGTGTGAATCTCTTTTTGTACAATACGAATCGCTCCATTCTCTCCTGAGGTACATATTTTTGAGAGTTTTTCACCCTCTGAGGATTCTGGTCACGACGTCGGAATAGGATAAGATGAGATAGAGACGAGGAGTGCGTTTCCTTAGCAGGATCTCCGTTCGTCAGGAGTCTGGAGTCACGCGACAAATGTCCACGTGAAACTTGACCGAGCTTTGTCTCGTCCCTTTGACAGGGATTCGCTTTTTCTTTATTTTCCGCCTTTATGTGTTTCGGAATCGAGGGGGAAAAGATTGTTGAAAAAGTAGGGGACGCTTGTCTACATGACAGGAAGACGGTGTGGTTAACGAGCGGGACGAACTCGAGCTTTCTTAATAAGCCGGGAGGATCGATGTGCTATTTTTCATCTGATTACATTTTTTTTTCTTTAAAAATATGATAAGTTATGAGTTAAATGGGAAATTTTCATATGTGATTTTATATACATATAAAAATATGCATTCGTCTATTATCCTGTTCGTATGACATGTAATAGATATGGTTTGGTTTTTGTTTCGTTTTTAGATTCGATTATGTTAGACTTAATTTTGATTAAATCGTCAACTAGATAACTAACAAATATCAAAAAAACTTCAAATTGAAATTGTTTTCTTTAAAATAGATAATATTTAACTTAGGATAGAAATTATTCAATAACTTTTATTATATTTCATATGTTCAAATGCGTCATACAACATTTAGCCAGAGAACGTATCAATTCTGAAAATCATGGAATTGAGAAGTAATTTCACGATTGAAATGCTGGAAAAAATTTCGGGAATATGAATCGGATTTTTTATCGTTGATTCAAAAAAAAAAAAGGTTAAACATTCACATTTATTCAACCAATAAGCTGTTATCCAACAATTGATAGACCGTCTCTTAATTTTTATTCAAAATGCGGATTGATTCGAATGGACACTTGTAAATGTTATAATTTAGATTCTCATTCACAAAACAATCTGAATATAAATAAATAAATTTACAAAACATTATTACAGAGATCCGTTCAATTTCCTTCTAGATTTCCGTTTCCGTTTAAATCTTTCTCAAAGCTCCTTTGTGCTAAGTGTTAACGGCTCCTAAATTCCATTCTGGCTTTGGTGGACCTTCACTATCGCTCGAAAATAAACCGTCACACTTTCAACAGCCTTTACAATTCGAATTTAGAACGCTTATATATATTAATATTGCGTATTCAAGCACATTTCACACGCATAAGGACTTCACAGTGATATTCGCTTAATCCGACCCGTCAACATCCTTATCATTTCGGGCAACCCTCGCATATTGTTATGACTTAAACCCTAGGCCCTTGGCTGTTTGCGTAAGTGGAACCTCAGACTGAAAAAGGCTTCTAATGATTAATCAACATATTCATAACGAATCGTCTGAAAGTTTAGTCTCTTCGCATAAAAGTTAAATTTGAACGTTTCGAATATGTAGATTTTTTTTCGCTAGAAGTTCGTTCGATTGTGTAATTGGTAAGCGAAATTCACTAGAAACAAATATGTATGCAAATTTGTTCGGATTATGCTTTCGAAGATCGAACGAAAGAAACGAATTACAAGAAAAGAATTTCGCAGAGCGTTTCATATATAAAATTCTATTCTTTTCCTTTGTTGTAATACAATAAAATTGCTCATACGTGTAAAGAATTCTTTAAGAAGCAAACTAGGTATTATAAGTTCGTATCAGTAAACGGAAACTTGATATTTATCATTCGAAATAAATAATTTGATCGCCCAAATGAAAGATGACAATATAAGTGGATGTTTCTTCGTAACAATGGAATGTTATATTATATTATATGTTATATTAATATTAATATATGTTATTAATAATATTAATAATATTAATATATGTTATATTAATAATGTTATATTAATATTATATTCCATGGAATGGAATATTCATAACAAAAATTACATAATAGGAGAGTCGACTGTTTTAATATGAAAACATACATTTCTTTGTTCCGAAGGTTCCTTCGGAGACAATTGTTCGAATTTTCTCGAAAGTGGACTGTCCATTTCGATATTGGAAGTATGGTCACTTTAGGAATACTTGATAGGGTACATATTAAAATCGATTGTATCTTTCGCAACATTTATTGTCCTTTATATTGTACATGCTTTATTTCATTCTTAATTTTTTCTTGCAATCGCCAGTTCCGCCAAACTCCATGGTATTTGTATGACACGATGATCACTTCGCCCTTCATTCAACGAAGGTAAAGAGATCCATTTATCATTCGTTTCGTCATACGCTTCAACCGAAGCCAATTGATTGCTGTTGTACCCTCCTATAGAAAAAAAATCTAATTTAATATGTATTCATAATGATTTGAAAGCAATTACAATGAATTCGATCTAATCAATTGTTAGATATTCGGCATTACGCGTCTTCGTCATCATCCACATATTATATCTATAAATATCAACTTTAAATTGTATGCATAATTAAAAACATCGATTGATATCAGAAAATTTTTCATCTTAAATTATTTGTTAATTACCTTATCAATATTTTGTTTTCCATCTTTTTTCATTTCTCAGTATTTAATATTTTATATTTGACTTTGTAATGCTTACAGTTTAAAATACAGATAAGCAGCGAACTAAAATAATTCGTTCGTTTCCATTTTTTTTTCAAATTTTAATAGATAACAACAAAGTGTACTGAAAATAACGGTCGATCTTTTTTTTAAATTTTGGACTTATACCATTATCATAATTAAGGATACATAAAACACAAACCCATAATCACGAGTTGTCCATTGAGATTTCCAGCAGCTAATTGAGTTTTTGGCGCATTTAAAGATTGTATCATAGTCCATCTATCGATTGACTTATCATATTTTTCAGCTGTATTTAAATATAGCGAATTTTGTCCTCCGACAGCGAATAAATATCCATTGACAACAGCCACCTGAAATAAATTATATCCATTACAATGTCATAATAATAACGCGCATGGTTGAACGTATTTAAAACACATTCTTGTTTTTCTCAGATTAATACTGTACAGATAAAGGGTAACATATCAATATCGATAATATCGAAGGAAAAATATTTTCCAATCTTGTATTACCTACAACTTGTATTCCATTTAATGATATTTCTTAGAAAACTTTACAAATTAACTCCAACTAAACTACGTTCGAACCCAGATTCATTCAACTGTACTCTACCCTCCCCCCCCGATTAACATTTTCAATTTTTTCATAATGATTTTTTCTATGTTGATATGTTATATAATTTTAAATCAGAACATAGTCATAATTGAACTGAAAAACCCTGAAAATTCGAAAACACTCACATAATAAATCCCAAGTCGACACTGGCTGAACTAACGTCTCAACGCGAACTGAAACTCACCAGAAACTTTTCAGATGAAAATTAATTTTTTTCATCGAATTTCGATCATGTTTCGAGTCCTGAATAATCGAGGCTGCACTGTATATCAAAGCTTAGACAAAGATAGAGAGTTTGTGAAATTTCCGCGAACGTATCGAAAACTAGCGAAAGCGTTGTAAATTAACAAGTTGGCGCTAAAGCTCGCTCCGCGTTAATTGCATTAGCGTACCCGTAGGGCGTTAATTGTTCTAGCGAAGGCCGTTACTCGTTATTCGTTATTCGTTATTCGTTACTCGAACCATATTCCGTTGTCTGTGTCGCATTGGTGCGTAACCTGGATGCGATTCGTTGATTAGTTTGCCGTGTTTCAATAAGTTCATATATCTATGTCTAGCTAACAAGGAAAGTGCATGACTTGACCTTAATTGTTTTAATGAAAATTTGTAGAAATGTAGTACACGTCTTGATGTGAAATAGTTGTGAAGAACGAAAACGCGCTACTTAATTGTTTTTTAGTTAAAGTATGGTATATTTGGGATGCTTGAGTTATGGGTTTTTGATTCTGTTTTGAATTTTCGTATTTGAATTTTATTTCATCCTGTTATGGTGTCAATGTAATTTCAAAATATGAATAATATGCTATTGCAACTCTATGAATAATTTGGGTAGGTATTTGAATACTGTTCAGTCGATATGATGCTCTATGGGTAATATTAGGTTTAAAATTAGGCTAGATTTAGTTTTTTTTTCATAATAAGAATGATTTTGATTAGGTTGAGATACGGTTTAGATTCTATGAAGTTCGTTAAAAAAATCATGCTGATGGCATAGTTTACGAGTACTAATTTTGTTTCCGAATTTTCAAATTAAGATTTCAATTGTACAATTTGAATAAAGATAAATTTAATATTATTAATGCATAATAATACAAAAAATTCACTAAAATTCACATTGAGATGAATTTCAGCCTACTCATTAAGAATTTGTTGATTTAATTCGAAACCAAATATTTCTTATTGTTAAGTATCACTTAACAATATTTAACTAATATAGCATGAATTATCAACCATCCAATATTTAAATCGATAAAAAATGTTTTCTACCCCTCTAAGCATACGATAGGAATATTTCTCCAACACAATAACTTGAATAATACGTGCGTTCCTTATATGTGACGTAGTAAGTCTGTGATTAAGCGTTAATCCCAGCTGACGTGTGACCGAATTGTCGCATAACATGGAAATCTCGGTATTGTTAGAACCCATAAGAGTCCTATAGAACCTGCATATATACCCATAGAGTCGTCATAATGAATTTAACTTGTTTGTACGATCGAAGTTTAGCGCTCCTCTTGTATGTGTTTAGCAGTTGATGCAATGTCGGCTTAAGTGCTTCACATTGCACTATTTAATGAAGGGGGAAATTCGTGCAGATTGATTGAAGGTTTAAAACGTGATTATATATTCGGATTTAAATCAGATATACTTGTATTACCTATACTTTCATATATAAGCTTGAATTTTAATTCAAAAATATTTTTTTTTCAGTAGCAAATGAATAAGTAAGACCATGTTGAGTTCAAAAATGTATTAGATATGTATAATAGTATACTGAAAAATATTCCATCTACACTTCAAATCATAAAATTAGGATGGTAAGCGATTTTTGGTCAATTTTTTATTGTAAATTCATGCGTTTCATGAATTCTGGGCATTGAAATTATTTTCATTTTGACTTAAAATCGGCGTTAAGTCAAAGAGATAAATGAAGTACCATTAAAATATTTCTTTATTTTGACTTATAATATGAAAAAAGCTTATCAATTACTACAATGTTTTTTCATATTCATAAGTTTTCATATCAAATTCAAAATAAATTTCCTTCTGATCGAAACTCAACTATCTGTAAATTCATGCGACATAAAAAATACTTACATAAACCTTCATTCGATATACAACGAAATAGACAAAAAACAGTCGTTTCCCCAAAAATAATAGATTCGTATCAATTTCGATACCTTTTTCGCGCAAACTGCCTGAAAATGCGAAAATCTCCAGTCAGCACAGCGAACTTCACCTCTATTCAGATTTCGCACATATACGCCTCGATAGGGGATTTCGCACACACATTTTCTCATATAAAAGGGACTTCGCAAAAATTCATAAGGCGTCCAACTTTAAAAAGACTCCTCAGACACAATTTTCCGCGACTTTTCCCGTGGAAAAGTCCTAATCCGACGCGATATTCGCGCCTCGATCCGAACGACAAACACGGTTTCCTTTTTTGCGAGAGAATATGAAAATGCGAAAAACTCTTTTGATTAATCGATACTCCAAGGAAGAGTCTGTGCTGGAGTGAAAAAATTGCTCATGCTCACGAGCCAAGATGTGTTTTATTGCGTCTAGACAAATAGTCTTGTGCGTATAAATTTTTATATGTATTTATGTCTTGTCGTATGAAATACGCAGTTGGAACTATGTGCTAGCAATAAATTCCATTTTCATACGCCGCTCGTGACAGGGTTTTATACTTTGAGATAAATGTATAAGTATTATATAAATCTTTAGTATAAATGAGCCATTCAGAGCTAAATCTGACTAACTCAATATAGTGAAAAATTGATAAAAATAATTTAATGTCTTTGAAGCGTTTTTCAAAATTTCCTTCATATTCTATTTAAGTTTAAACCTAATTTCTGGAATGTATGTATAATATTTATATGTTTATACACATAAATTTTGTTTATAATGAATTATAGATGTTGTCAGTTCATATTAAAATAAAGAATTAATTAAAATTGTTTCTGAAATAAATGATAACTGATCAAACAAAATTATCTTTATTATTCTGAAATTTATTTCACAAATTGAAAGTTATGATTATAGAGGTGTTTTGACATTTAAATCATTTTTTTTCTAAAAATAAAGTTAATTACATTTTATTCTGAATAGCTTGAATATATCGCGATTGCGGAAAACGTTTAATATTAAACGTATTTGAATGCTTTGTCATTGTTGCGTTTTTGGTTGGGCTTTGTTAAATTAGCGTGCTTTTCGAGAATTCGAATTTAAATTTTAACGTGGTTCGAAATAGAAAATTCACAGAAGGAATATAATAACAATTTCGCAAGATTTTTCTCGTTTCATTAATTGTTCAATTAATTTTGAAGTCGGGCCATTGCTCGAGACGTGAACCGTGTTTTGCGAAACCGATAAATGCTAATTAAGAATGAAGAAAAATTAATAGGGAGAAATTTCGACGTAAAAGAAAACTCATTAGAGATTTTCTATAAATGTCTGAATGGTTTATTTTCTTCTTCCGTAAAAGTTTATAGTTTTTTATTAATTTTAATTGATTAAAAAATATATTTGAATAAATTATATTTATGAAAATGTATGCGAAAACATTCTTTTGTTCTGCAATATCAACTCGTCCAACTTTTCGACTGTGTATAAATCCCAGTTAAACGCGGCTTTTGTTGCAATTTAAGAGTTCCCAGATAAACTTTCGGCATTAAGACACATAAAATTTTATAAATTTTACAACCACCATATTTTTTTTGAATAATACCATGAACACCACGTTTCTGTGCGCTTCGCCGAATTAGCGAACACCCTCGAGCAATATCTGCGACTTTATGGGGTAATTTTTTTACATACCATGAATTGAACATAGAACTATCATAAAAACATTTCAAATTACATTCATCTTTTTATGAAAAAAATCGTAAAGATTAATCATTTTGTCGTTTTTTGAATGTGTGCGTGTAAAATTAGTATGTAGAATATTTTCTTTTGAAAATATATAATATCATGTTATTTAAATTATTTCAGTTGGTTCCAGAAGTTAAAATATTGTACAGAATGATAAAACTGAAGTCATAGCAGTTACAAATTATTCGTTGAATAAACTATAATTGGAAAATGACAGTATAATTAAGTCATTTATTTGATCACAGGTGAGTTCTTTTGTTAATGAATATTTGAAATAATATTTTATATCGATTTTTACAACCATTAGCTATCAATTTATTTGTTTTTAAATTAACAGCTTTAATGAATGGCTAAATTTCTATATATTATTAGAAAGAACGTCCTTAAGAATTTATATGAAAAAACCCATAGTTAATTAACGTTTGCATTCGCTCAATATTTTGAGACTGTTTTCAAATAGTTCTTTGATGTACCTGCATATATTATATTTTTGATTACAGAAACTGAATTTTGTGTTATTTCCGTCATAACTTCCAACTGTGACAATCACTCTCATATATGAGAAACTGACCGAAAATATATGAACGCCGAACTTTATTAGCATGTGACCGAAAGAAAATGTCGTCCAACGAAAGAGCCAAGTCACCCCGGATTTATACATCTTCGATATTGCGTCACTCCATCGGCAAGTCTCCAGCATCACAAAGGGTTAGTCCGAAAAAACGTCATATATTATATTACAATACACGATGACGGAATAAACCAAGGGAAACAAGTGACATTATGGCGTTTTTAGGAAAAACGCGCTCTAAGTATGTATTGAAGTTGAGAGGATGCATCAACATCTTTGATGCGTTTTACTAAACTCTCTTAATTCCTTTCTTATTTAATTTTTTGGAAATTTTATTTATAGTAAACTATTGATGTGTCAGTTCAAATTAGAGTACGGAATTTAATAAAACGGATTCTGAAATGAATTATTTATCATCCGGTTACCAAAAAAAATGTCATTTAATGGTATATATTTAAGTATACTTTTCACGTAAAATATTCCGCACATAGAAAGTTATTAGTATATCAAACACTTGGACATTTATTTTTCATTTTTGTTAAAAAGTGAAGTCAATTGTGATTCACTCTGAAAGTCTCATATCCCAGAACCAGGTTCTAGAATCGTTTACATCTTCTTTCCGCCAAATACATAAACTTACACACATAGAAACAGTTACTGAACTTGACTGATTTTCGAAAAAAAGTCACTTGATCCTCTTGGTCTAATTCGTCGTCATATACATATTACAATATCAATTTTATTATTATTCGAGGGACACTCAGCCTCTCGTTTCTGTGTGAATGGACAGATTTCGCTGGTAGCGAATGCGTGCGCTTTCTTTTCGCTCTCGAACAGTTTCGTATTTAAATTTTCAATAAGGGCTTTCGACCCTTCGGCGATTTTCGCAGGGTCAACGTTTGAGTGCTTCTCGATCGAAGGTGACGGAATTTTCCCCGGAAAGCTATAAATAATCTATGGGAAAATTTTGCGTCGTGTCCCGTTCCTGGGAAATGTGTGCGATTTTTCATATTCGAGCCCTTCGTTGTGAAGGTGGTGTAAGTTCTTTCACTTTTGTTTCGAGATATTTAAACAATTATCATAATAGTTTTCTTTTCTGTTTCTATAAATGTCGAGTTTTACAATGTAGTAATTTTGTAGGAATCGTTTTCTCACACTATTTTTATTGATAGTTTCTAAGAGTGCTATAAGAATATAATCGACTAACAGCTCTTATAATTCAATTGTTCGGATTCGTTTCAATTATGGATCGGTTTTTTATACTAATCTAGTTAACTTACCATAGAGTTACAGTGAGTCTTTCAAGTACGAACTGTCAAAAATCCGCTAAAAATGACGGATTTCGATAGTTTGTACTCAAATTCTAGTTAAAACAATTGATATCACACTGAAATAATTCTTTTAATCTCTCAATACTTATAAAATTCAAAATATATAATCATAGTTTACATTGATATAACTTTTTTTTTTCAATTAACGCACTTATACCGTTATCACAATGATGGATAAAAACTGAGAATAAATTTTGATTCGATTTTCGCGATGAAAGGCAGTCGAGTGTTTCTATTTTGTGATTGTTTCTGATTTCTTTTAAGTCTTTTCGAGTCACGATTATATTTTTAATACTGTTTATATTGAAATCAGTAAAATTGTCATTCGATGTAACGACGTGTTTCGAAAAAAAAAATGAGTGCGTAATCGGTATCGATTTTCGTTCATTTTATAAAAGCTGATGTTTTCCCTTTTTCGCTTCAATCGATTCGTAAAAATGAACGTACGTAAGCAAATTGTTAGTAAACATGCTTAAAATCTAAAATCCTTAATGTAAGCTGTGTCATGTAAATATTAGATACGAAATGTTTAATATTTATATATTAAGTATGAAAATATAAAAATATTCAGAGTCGAATGTGTGGAAAAGTTGTTTTTTTTAATCAGCTTTGCTTTCCCCGTATTGAAATTGAATTCATAATAACAATTTTCAATTTAAATTTTCAGTCAAATTTTATATTGGGGATGAAAGTTTGTTATTGAAAATGTTTCAAAGTTAAAATTGAAACGAGTGCTCATAAATACGAAACTCGCGTGTTTACTGGACGTTTATGTGTGTGTAATTAGTGAAGTAATTGAGTGTTTAAAGCATTTTACGAAATATCGTTCAATGTTTTGTGCAAAAAGTAATTTTGAAAATTTTGGGAATGAATGTTTTTTGAATATTCAACATTTCTAATGTAATATTAAACGATTTTGATTTGTTTTTCAAATATTTCTATTGCCATAAAATTTTGATTAAAATAAATATTAATGTGATTTTTATATTACTGTTAGATATATTTTTTCACGGCAAGTTTTAGAAAAGTTGGTTCGTTAGGAAATGAAGCGAAAAAGAGCGGATATCCGAATCCCACTATTGGAATCTAAGCCTAATTTCACAATAGCGAAAAAAAAAAACGTTTTCGGTGATTTGTGCGGGCGAAAATTACAGGGTTCGTGCTTCCTTACAAAATACGTCTAAATTTTCTATAGAGCAATTTTCTGAACCTTTTTTTAAACGAACACGATTTTCGTATCGTTGCCCTTTAGATTAACTGAAAAGATAAATCGAAACAACCGAACTAGACACCTTGAAAAATCTTCAATTCGAATCCCGCATTAAAAAGAAAATTTATTCGAACGAGACATAAATACTCTGATAATAATTTCCCCAAAACACCCATCGATTATGAACTTTTGATTGGTAGGAAAAAATTCTAATTTTCAACCCTCGCTTAACGAACTCGAAAACAATTTGCGGGCGAATTTTTGCCAATCGCTCAACGAACGATTTATCCTCCCAGACTTCGACGAGGACGATACATCGAAACTAGGGGGTCGAAGGGATTTTCCCATGTTAATTTGGCCACGGTTTGAGCACAAGGGTGGAAAATTGATGAGCCTCAGTGAGCAAACCGAAGGGAAACAAGAATAACAGCCCTGGAACCTCGTTTGCTATATATCGAGGTGCCTAGGGAGTCCTTTGTCGGCGAATGCGCTCCTGGGTCATTTGCGTGTCGGTGGAATTTCGACGAGTTCCGGCTCTGCTTAATTACACGACGAATATTTTGCATTTTCGAGACGAGAAGTCGTGATTTAATCGAGGTAGCGTTTAAGTTCGTTCGAAAGTTGTGAAAATTATGATCGTGTAGGTTTTGATGCTTGTCTGTTGTTCAGTTGTGAAGATAAAGTTTCGAAACTAAAATGTAGCTCGACTTGTCCAAATATAATATCGAGCGTGAAAAAATGAATCAAATGCTAAACCTAACTTGAAAATTTACTCAAACTAATTTAACTAGTTCTGTTGAATGCTATGTCATTTGAATAAGAAATCTATTTTTTAATATTATGCAACGATTAGTCATAATTTCAGTCATATCCTATGTTTACACAATATAATGCATAATATTTTATAAATTGATTTTATTTTCGAAAATAGAGCCTACCTCATTAAAAAGAGGTTTTGATCGAATGTTGATGAAATTCGACTAATAAATTAAAAGTAACATTCTCTTTATGATTCTAGATATCTATGAAAACAATTTATTTCTTAGATAGTATACCTATAGATCATAAAATAATAATACACATATAAGCACGATTGTTTCACTCTTGATGCAAAATACAACCCTTATATTTTTCCACCCAGGCAATCGATTCTTGCATAATTCTTCTACCACCAACTCAATCTTTCGACCAGTTTCGCCACTCGTGACCGATAATACACATAAAAACTGAATCCAAAAATAAAATAAAATACACTTAAGACCGAATCGCCGATGACTCGAACGAAGCCAGTTTCAATTTCGTCGCCCGAACGTCTCATTTCACGCGTTGTTTCAGCGCCGTTTATTTTTTCAGGCACGCACTTCCACTTTATCGCATCCCTTCAGACACACACACACACAAAAAAAATGTATGTATGTCTGTACGAATGTATGTTCGGGATCTTTGCGAGAATATTCACGGCTGTTAGTTTCGTCTCCGTAAAAACGACGATTCCCCGAGGGCGAAGGCGATGGGCGAAACGAGCCCCGGAGTCGTATAAATAAAGATGAGCAATTCACTCGGATCCGTTTGCCTAGTTTCTACATTTTTTCTTCTTTCTTTCTTCGTTTTACTCCGGTTTTGTGCTTTTTTTCTGCGGAATGCTTCGCCGAGGATCGGACGTCTGTTGCTCGCGATGTTCGCTCCGGTAATGAATTGGTTCTGTTCCGCTTCGGTGCGGAGAAAACTGACTGCTTTTAGTGCAGGTTTTGGTTTAAAAAAGTCGGTTTTTAAGAGATGTGTATCGTTCTAGTGCTCAATCGAATGTTCGTTGAGCGCTGAGGTAGAGTTTAAATCGAATGCATTTTGAATTGTTTTATATTGAAGAGTATTTTGGTCCAATTTATTGTCGGAAGGATGAAAGTTCGGAAGATTCGAACGATCGCTTAAATCATAAATTTTAGTTTAGTAATCAATATTGTTGAAATTTCAATCGATTGAATTATTATAATAGTATAAAGTGTTTGTGTATTTCGCGTCGTGCTTCGGTGCACTTTTTATACTAAGGTTCGACTTTTATTAAATACTGGCAAGTCACATGTTATTCCTGATTGATTGATTGTTTCTTTTGAATATTTGATTCTAAAAAAGTTTGAATTTAATATTTCACAAAATAGTTACAAAATAATGATTTAATTATGATAATCAGCCATTTGTGTCGATTTAATGCCATATTTTATAAGCTAATATTATTCATTAGAGTTTCTATATTTGCAACAGCTCTTCACTTTAACATGAATTATAAATTAAAATAACGAGTATCAATACCAGAAACAATAAACAAATAATCTTTATATTTAATTTCGATATAAACTCGTTTGACACAAACAAAGCACTCCGCAAGCGATCAGCGAAAAACACACCGACTTTTCTCCCAATTAATCTGGATAATCTTAGGATAAGGCGAATCCATCTACGATAATAAGCGAACGGAGGCTCTACGATAAATTTAATATGCGTAATCGGATTAGAATTCACGAAAGCGATAATCAGTACAAATTCGTCGCCGCTGCTGGAAGTGCTATTATACAATATACCAGCCGTGGTATAAGTCTACGTTTCTCAACAGGCCGATATAATAGCTGCTTTAAACGTATACCGTCGAAAATAAGGTGTTCCAATTTACGGTGCGGCCTCAACCACTCCATATTGCTCCGAGATGACTCCAAGAGTATGGATTTTAGGGTGAGTATTCACGCTTATGTTTTTCGGAGCTTGGGTTATGCAGTTCGAAGTTTTCTAGTATTTTAAACGTAAAAGTTTGCGAAAATTTATCATAGTATCTTACATGGATTGTGGAGTCGTTGTTTAAATTATTTTCGCGTGGATTAATCAATAGAATTTTAACGATTGATCCATATCAGTGAAAAATTTCGAGGTGTTATACTTTTATATGAATTCGGTAATATTCAAATAATAGTCCATAATGAAACAAAATCTCTGTATCATATCCGAGTTACAACGGTTTATTTTATATAAGACAACTATTTCAAATTTATCCTTTAAAATCTAAAATCGAACATTGAATTATTTAACTCCATTTTAACGCATAATTTTATTTTGTCAAAATATTAGCGATTTCACTAGTGAAAGTTTGCATCGATGAAACCAAAATGAGCAAAATATATTTCCCCAAATTATAATAAAATAAATGAGTAATTAACTTGTTGAAAATATCATCACATACCTAGTTTGAATAAAATTATATGATTTATACAATGTTCACCCCATTTTATGCGCACTTTATCAGTATGGAGGAAATGACGTACCGAGCGTCACATGAAAAAAACAGACTCAAAACCAAACTATCGCTGTTATTATATTATCATCAAAATTGAATACAATACCCAAAAATTTATTAGAAAATTGAATCATTTCCGATTATTTATCGACGCGATAGTGAAAACTCGTCCTAAATGCGGAAAAGCGTCCGCAAAGTGAGCTTCTGACCGACCCCCATCACTCGGGCTCTTATCTTCCCTTTTTGGCGGGATTGGACAGAGCGATTTAAAAAATGACCGCCCTTTTTTACGCATTTTTTCCTTTTACATTTCGGTTCGGTCCGAAAGCGGGAAAAACTGCTCCCGCGAACGCGTTAACTTTGTTGTTTTTGTATAAAGCCTAGATTGCGAGTGTGTTGCCTTTTGATTAAGTCGAATAATACATTCTGAATTTTTTCACTCATAATATGAAAATTGTAGTTTGCTCGAAATATAGTTTTTTTTAAGCGAGTGCTGCTTGAATTTTATTTTAGTGAAAATAATGAGTTTACAGTCGATGTTTCTTCTGTGATTTTCATATCGAGATTCTCGCGTTTTATGAAATGCGATATCGTGACCGTAACGAGGATTTTTCCTTCGGTTCGAAAACGGAGTTGATCTTTTATTTTCAATATTGTCTCAATCTTCTTTGTTCAAACATTGTAGGAACTTGCCGTGGTAACACAATACGAAACGCAAATGTTGACAAAACACGAAGCTTTCTATCACTCCTCACATAATTTCAGAGAGAAAATTGTCAACGTGTACATTTTAATATTATTATAATGAAGATAATCATTCAAATACTTTAATGCTGAAAATATTCAATTTTTTTTTCAATTTTCAAATAAAAAACGCTTTTTAAGCTTTCAATATAATAATAGTTTCAACTGAATATTTACAAAAATATATTTTTGGATGATCTGTGAAAATTTCGTTTCGCAATATCATGAAATTTCAAAGGACATTCGCAGAAATAACATCGAATGTAGAACATTGAGAGTCGTCGCGGAGATTTTAGCATTTTTGGCGCCAGACAACATACTCTTTTTTCGGGTCTTTTACGATGTTACTAAGGAAACAAGGGAACGTTATCATAAAATGGAAAACGTTCACAATCTATTCAATACGAACGATTTCAACGGCGATTCAGCTAAGTGATAAATTTCGAATTCGCATTCATAAAACGTAATATGCAACGCGACCCATTAAACGTTCGCGTTTTTCTTTCTACACCATTTTTCCGAATAGGATTTATCGAAGAATTTTCTATGAAATGTATTCAAATGAAATATTTCTAGATTATGTTAAAATTTATTACGAGTTAAACACATTTTTCACACGATATTTAACTGCGCGATACGACAGCGAAACTCGTGTTAGAGTTTTATCCGACTCTATTACAGCTTATTCGCAATAAGTCGGGAAGAATATAATGAATGTGAATCAATAAATAACTTTTTACCTTTTTTCCTTCGGATCAAAGTTTAGTGTTATACGTGCGGGTGGATAAGGGTCAAAGTTGAAACCGTAACGCAACGTAAGAAATAAGAGAAAACAACTAGAAGGTTGGTCAACTTCAAACCGACTCAACTCTCGGGGCATAGTTTTCAAAGTAAATACAGCCTTTTGAAGCATCGTTGCTCCCTTGAGGATAATAAACTATAAAAAATTCAACGAATATCATTCATAAATTTGACAAATATTTTTCATGGAAATTTCGCGTTTGCATATTTAAATATTCATATTTTCACATGGGCTGTTATTTCGAGTGTTATTATTATCAATTTTTTTTTCTTAAGCTCATTCCTAGGTTATTGTTTCTGAAACACTATTTTTTCATTCAATAAATCTTAACGTTAGTTCACATTAATAGATAAATATAGGCTTGAGTAATAAAAAGTATAAATCTTATAACCATGCGTGGTCAAATATTTTCAATGGGTTAATTAAGGGAGACTAGGAAAACTCGGTTCATATGAAATACTTACGATTAGATCATTGCAAATTACAGACATATTAAAATTTTAATTATTTTCAATTAAATCCAATAGTAGTTTATGACGTCTGATGACTTTTTTCAGATTAAAATATTATCAAATAGTAGACCATTAAATTTTTTATACTTTGATAAAAGTTTGCCCTGCTTGTATTAAATTGTTTTATGACTTTTCGTTGAAATAATGGTTTTCAGTAAGCATCATAATAATATAGCTTATATCAAATTTTTAGAACTCGCTTCAAACAAAAGTTTAATCATTACACGAACGAATTCACGCCGTAGGTACGTATTTTGTTGAAAAATAGAAACTTAAGCATTATGAAAGACTACTAAGAAGTCTCCGAAGGAAAAGTCAACCATCTGACAGCTTCGGGGCACACAGACATTAAACAAACAAATAAAGAAAAAGTTTTTATCGCTCCGTGTTAGTTTATAATACACCGCGGACACGCTGTGCGACCTCTGAAGCGAAAACTTTTAAATTAAAACGCCTCTTCGCCACGAAGACCGTTGTAAATTTCGAAAATAAAAACGACCTCCCTTAAGGAAGAGAAAAAATGAATAAATGCGATATGAAAAATGGCGGCGAACTTAAAGTGATGAAAAGCGTCAAAGTGAAATAATCACTCGGATCGTTAATTTTGTTCGTAATGAAAACTCGCGCGAGTTTTCCTCTATTCAACGTTTTAATGCTGCGAAATTTTGTGTTTATTATGGTGTTAATTCGTTTTAATTATGTGGAAATTGAGGTATTTTGAATGCTGTGTTTGTTTACGCAAAATGTTGAAAAACAGTGCTCGATAAGAATAAAATATTTGACGCGGAATATTGTATTCGTGTGAATGACAAGGTGTCAAAGCTTCCCCTATGTTTTGAGGATTTATGAAAAACTCTAGGGTTTTTCAGAGGGAAATGTTAAATATATCCCAGTTGATAAAAAATACTCGAAAATATCTATAACGCTTTCAAGCTTAACTTTTTATGAAGAGCATTAAAGTCAAAGTTGATTGAAGTCTATTAAAATATACATATACTGTCCTGTATTACAGTAGAACCTCGCATAAAAAGCATAATTCGTTCACGAATCTTATTCGCAACGCAAAACATTCGTTAAACAAACGATATTTTTTAATTGTGGGAAATTCGAGATGCAACCTGCAACATCATATTACATATCTTACAACGACGATTTCATTATATTTTGTTTTATTCGTTATGCGAGGTGCTCGTCAAGCAAAATTTTGTTATTATACAATTTAATCGAATGAGTATAAATCAAATTCGCGTTATTGAATAGATAATTTAATCTCATTCAACCTTGAAAATGGAATTTCAAGCAAGGTTAAACGAAAATAGTGGGACAATGCTTTTGGGGTTGCAGGTCACGCACGTCCCCCACGTACCTGAACATATGTACACCCTCAATTTGTTCGCAAACCCACACCATACTTGCGACACACATTTTAACGAGTTTCGTCCAACACGTCAGATTCAATTTTAAAACTTTTCCCGCGTTCGCCGAACATAACATCCGTTTCCCCCTATGTTGAATTAAATTACACTCTAATTTTGTCTTTGATCCTTAATATAAAATATTTAATTTTTTATCGAAAAATATAATATAGATTTGATTATTAGATGCATTTTTTTTCATATATCTTCCCTACGTCCGATGTGTATCGCTTTATGTGATCTTAGATTGAAGTTATATCCTTTTCATCCATTATGTCATGATGGATAACATGGGACTTGCGATTGCCCTTTTATGGGAAAGAATCGAGGATCGAAAAACTTGCCAAGCATGCAACGGATAAAAGTGTTATTTATGCTCACTCAACTGAACGAATATTCACCTATCTGTATATAAACTATAATTCCTTACACAGAACTTTTTATCGCTTTCAATCTTCGATAACAAGAATCATACAATTAAGAAATACCTCGCCGAATATCAACCATTTCACAATATCGTTTCTTTGTGGATCGTTGCATAATTGAGCACGATATTCTTTGAACGATTCTCGCATTATTATTACTTCATATCGTATCGTTCCTCTTTATACATCGAGATGATGTACAATTAATTTTCCCTTTTGTTTTGATCCCGTTCGTGCCACTCGATCAAATTGATGTATATTTTATTCAGATTTCGCATAAATTTCTCTCGAGCGATACGAAACTTCGAAACCTTCCCGTTCTCATTGTGTTTGCGAGGGAATATTTCTCAGATGTCTAAATCGATTCGATGTAATTGTTAGGTACGTTCTTCGTTTTAAATAAAACGCGATCGAGCGAAACGAAGGCTTCGAGAAACAAAATCACTCATACAGACTTCGTTATTTCGCGTCTAGTAGATTGCGAGTGCTCTTCTCTCTTCAGGATTCGTTATAAATTGATAATAATGTTCGTCGACTCTAGAGGAAAATATTTGCAGTGTATTTGGTGTGATGCATACTCTCATTTGTCATTTTATTTGATAGTTTTGTTTGGAGTCCGTATATTATGGTCTTTGCTAAGTATGATGAATCATTTTGCATGTCTTATTCGTTCTTCTCAACAGTTTTTCCGTATAATAAATGTTTCTAAGAATGTTATTTTTATTATTGGAAGTCAATTAATTAATTAAATAAGTTATTAAGCTAATACCAAATTTTCTCAATCGTGTGAACAATAATCGATGACCACTCGTTCAAGTTTCTCGAGTGCAATTAGCATTTCCTCGTATAAATTAGCTATTCACATGCAAGTTTCTGAAACTTGTACCTGACTCTTGAAAATCGATATACATATGAATAATAGAGTCATTTCTTGTTATATAAGAAGTTCGAAGATTTTGATTATTCAAACCTGCTGTAGCTAAACAGCATCGATATTCGTATACAATATGAAACCTAAATATTACATATCTAAAGGATCTCCACCCAGTTGATACGTAGGAATTTTAGCATTCTTCAAATACTCAACAATAAAACATTTATTCAAATCTATACATATGACAATCGAAAAGACCAAGGGGTACAAGTGAAATTTTCGCCGAAATCGAGTTATGCACAGGAATCGCTTCTATGCACGCTCGTTTATTTGGTGACAAAAGGATATAAACGAATTCGGAACGTGTGCTTCAATATATCATCAAATCAGTCGACCTCTTCCTAATACACGTAGGTAGTTCAACTTTGAACGCGCTTTTCTTGAAATCGCCGCAAAGTCACTTGTACCCCTCGGCTATTTCAGTCGTCACATATAAAAAAAAGCTCATTTCCAACACGAAATCGACGTATTACACGAGACAAGCGAACGCGAAACGCGATTTTTTTTTCATCGCGTCAAAGTAACGAAACGCTCTCCGGTTCACTTTCGCCGATAAATCTCGTCGATATCGAAATTTAATTTCCTCGCTTTGTGCTCGGCACTCTGTCGTCCCCGATATAATAAATTCACGACATTCACACACACCCACGACAAATATCCAGAATGTCCCCTTTCCGAATGTCCCCCGAAAGGGAAAAAATTGATTTCGCGGCCGCGTTTGATTCGCGCTTCTTCTCCCCGCGGAATCGATGTCCCCGAGCTGCGGCGTGTGTGGGTCCGGCTTTATTATTTTTGGACGGTCATTCTGGGAAATGTGTGCGAGTTTTTCAGTAAGAAAAAAAGGTTGCTTTTATGTATTCCGGGTTGTTTTTTGCGTTCTTTGTCTGTTTCGGGGGATTCGAGTTTATGGCGCTTCGGGCAGGTGCGATATTCTCTTAAGGATTCTTTTTGTATCGTTTGAGTTTAAATGAGAAATATTTCAATTGTTTTTTATTTGTGTGTAGTGGTGTGTTTTGTTTTGATTTTTGAATTTTAATTGGAATGGATTTGTTTGATTTGTCAGTTGAGTGTGTCTTTGGGACAATCATTATCGAGTTTTTCCACGCGTAAAGAAAACTAAAGTTGAGAGTTGAAAATTTGTAATTGTAATGACAATATTCTATGTAATTTATGTATGAGTTTTTTAATTTCAGTCAAATAATTTCCATTTTAAATTAATTATTTTGAAATTTTTTTAAATCCGTTTTTTACGCATATCATAACATGAATTATTCTGAAACAGTTTGATTTATTTTTTTAGTATAAACATGAAATATATAATACCTGTAGTAAGAATATTCTGCACTGACAGAATACATTTTAACCAAACTTAATTATGCAAATATTATTGAATAATTCATTATGAAAATATTTATAAATATTCATGTTCATCGAAATTGTAATTGGTCATCTTTCCGTTGATACTCAATAAGCTTTCCCTATTACTATACTATCTACTAGCTATACTAACGCTATAATATTATACGATAATAAATTAAAATATCTATCTAATAATACTTCACTACTATCCATCATATTATGATATCCCTATTTACTGTTCAATAATGAAAAGAATCGATCGAACCAATCGCCGAAATTCAACCGCGAACGAAAACTCGCCCAGCTGCACTCAAACTCGATCGAATTTTCCCGCGTTTTTTTTTATTCCATATCCGAATTTTCCGCAAAAGCCTTCGGCGGGAAAACTCTTTTACGAAAGGCTAATCTAATATAGAACGAGCCACGTCTGCCGACCCGCATACATTCGAGCGTTCGCATAATGACGCTCCCCGATAAAGGTGCGAGCTGTAATATCTCGATTATTGTCGTTCGTTTAATCCTTTTCGGATATTTTTTATGCGGTGTAATGTCTGAAATGTCTGTGTAATGTCTGAATTGTCTGTGGGATTTTGTTTCAAACGATTTTTGCCAAATCAAGCGTTCGTCTCGTCGCGATCTCGAGGGAGTCTGCGTCGTTAGTGAGGTTGTTGTCGTTGAGGACATTCGTCGTAATTAAAATCGAATTTGAATTCATAAATGGTAAATATTTTTGAGAATGTATGATATATATTTTCTCAATCAAATGGGAATTAAATTTATATCATGAATAACCTTTTTGGTTGTATCCGATTTGTTGGAAAAAATAGAAATGTTGACATTATTTACGATTCGCTAAATGCGAATAGCGAGAAAGCATGTCGCTTGTTAGCAATTTTTCAAGTATGTGTACGAGTAACTTGTTGGATTTCATTTAGAAATATATAAAAAAAATGTGTTTTTATAAAAAAGTTATGTTCATTTATGTAATGCCATAGTTTTTTCAGCTGCCTGCTTGCACATGCAATTACATAGGCTCAATGCAACGGTGAAAAACTTTCCTTCCTAATGAGAAAAGTTTTGTCGCGCAGCTGTAAATATAAAAATATTTCCATACTTTTAGATTTTTTTCCTTCCTGCTTTGAAGAAATAATTTTAAAATTCTAAATAAATTGTATTTTCAACACTGAGCTAGTTACCAAGACACTCGTCTCTATCATTATCTCGACAGACAACTGCACTTCATCTAAACAATATTCATTCTGAATTATGAACCACTTGCATAATTTCAACATCTTGAAAAAAATCTCGAGATGCTCATTTCCATTTGAGAAAAAAAAATACTTTGAATAAATTAACTGTTAGCTCGAAATACCGTAACTCCTAAGAGACCTACTCCACTCGAGATTGTCAAAGATCCTCACTGAGACGAGAATGTCATCCAGAACTCCTGGAATCTGTTTGAGACAATGTCCACCGAGAAACTGCGGTTTTCCCAAGTCGGGGACGTTCCCGCCAATTTGCCGCCATTTCGCAGTATTGGCCGCCATTACGTCCCGTTGGCCGAAGCGTGCTGTTTCTTAGCCATGCCCGAATTAATCCGGCTAATTAACGATTCGCTTCTCCTCGAGACGTCCTACGAGTTTTGAAGGACGAACTAATTATTCGGTACTTACGTAGATTAATCTAAATAATTACTAATCAAAGATTTGCCATGTTTTCATTTCGGCTTAGGTAATTTTGCATTGTTTGAAATGCAGAATGAATTTAATTTGAGGTTCGGATGTGATTAATAGCCTGTTTTAATGTCACTTTTGGTGCAATTAATATAAATTATGGCGACAAAATTTTAAATATTTTCTCACTGTGCTGTTACGCGTGATTAATTGCATTTACATGTATGAAAAGTGCTACGTATTCATTACGAATTTCAATTTTGCTAATTCTTCGACGCAATTAGCATGAATTTGAATTTGAATAACTTCGCAATAAATATTTTATACGCGTTATGAGAGTTTTGGTAAAATTTCACAAGTGCGACAATTTAGCTGATAAGCCAGCGTTAGTATGTAAATAGACCGAAAATTTTGGCTAAGTTGGGTTGGATTAGGGTTTTTATATACTTATTTTTTATTGAGCGTATGATTATATTAAATTAACAGTAAGAGTTTTTTTGTTATTTTGTTTGCATTTGTGAGAGTTTAGGCTTGAGCTATTCTGAATAGAACTTACAATTAGTAGAAAAAATATAATTGTAAATTTAAATTTATTTAAAGCTATATTTTTCAACGAAGTGCTTCAAACAATTGAATCGAATTGTAGAGAACGTTTTCATGACTCCACTTCATAATAGTTCCATTGGTTCGTCTGCGTAGGCACCACGCCAGCTATTAAAATTCATTCAATCTATATTTTGTGTATACGTGCAATATTAAGTGACATACTTTGTTGCATACTGTAAACGTCGCATAATATACGAAAAATTGGCCGTAAACAAACTGAAGCATCGACAAATCACAAAACCAATGACATCCTAGGGCCCTTGAACTGCAAAATTTGGCCGCAACAGCGACATTAGCGCGCCTTTTAACATTTTGGCACGGTCATGGTCGGATCTAGGGCCGTTTATCGCCGCGACGGTTGGCAGCTACGATCAGCGCGCCAACTGCCGCGTTTTTATCTCCCGCGCGAGCGCAAGGCTGCCAACCGCGCTCGCGCGGGACATAACCGACAATAATTACGGCCAGGGTCAGCGGGGGGTGCTTTGGCCCAATGGCGGCGTACCGCGAGCATAATCACGCCCGCAATTAAGCGGCGTATTTAAAAATCTCAACGAGATAATGTCGTATTTCGTTGTTTATGCTTTGAGAATAATGTGTGCGTTTAGTTGGGATACATATTTCATATTGTGGAATAGTTTTGGTTACAGCATATTTTGGATTATTCTCGCATTAAATTCTCCAATTATTTCTAATTTATTTATTGTTTAGCTAATTGATATCGCAGTAGTATTTTCACTTGTGTAGGTATATCGTGTTGGGCTCAGTGTTATCATTATGATGAGTTATCATTATGAAAGCATTAATTAAACTCTTCACGAATCAGTTTTTTAAATGGAGTCCCCGGTTAATGATAGTCACTTAAATCAATGTATTCATAAAATAAAATTTGTAAAAATAAAGTTGGAAAAAATCTTTCAAACTCTTTAATACACAATTATAAATTTTATTAATGAAAATGGATGAAATATTTGCATACAACTCAAATGAATCGCTTACTCAAAGTGAATTTGTCAAATTGCATGACTCTCTGAATTATTAACGGAATAAATGGAACGATGGTTTACAAAATCGAGTGCACATAAATTTCCAAATAATTTCCGATCTGTGTTACCATACACGTAGTTATACGTACACACGTTTGAATAATTAACGTGAAAAACCTATCTGAATTTTCGCGGGAAACACAAAGGCTATCGGAAAAATCATATTCGGGATTTTCCCCTGTTCAATGGACCACTCTCCCTCTCTTCTTTCGATTCGAAATAAACTTGAAATTCACAACGTTGCGCGGTTTCGAAATCAAAACGTGATTGATGAGGGTATTTTCTTTTATGCTGCGAAACATTATGAACATATATTACAAACACAAACAGGGCTGTTAAATATACAACATGACAAAACGTAAATTAGACCTCATATTCAATCAAACTGATAATTTTGAACTTTTCTACTACATAATTCATCCTTTTCAATTTTTCATTTGACGAAAATGCTTAATTTAATTTCTAAACATTTTCCATTAAAAGCTTACATATTTGACTATATTTAACGAGTTTGATGGAAAAAAAAGTTGAAGTTGATCGATTTTAACTCTGATATAGATGGGAATTCCGGAAAACAACGATTTTCACTTCGCAACCCTGCATATATCCCTCCTGTTTGTTGAGTTCGAGTTACTTTTAGCGAAACGATATCGATTTCATAGAATTTTCCGGATGCGATAAAAATCTGTCTTTTACTGAAACAGATTAAAAACGTGAATCGGGCGATGCATTCTTTTGAGTTTTCATATATCACATTGTGTTTTAAACATAGGGCTTTTCAATAGGTAGGTACGCTCGAACTTTTACTTTCGATCACATTACTGAATCCAAATCTAAATCTAATTCATATTAATGAATCAAATAATAAAACAATTTGATAAGGTATATCACATAAATAACTTGATTTATTTAATTTCAAAGATCGAGCGTTCTTAATATTTAATATTCTATGATACAAAGTAACATATGAGAATCAACCCTACTATTTTCAATTAACAATCAAGCTCAGCATAATATACATTGCGGTTCGACTTAATCACATTATCACCAAGAATCCTAGACACCAATAAAACAACGAGGCTCGACGACAAATCGATACGCATTACAGTCGCAATTCAAATACGCCACTTTGTGAGCGTTTAACGACAAGCTTACAGTAAATTAATTACTGACCCTGCCGAACGATCTCGACTCGAAATCGTAACGATCGCATTCTGGAATTGTTCGTCGCAGAACTAATACAATTTGCCCAATTTGAATTATACTTCACCGACTCCCATAACGCAATTACGCTTCTGCGAATTTCCTCACACACTTGTATAATATGTATCTACATGTGTACTGTCGATCGAACTAATTTGACAAAAGGACACGTACTGCTCAACTTTCACATTCTCTCGATGAGATTGTTAACTAATTAATCAATTAGCTTTTTTTTCTTGATTTAATTTGATGTTAAATATATTCGAACATAGTAAAATTTGTATGTGTGATTTTTCATTAAGAACGCTCGATCTATTAAATAAATTGTATACGTGTTAATAGTATAACTACTACATTTTTTTTTATTTGATACATTCATTTAGTAATGGTTTGTGGTTTTAATTTGATTTTAATATTATTGAGTTTGTGATTCAGTTATATGACCGTAATTAACTGTCGAAAATTCGAGCGTAACTATTGAAAAGCCTTATAGTGTGGCTCCTTAACTGATTTCATAGTTTCTATTGGCAGAAAGCGTAAAAATATTCATATATTATATATAGTTTTTAATCGTGCGATTCGACCTAGAAAATAGAACGGATCAGGGGGTGTTTTTATGCTCATTTCCTTTTCTTAAATGTGTCAGATTGGGATTTTTTAGATTCTTTCAAAAACTATCACAGATTCAAGAAAACTGTTAAAAAAAGTATTTTACATTAAAATTTTCATATTATACTCTTAGCATGTATATTAATATGACGAAAATTGCGCATAAAACCGACAATTCTTCTATATTTTTGTAAATGGAGATGCAATTTAACGATACACACATTCGATTCAAGTCAAAAAGTGGTCAGAAACAGCTGCATTAAATCGTTAATTTATATAGCGCTTTCCGATACAGAATCGTGCATAGTCCTTTTGGCTTCCGCAGTACCAAGACAATTTGGAGTTACTCCAACCGAAGCTCTTTTGTTATAAGGGACTTTGGGTTCGACTTAATGTATGCATATGCGACTCGCAAACAAGTTTCGAATCTAAGCTCCCCTATCTTTTATTCACATCGCTCCGTTTTCGTATGCGACGACGTAATGTGTGCGTTGAATCAGACTAACTTTAGTCTTTGAGAGATGTTTCGTTTGAATTGTCGACGTGAGATATGATTTTCATTATGGAAAATGTGAGTTAAGTCTGAATAAGGGAAAAAAATTGAAGTTTGGATTCAGCGAATTCATTGGATTTCGTTTGAGCTGTGCTCGTTTGATGCCCAAGTCGTTGTAATATTTTGTTTCATTGGAGGTGGAATAATTATATTTAAAAAAAAATAACATCTAAATCATTAATTAATTTCATACTGTATTTTTAAGCATCGAATAAAAGTTTACACTGCGTAAAAATCAATCAAATGGAAGTGCTTCATTTTCACTCGAATAGGTAAATTTGTAATATCCAATTTTTTAAATTTAATTTGTTAAAACTAATTTATTAATTGAACCGTATGCTAATATAAAGCATTTTTAATAAGCGAAACTGAAAAATGTTGCACAAAGGAATATAAAAGGATATGAAATTGGATTTAATTTGAAATTCTCGAGGCTTCATTTTGAACTTTTTTAAATAAAATCATTTTTTATAAGAGAAAATGCAAGCACACCAGAGCATAAGACGAACGAAGGCGCGTAATGAATTTGCATCTCAAACGCGCATATCTTTTGAAAGAAAACTCAATAACACTACAAAAACGTAAAAAAAACTTAAAAAGCATAAAAAAATCAAATTATCATGCGAATATACGCACAAACAAAGTTCACCGAAGAAAATATCCGATGAACTGCAGATATGTACATATTATGACTTCATTCGAAAAAGATTTTCCCTTTAATGATGATATATGTATCTGTATGTGCGTATTATTGTAGCTAAGCATACGTTTTTCTCGGTCATTATCAAAGAGGGTGGTTCATAGGGTTTTCCCGGAGCGTGAAAAGGGTTCGGACAGCTTTTTCGCAATATTATGCCGATACCCGGAAAATTGGCGACTAGTTCGTTCTTTTGCCGCAAAAATCCGGCATTCGATGATCGAGCATTTGTCTGTTATGTGTGTGTATTTTTTTGGATATTTTATTTAGATATAAAATTTTATTTCATATTAGATCGATGTTGTTGTAGACTTCATGGATTTTAAGCTAATTTCATAGTGTTTATAAAAGAATCGAAAAAAATAATTATAATCATTCTATTCAAATGTATACATTTCTAAATTACAACTATATAATTATAGTCAAATGAAAATCATATTCATACGTTTTTCATAGATTTATATTGAAAATAATATAATATTTAAACGTCTACCCAAATGAGATTTTCGTAACCGAATAACGAGGCGATTGTCTGAAATTCAAAGAATTAACCCAATTAAAACCTCAAGAATTAATCCTTTGAGAGCGCATAATTCAAGCCAGTCTATTGTTAATTCAACACCAAAATAATATGAGGACATCAAAGCGTAGTGGTGGGATTTCATTGTTTGTGAAGTTTCGAATAAGAAACGAACATTATACCGCTCACACACCCCCAACACACAAAACAATAAATGGTGACATATCATTGTATTGTGAATACATATATCTATATTACTTATGCGATTGTAATTTTATGAAGTATGAAATTGCTAAGATAATCAATATCATAATTTTGCTAAGCTTTTTGTACGTCTGTTTGTCGTAAACGTTGAATTCAAATAATATTTTCAAATCAAACCTAAGTACAAGGAATAAAGCGAAATAGATCGCTTCGAGGCGCGTTTCGAGTGAATTAAATTATTAAAAATCATTTCATATATATTATTTGAAACAAATGTATCAGTTGCCAATGATGAACAATTCTGGAAAATCGATGCTGCCTCTATTGTTTGGTATCGGTGATATTTAACAATGACTCTGTATCGCTTTATACGTTTTCATTGTTTTCATAACACGAGATAAGATAATTTGTATCTTTGTTAGAAAAAAAATCACCACCCGGCTTTGTGTCATATGGTGGTGACGTTCCATTAACGTTGCTACCCTTTTTCATAATACAAAATATATAAAATTACATAAATATTTACGAAAATTCGATCAATCACAACTCTCGGTATATTATCGATAAAAATTTGTTCAAATTTTTCAAAAAGTTCGGATTTTTCGAATATCGGTTTTTAATGTAATCAGATCGCTGAAGCTTTAAAGCTCGTACTTGTTTATGAGATACAAATGATAATTTCTAAAGGAAAATTTTCCGTTCGAACAATTTAAAGTATTTTGGCAGTCGCTCCCTTTTTAGAAACACGACATCGAAGCGGCATTCATTTTAGATGCGAGAAACTTCGTCGAAAATTTGAATAATATCCCTTAACGGTTCTCTTGCAATCCAGCCAAATAGTCTTCCATGGCTAAAATGAACGGAATTAACTTTATTTCAATTTTATTACGCGTAAATATGATACTTTACAATGGGGACATGATACTCTATCTCAAACATAATATTCCCAGATTCAAAAACAGCTTTTTCATACTCTAATTAAAAAAGTATTTTGATTACATGTAATATTTTTAAATCTTTATCGAATCATTCTCATTACATTTTTAGAAAGTCTGCTTTGTTCAGAAGAAAAATCACAACGTTTTCTCAATTGCATTTCGAAGTAATTCAATTGAAAGCACTGGATGCACTCCCTAGTGATTTTCAACGCAAGAAACGCATCCCTTAATCAGATCAGGAAACGGTGGTTCGTGCGGAACTTCCATTAGAGCAGCGGTTCTCAACCTTTTTTAATCGAATCAGCTGAATTTACGATCCTAAAGCGATTAGCTGTTCAACCATACGACCAACCACTCAGATATTGTGTAGATAATCTCGACGGTATGAACCAATTTTATCATAGTAAATCGTGTTTTATTGAATCATTTTAAATTATTTATCAATATACACATAAATCAGAGTACATTGAGAAGAAATTGAAAATTTTATACAAAAATTTATAATAATTAAAATAATTTATTTGAATATATAAAAAATATTTATAATAAAAAAAGATCAAATTGTGTGACACCTAAGCGGAAGCTTTACGTACGAAATTGTTGTAAAAGTGGAGGAAGCTGCAGTCGACCTGCCCGTAAAACTCGACCGGGATTTCTCGGGATTTCCCGGGATTAACAAGCGTATTTTTGGTTCTAGTGTCGTTTGCTGTTTTGTGAGCGTGACCGTCGTCAAGCTCTCCAAAGATTCCGTCCCAGACTAAACAAACGAGATTTACGTTTTCGCTTTTCCACCATATAATAGTTGTGTGTTTGTGTTGTGAAATGTTTCGGAATGCTTATTTCTCAGGTTTCATGGTAACATTGTTTCAGTTTTCTAAATGGAAATTTTATGTTTCATAAGATAGTTTTCAAAGCAATGCTCGTGTTCTATTGAATAAAATGTTTATGCAATGTGAATTTATGTACGTCGAAAATATAAAATTAACATGCGTTTTTTATGAACGTTTATTAATTTATAATATTTCCTGTGTATATTTATCACATTCATTTAAAACATCCCTTTCGTACGCAAGAAAATCCAATTACGAATCACCCGATATCGTAGAAAAGGCTTCTCATTTTCATGCAGCGCTAAAAAAACCACACAATAAACCCACAAAATTTCCCTCGAGTAATATTAATGTTCATGCTTGCCATGTTCATTATTTATTATTTTAATTATATACCAAGTTGACTCCGCGAAACGAAAGCTTAGAAAAAAAATCCTTATCGATCGAAAGACATTTTTCTTGAAAGAAAACAAAACAAAGCGCAACAATCAAAACGTCAAAATTAAACGCGGAGCCTCTTTAATTAAGTTTTCCAACTTTGAGCAGAGCTAATGTGTCCCTTTTATGAGCGAATTTTTACTAATTAAGAAAGCGATTCTTAAACTTTGAGTCTTAAAATGAAAAAAAAAACAATCGGAATTATTTCTAAGCCCAGCTAGATTAAACGAGTGACCTGATCCATTTGTTTCTCAGCGGGGACCTCTTCGTTTCGTTCACTTTCCTTTCGAAATGAATGTTTAATGATCGAGAAAATAAAAGATTCTTTCATCGCCTAGGCCTATGGTAGAATCGTATTGGATAAAACCACTGAAATATGTAACAAAGAATCTAAAACGAATTCCTTTTTTTTCGTTACACGTCAAATAATTTCCTATTGAAGTTAAATATAAAAAAAAATCTAACAATAACATATAACATACAGTCAAATATATCTTATTAAATTTTGGTTTGAATTTCGGCTTCAATAGACACCTTAATCTGATTTAATAAATTTGAATACATCACATCGATAATACATTATATTATAAAAAAAAAGTAATATGAAAATTGTTAAAAAATATTTGATGAATTTATTCACCTCTTATTATTTTTTAATAAATGTCCATATAAGCTCAATTCTATCAGCCTTTATTTTTCTATATTTTTTCAATCCTATGTCTATTATACTTTTTCGAAACATAAAAAATTGAAAACATCCCTATCCAATATTATTTTTGTGCAAAAGTATCAAATTTTCCGGAAACGCACGCTCGAGGCGCGAAAGCAACGAACACCCTTTTCAAAGAATCGAAATAATTGAGCATCTGCAACATTTTTAACGAACCCTTTATCCGAAAACGAATCGTTAAAATGGCGTAAATTCGTTCGATACAATCTACGAAAATTCTATTATAAAATTTTAAAATTTCATTCAACAGGTCATGTTTGTCCGCTTGTACGTGCTTCGAAACAATTACGATCGCCGATTTCAGTATTAACGAAAATCCAAAATCTCGCTGTAATGAGCCGTTCAAAAGTGATTGTGACTAATTTTACTTTTTTATAAAAATAAGATTTAAATATGAAAGCATTCGGTATAGTCATAACTTACTTATTTAGAAATATCTTTCTTGAATAATCAATATCAAGATAAATATCATTAAATTGCAAGGAACTTTCTTTAGCTTTCTATAGCGAATGAACCATTCCTTCAACACATTTGATTTTAATAATAATTAATTAATTACGATACCAAAAAATTGCTTCATTACATTCAACTCCGAGATCAATGTATTTTGTGAAAAAAAAAATAAGAAAAATGTATGAAATATAAAGTATGAAAATGGAATGATATAAAATAGATTTTCCATGAAAATCCTAAATATACAGTGAATGTCGTCATTGTAAAAAATCATGAAATTACTCATATCTATCGATTGAAATATATTTTAATTCTGTTGAATGGAATGGTCTTTATTACACTTTCCCCTTCGTTCGACTTATTATTTATTTCAGAAGCCATTTTAATTCATTCTAAATTCTAATGTAAATTGACCACATTTTAACATATGTATCATAAACAAAATTTTGATTTTTTTAATTATAGAAAAACGAAGCGAATTTCGATACGTTTTATCGTTTTATTGCTTAGTGGAGCTAGTCACGTTTGGCTCTAGACGACTTCCAGTATAACGAATCAGCAGGTGTCGCTAATTGCTTAACGCCTCGCCCGTTATGCGTAATTTCGTTAGGTGTTAACGCTTCGGTTACCCATCACGTTCGTCGTTATTCAAAGTGTATCTGTGTGTATCGAACGTTCGTGCTCGGCAAGTTGTAAATGTTTAATTTCGGCATCGTGTGCTATTTTCGTTCAAAGTTCGTGTTTCGAATCGAAAATATATCGTATCTATCCATTGTTAGTCGGTTCGATGATGGGTTTTGTCGTTTGTAATATTTGAGCATTTCGATATCGATCCGATTCGTTTAGAAATTTTACGTAATGCGGATTATCGTTGCGGGTTAATTAATTTTCTGAAGCTGTAACCGAATCCGTTTGAAATTTTAGGATAGATACGTAAATAATAACGCGAATATCGCTGGCATATTTATTATGAAGAGCTATCTCGTGCACACGTCGAAGCGTTTTCCGATATTTGAGAACGTATTTTATTCATAAACATCGTAAAATCTAAAACCCGCGAAAGCCTCCTTCGTACTCGGTGAGCAACGAGAACTACTTTATGTACGCTTTCGTAAAAAGTGAACACGAAAATTTTGAAAGCCGCATTCACACGATACGTTCTTCGTTGAGTTTGTGCAGTCATCATCTTTTCAATTCGATCTGAAGTCAGACTCATTAATTTCAAAGACAAAAAGAAGCAGATGCATAGAAAAGTAGAGAAGTGATAAAATCTCAATTTGCTTCAACAAATATAATTTTTAAGTTGAATGTGTTGCATTTCCTAGTCATGAAAATACATAATATGTATGTAGTATGTGTATCAGAATAAAATGAATCATTATTTTTCTCACAGCTCAGACTAGTTACGATCACAGTTAGAATGGATTTGATTAGGTTATATTTTTAATGTTAGATTAGACCAGTTAATTTGAATTACGTTTCAGATTTGGTATACTTGAGTTACGTTGCGAATTTGATTAGTTCAGACCAATCGAATAGCAAAAATGCACCAAAAAAGTTCCAAATCGAAACTCACCGTATAACCGAACCTTAGCAAAAACACAGAAGCGACATACAGCTCGTCGAAACGAAATTTATATATTATTCAACGACCACCGGCGATAAACTGAAATCGACCACCGTTGGCGTCGTTTTCACGGCCTCGTGTCCTCGATGGCCTACAAGCTTTGTCCATTCCGAGGGTAAGAGTGCGAAAGAAATATTAACGCGGCCCATCTGCTGCGAACGCGTTCTTAATACATTTTTGCACTTTGCTCGATTTGGGCACGTTGGCTTCTAGCGACGAAAGCTTTCTTCTACTGCGTGGGTTTTTAGGAAGAGGATCGCTTTGATGGCGGTCGAGGTTTAAAGTTGAAGGTTCACACTTCGCGAATGTCGCGGGTGGTGTTTATTGTGTTATTAAGGTGAGAGCTTTTGTGTTTTATGATTTGTGATTTATGGAATTTAGATGGATGATAGTGTGAGGTTGTAAAGCGTTGGAGTTCAGTGTTCTTGTGATGCTGGTTTCGAATACTGTTAAATCTTTGATTAAAGTCAGTCGTGTGTTTGACGAAAACTTTCATCGTTAATGTGACGATCAGATCATCTTTCGAATATTTGATTTAAAAAAATGATAATTTAACACTATATTAATCGGTTCCTTATAATGTAACCCTTGGAATATCTGTTTCGATTAAATTCGATCGATCTTTCATCCACTAAAATTGTTCTTCAGTTTCTAATCTAGTCGCTTTACTTTTTCACTTCAAAATAAACAATTAATCGACATATTAAAAATAATTCCGTAGTAATATCTGTTACAAAAAGTAAATAAATACGTGTAATATTTCAAAAGAAAAGTTCTAAAAATATATCGATGCTTCAATTTTCTGAAATAACAAATTAACTTTGACCCACTTTTTCGAATAACCATCGAATAAATTTATATACGCTGCTTAAATTAAATTTATTATATTCAATATCGTAGTTGCTTCAGAGCCGAACCGAAGCTCATATATTTTGACATTGATGAATCGTTCCATCGGGTATAGATTTTTTTCCCAATAGTTCAAAGTCTGAATACACCATTGTCGAAATGTGCACGTTTTTGAAACGAACGTATCATCGAGGTGAATTAATCGTTTTCTACCATAAAATTTTTCTTACATGAAATTTATGAAAAAAAATTGTCTTGGCAGTTATTTTTTACCGAAAATCGACAACAATTATATTTTGTTGTTATCGAATGTCTTGTGATCACAAGATTTGAGTGAAAAAAATAATAATTATTGCCAATTTTTAGAAATAAAAAAGATTGCTAACCATCGTTTCTTATATGGCTATCTATACCGTAATTACCTTATTCTACGACTCTTCGAGAAAATCGAGTTTTATGAATATTTTATTATATGAATCGATATGATATGTACATATATTTTATGACTCAAAAACATTTTTTTTTTAGAAAAATCTGATTTTTTTTCATTCGATTGACACCATTGGCTTTTCGACAATGGTAACCACCGGTGACTTTTCACACCGAATGCCGAAAGTCCATAATAAATCAATTTTTCAAATTCACCCCGCCTTGCTCTTTCGCTTTTAGGAATAAAATAAAAAGGCGTACCAGGGCCGGCATAAATTTGAATTTATTAGACCGGAAAAAGCGTTCACTTGAGCGTCCGTATAATAAACAGGCTGTTGGTAAATTTTCGTAGAATTTTAACCGCAATATCGTTAAGAGATAAAGAATGAGCGGCGAAAAAATTCTCATAAAATATTCGACGAAAAGTTATGGGGTGTCATTAAGCTCTTAAACATTTTATAAATTCATATTGAATTATTGCGCGTTTTGTCAATATAATTTGTACGCAAACACTGAGTGCTGTATCGCTGCTTATTTTCGTAGGGAAGATAATCATATTTTCTTTGTAGAGCGTTTCCTCACTAATAGCTTTTCCGATACGCTGAAAATCTTTTGATTTTATATTTAATATGAAAGAAAATTGGATTTCTTACATTTCATACATTAATATGTGAGCGATATTTTCTTATGTGTGATCTAAAAATATCGCTTTAATATAGAATATATCTTCCAAAGACAATTTTACCGTCTTAATCTATTACATTATAGGTTTTCCACGATATAAGGAGTGATCTTGTAACGATGTAACTCACATAATAAGTCTTCGAGAAAGCTTTGTGAGCCAAACGGTCTACCAATATCCTATTTCCACGCTTGCTATCGGGATTAACCTTCCGCTTTTCAAAGGAACGAAAACCTTTTGATGGTCATTTCCTCGGTCATTATCGATTAAATATTTCATCAAGAACTTGAAACTTTAACCGAACACAACGTGTTTCGTGTAAAGTCCCGCCCCGAGTCTTGTCTAAGAGAAATGTTAAATTGCTCGTTACATATTCGCGTTTAAACAAAAGCCAGGCTTCAAAAATAAATTTTATTTGCTTTCAATTCTTGCCGTCGAAATCGATTTGGTAAATTGTTTCCGTCTCATGTATTTTCGCGCCTTTGAACTGCCTTTGTTCGAAATGAGACACACGAGACGTCGTTAGGAGGCTTTTGTTTTAAATTAGCCCCGAAAATATACAATAGAAGGTTTTTTTACTCTATATTTATTGAAAACAGTTAAGCTTTTCGAATTCGATGGGGATAGTCGAAGTTTATTAGCGTAGCCAAGAGTTTCAATAGAAAATCAACAAATCCGCTTAAAAGTTTCTTAATAATTCTATCGAATCGTACGATTCGATAAGTTTTCGTTTTGCTTATTATAATAACGAGATATTTTCACTTGGGTGTACACTCGAAATAGCTTTGCATGATAACAAACTTTCATAGAAAATCTAGAGTGAAGTATGTACTTGTTGATTCGGATTCCACGAAATGTAACACACACCGTTGTCGACTTTGATAACACAGTAATTACAACGTTTACATACATATAACCCACGTAGGGAAAATTAATCTTATAAAGCTAGATAGACGCTCTTGAGCTATTGATGTGTACGTTGCTTGTTATTTCAACCTTCCAACCACTTTAACAAACAACAACATTGTTGTTTCAACCTTAAAACGAAGCTTCTCGAACTTTCCAAAATACGACTTTAATTTTTATACATGAATATTTTAAAAATCATCAGTTTACATCTAGTTTTTTCGTAAAAATTCATATTGAATATGAAAATAAAAATCATAAAAAATAAATTGAATTATCGCAGCGCAAATTTCGGCGAACTACAAGCAATTCCATATATGAAACTTTTACGACAAAAGTCTTACATTGTGTTCTTATGTCAGATAATGGAAACGTGGATGAGGTCATTTCGCGTCTCTAAGGGTCGCCCCTATCCCTTAATTAAGTTCCTGTTTTCTCAAGCATCCACCCTTAAAAAAAAGGGTTTCACTTTTTCAATCATGTCACGGTTGCTTTAGGACCAGCCGAATGGGTTTCCCTAAAAATGTCAGTTTTCCGAGTAAATCAAACGGAATGACCACAGTCGTGGACTTTACGACTTCTATAAGGAAACGTCAGCTTTTTTTATAAGCCGAAATAACGATCTTATACGACATAATAAAATCGTGTAAGTTTAATTTTCAAGTTGTGAAAATTTCGATGCGTTTAATGAAAAAAGTTTTTCAGAGTCGAACGAAATGAATTCTTCCGAGAGACGTTTCGCAAATGAATTTGAATAATTGAGTCTATGAATGGTGGAGTGTTTAATTGTTTCTTATTGCATTAAAATTTTCAAAATTCTCGAACAATGGTCCGATGAAACAATGAGAAAGCATCGAGTCTCTCGGGAACGTCGAAGAACGTTTCTCCCATTAGGCTTTATACATCTCACAGGCGACATCTTTGTCACGGTTAATTACAAACGAAAAAGTTTCTTTACATAAATCCGGCGTTTACTTTACCCGTGTCACTTCTCCTCTGAGATCGTACCCTGAAGGTGTTTTTTTTTTTTCAGTTTATATTCCCACTTCTTCAGACGCGGCAATATTGCATACTTCGGCGACGGAATGAAAAATATGTAAAAAATGTAATAAGCCTTCGAAGTTTTCTTCAGCATCTCGCACGGAATAATCCTCAGATACAATTATACTGTTCGGGATCGTTTCATTCTATTTTTTTCGTTGTGGGGAATGTGTGTTTTGATTTTTTCCCGAAAACTATCGAAACGAATGATTCATGATCGATGTTAACGATGTCTAGAACGGATCCGGACGTTGCTAACGAAAAAAGGAAAGGAAACTTGCACCATTATTTTTTCTTTCCTTACAGATGATTCTTCGTAAATTAATACGGAGATGACAAAGCGTTATTCTTTGTTCAAATATGAACGAATATTACATTCTGTTATGTGTGTAGAAATAATTAAAGAAACAACATTTTGCACAATGTTCTCAGTATTTATTACAAAATTTCACGTATTCATCTATATAATACAAAATACATTTTAATAAAATAATAAATTCATTAGGTATGTAAATTTTACTTCAACAACTGACGATGTAAAACTGAAAAGGCCATAAATTTTCAAAACATTTCAAAATTAATATGCTCGACTCGTTTCGCCATAGTCAAACATTCGCTGCACATGCTCCATTAATCTCATTCATCTCATAAAAAAATCAATTATGAAAAAGCGAAAAATATAATCAATCATGTTTTATCATTTTCAATTTGTTATTATGACATTTTTTTCATTTCAATATAAACTATTAATCAATATGAAGAAAAATAATTTTAATACACGAATAATGATCTTATTGAGTATCAATAGATACTCATTGTGTATAATTTTTCATATCTGCCGGTATATTTAAATGTAAAAGCTATACTTTTACGATCATGTTATCAAATCTATCTATCATAGGTTTTTTCTATATCACTACTTACAGCTAAAGCTAGGTTTTGCGTACTGTGACAAGCAGCAAGGAGCACGCGGCATGCATGAAAATAATGGGGACACCAAGAAAGACTCTATTGTTCCCATTGTTAACTACGCTGCGTGCAACTTGCTGCTTGACGCGGTACACAAAATCTATCTTGAGTAAAATGAATTAAGCGGCGTTTTCAATTCGTAAACGTATATAAATCGTCGAATTGTCACATTAAAATAGTATTTCATTCGATTCACACACAGATTAAAGCTTTATAATATTAGACAAACTAAGAGACGCGAAAATTAAAATTTTTCTCAATTTAATTTTTGCCCAAACTTCGAAACAAACGACCGATATTAATCTGGAGTGTTCATTTCTTGGGAATTTCTCTCGGTGTGGCATTGTTGGGAAACATCTCGGAGGCGCGATTATGCAAATGGCAGACCTTTTTCAGGAAACCGGCCTGAAAAGCGAGTTCAACGGTTAAGTGATAAGATTATGTGCCTTTTTTCCTCGTTCCGGAGACACAATCAAAACTCGCAGGTTTTGCACAAACAAAAAACGAAAACGGAGAGAAAATCAGGTGGGTTTAATTCGTGGGCTTTTAGCCTAATTGAAAACTAGAATTTAACGGTTTAGGTATGTATAAATATATGCGTGCTTGGTGTAAGTAACGTGCTCGGTCAGCGGAGTGTTTACCGAGTCGCTTCGCACCTGATTATCGGAGGTGAGGATAGCGCCTTCTTGTCTCCAACTTTGAGGATTTATTGGTCTTCTCGGAACTTGGCTCGTTTGGCGCAAACAGAGTGAACCGTTTTGATTCTGGCTTTATATATATATGTATATCTGATCTGTGAACGAGTAAGAACTTTAAGCGTAGGAAAGATTCTTCTTTGATATCTGTTGACGCTAAATGTTCGCATGCCATCGACGATTACGAACTTATCGTAATTGCCATTATCTATTCTGGCATGTTCGAAAGAATCGCATAGAAAAACAAGCATATAATCATCAATGCGATTAGAAAAACACTGTTACAGTAAAGTTGAATATAATCATCGATGAGATCGAAGAAACTCACAATCGGATAAACAATGTTTAAGAAACGTTGCATTTTCATTCGTATGGGAATCGTTCAGTTCTTTCGCTTATTTCATATAAAAAATTCTATGTCAAAGTTGATCAACTCAGATTTTCATATCTTTATGTTCGTTTCGTTTGAGACTTAATAAAATGGTTGTCGGCTCGCTTTCATATCACGTTACGTTCGTATCGGTGATATTGAATCTTTCAGCTGAAACTCGAAACGTTCTAGAAGTAATTCAACCTTTCATATCTTGCTTCGTATCTAGAGCTCGTCTACTTAGGGATAATGCACCACCTCGAGAAGAATTTGCATACGTGCATAATAATGCTCTTGAGGAACAATGGAGAGTGTGAAGAACGTGACCTAATTGCTTAAAACCCTCCAATGTAAACGAATATGTGTATGTATTATATGGTGCTATAGAAAAACGAACTTTCGCATTTCAGTCAGGTTTCGAAAGGTTATAAAAAATCCTATTTTTAAAAAGTCTCAATGGAATTTATATAAAATTTTATTTCTATATCTATACAGACATGCTTTGTGTCGTTAGAATTTTATGTAATTTGTATCGAATTACGAAAATATTCAGATTGAATTATTTTCAAATAAGCATATTAACAATATATTGCTTTCATTTTTTCTTGGAAAATATAATGTTTCACGATTTTGTAATATATTTTTATGAGATCAAAAATAGTCGAATTCACGAATTCATATTTCAGCCAACTAGTTGGAAATCAAATTAAAACGAGCTTTCAATGAAGTATTTTTCATTCATTGTCAGGTATAATTTCAATTTTCAATCAATTATCCCATTCGATGATTTAATTATACTGAGCAGAATTTTATCGTTGCAGAATAAAGCAATTACGGCGAATTCATAACAAATCTGCAATTTCACAAAAAAATATACGTATCAATATCAGACTGAATGTTTCACAAATATGAATTTGAAAAGTAAAAATGTGATATTTTCCAACACATCGAATACGGCATTATTGTAATGACGACGATAATATGTGACGTTTTCCCATGAGATGTTTCAGAAAAAATCGAACAATTTAGAGAACCATAAAAAAACAGGCCGCAATAAAAGATCCAGATTTACATAAAAATACCATTCACATAATGAAAAATATATGTTTTATACAATATGTGACATGAAAAAATATTAACACATTCTCCTATTCTGTGTGAAAGTTATTTTTCATTTAATATTAGAAAATATTTTCGAGACATCTTGAGTCTTGGATATGTATTTTTTTACAATACATCTTTCGAATCATAAATAAATAACTATAAATTCGTTATTATGGTCCGTTTAAATGTTTCGTATAAATATGAATGAGAATCATCGAAATTAAGCTATCACAGTATTTAAGCGTTTCATGAGACAGACATACAAAAAATATTCACCCATTATAATATTATATGTTTCCCCGAATATATGACCTATTCATAAAATACGACATTGCAATTTCGAAGAATAGTTTTGAAAAATCCAATTATTTAACTCTGGAAAACCTCTGAAAATCAAACCTATTAAGTTTTCCAAATATAATATAAAAATAATGTAATATCAATCATATATTCGAGGAATTAGATATTCAACAATGAATTTGATTGTATGCACTCGCACCTAGGGATGAATGCGAGCGAATTCCAGAGTCCACATATGAAAATAGGAAAAATTGTCGAGAAAAACAGTTTCAACTCAAATGATCGTAAAAAAATACTTACATGCTCGGCTGTGGAGCAATAAAGTTTTTCCTAGAGAGGAAAAAAATGGGCCAAAATGGTAAAAAGGCGTCAACACACGCTCTTCTCCCATATCTCATCCAGGGTGCGCCACACCCACGCACAAAACCATTGAATTAACAGAACACACCCCCCAGGACGTTACCTTTATTTATTTATTTAATTTGTTCCGCTTTTTTTCGCCTTCGTTCTCCTAAACTAAACGAGAAGAGCTTTTCTCAAGTAGGATGTGGGTATATTTATGTATAAGCGGAGTTACGCTGTGAGTAAGTGTGAGTTGTTTAATATGGCAGTTGTAATATGGAGTTGGATTATAGGATTTTTTTTTTGTATTTTTTATTAAGATGGATTCTTTAGTTTTGCATTGAAAATTGAAATGAAATAAGCTTTATAGGGATTTGAGAATATATTATTAAATCTTATAGTTTTCATCTGAATGTACCAAAGTATGATTGATTCTTTTGATAATAATACAGTCATGTTCCTTTATCAATAATAAAGTTAATCCTTAATCCTTCCAGAATATAAATTTAACATTTTTTTCAATATAAACCAGCATATAACACTTTGAAGCGCGTCATTATTGAATATTTCACGACGAATAGCACTCGAGCGTATGTACTTGAACCCATATTGCACAGAATGCACCAGACTCAACAAAGGCACTCGAAGATGCACTTTCGACAACCAGACTTGTGTGGAAAAAAAACTCCATTGTACATCCCAATAAAGGGCATATCCATCGTTCCAAATCAAATTCGGACGTAAGCCACGCGAGGTTTACGAAGGTCGATAAATCCTCGACATGTTTACGGCTGCCACAATAAAATTGCGGCTTTTCCTATAATGACCAATCGAGTGTTTGTGTTGTTTCAGAATCGATTTTCCGGAAAATTTGTGACGAACCTGTCGTATAATCTGTGCCGGTTATTGGGAATTGGCTGTCGAATCTCATACATGCATAAAAGGTCAGTATATTTTTTCGTGTGTAATTCGATTGACTTGATATTGGAACATTTTCGATTTGTATTCTAATAGGTTTTTCGTACAATAGTTTATTGACAAATGCTATAAATTTATTTTTTATAAAGATGGGTATATCGCCGAAAGGAAATTCAGTTTTGAAATTCTGAAAAAAACACTTTTCGAAAACGGCGGGAAATTTGATTATAAACAGGGAGAAAATAGATTTTCCCGATCGCTCCAGGAAATCTTGCATGAATATTTTAAAAATAACTATCATCCAAGAATCAAAACTCCAAAAAAATTTTTAAATTCGACATTACGACAATTAACTATCGGTTTTTAGAAAATTTCGGTATTTTGGAATCGCCAAACACTTTACAATCGGTTCGAAATCAAAGGAATATCGAACAATGCCTAATCATAGAAGCCAGTAAAATAAATAAGGTTAGATGAAAAGCCGCTGAAATAAATAACTGTTTTTTTTTTAAATATGGACTTTTCATCACTGTATTTGTATTTGATGAATCGATTGTTGGGTGTTTTTCAACGATACGAGGTGACAAATGGAATCATTGAGAGCAAAAATCGTTTTTCTCGTGTTGAATTCTTGCGGTGTTAACGCGGTCGACAATTCGGCGTATTTGTTGTGGGAAAACTTTTCGTCGAAGTTAACTATAGAAAATTTCGCAGATTGTTCGCGTGTCTGTTCTCGTACGTGACCCGAATCTAAACTACGATTCGTGGCTTTGAGAACTCTTGATCTAGTGGGCGAATTGGGATAAGGAACTCTAAGAAAATTAACTGATTGTTATTTATATCAATTTCATAGAAATACAGAAAATAACACTATTGAGAACACTTCGAATATATTTCACTATTGTATTTCATTTGTTTCGAATTATTTTCGTTGAAGTGTCATCAATTATTTAATTCAAGCTATCGTGAATGCCATAAATATTCTTGAGGTATAAATAATGTATTGATTTTCAATTGCTTTCGAATTGTTCGAAACGAAATTATCACGAAAAGATTTATTGAGCTTTTCAATAGGTACAACTCAAAGTTTGACATTTAATTGTCAACTTACTTTCGTTGCGAGATGTTTAATATTGTATTTTGAGTTCGACTTTGTTAAGCGCGTAGAAGAAAACGATTAATATCGTACTGAAATGATCCTTTCAATTCAAAATATATTTTTAAACATAATATTAATGAGAATTCAAAAATGTCTAACTCATTTTTCCACTTTGTACTCTTTTACCACTGTTATAATAATGGGCACAATTACGACCATATTAGTGAATCTCCAGCTAATTCATAGGTATATCTTAATCATATTAGCTGATCAAATAAAAAAACTGTGTCTATATCAGATCAATGGAACTTGCTTTATCTAATTTCAAAGATCGAGCGCTCTCAATCGAAAACCTTATTATACAAGAAAACGTTAACTACCCGTACAAAATGAAAACTTCCATAGAAACGAATAAATTACACTGCGAACAATTAAAAATCGCTCAATCTACCTAAACACGAATTAAAACACTCGTCGACAATCGAAAGCGTCTCCTATATACATACAATACAGTAAGTCCCCCAACTGCGAACTTTCAAAAATACACAAAAACAGAATCGAATGCACGTACTTTAGCATACATATTTGTCTCCGTTTTGACAGTTCTCAGCCTGAGGACAGACTGTATGAATTTGAACGAAAGAAAAGCTAAATTCCCCAAACGAACGAACCGTCCCCTAAATTACGAACTGTCAACGGGCGGTCGTATCGCGAAACGCGAAGGGACGAAACGAGAAATAATCGCTTTTAAATGGCGACACGGCGACATCAATTGCTCGTTTGCCTTCGAAAGTTTCGCGAAATGGCGGCCATTTTATCGTCGACGAGTCAAAAATTGGACAGATTAAAAATCGGAAACAATGGCGTCCATTTTCTTTTGGTTGAAGCACAAAATATTGAATTCTATTGATGTTCGAAGCTTTCCAGTTCGATCATAGACAATATTTGATTGTATTGAGTGCACGTTTTTCATTTCTAGTTAATTTTTTTTCAAATTATTTTTAGCATATCATTATTTGAATTTTCCTTAAATATATGAGTTTGATTTTTAAATATTTTATAAGGAATGGGAAATTTGTTTTTGTCGATCGATATTTAACGAATTATTTTTTTGATGTAATAATAAACCTCCAATCGAATATCCAAAATCATTAAGCTAATATTCATGTGTAAGCGAAAAATGTGAAAGTTCAGAGTAGACGCTTTTAGTCTAATTAAAAATAAATTGTGAACGTATAATCAAGCAATATACTTTTGTACATATCCACTAATTAAGTAGTTAACTTATTATTTTTAACGTTTGAAATATAAATTGGTTTCTTAATTGTTTCCATCTAAGTATACTAAATAGATATGTACTTGCAGATTCGTTTCAACATTTCCAACTCTTATTTTTCCGTGATCCATTTCAGAATGAATAATCACACTCTGAAGTATCTCACGCTTTTAAATTTATTACTATGATTATTATTATTGATATATTCTTATGCATGAAACTCGGATTTAAAGTAATAATTGTGTGAATGTTGAAGCTGTCTAGAAGTCGAATATTTTATGATAAATCTTATTTTCAATATTTTTGTATAGCAATCAATAGAAAATTTTGATGAATTTATTAAAAAATATTATATTTTATTTCAATTTTTTCGTAATAGTTATAATGTTTCTAATACAAAGTACGATATTTTATACAAAGACATCAAATTCATACAACAATTTCCCATACCTAAACTCGACATTCCTACAAATGCACACAATATTACTCTCAAATTACTACTTTATGCACACAATGTGACTACAAAACGTAAAACGAAACCAATAAAACACCGTTTTATGAGATCGTCGCGACTATTAGCGAAAGGAGCACTTTTGTGCGCCGTTGGAAGCGAGCCACGAACATTCAACCGACCGGCGACGAATCACTTTTGCATCGCAGTACCGCTGCCAAATTGATACCGGGGTGGGAAAAAAATACTGGGGATTTAGCGAGGCTATGGGGACTTTTCCCAATGGGGTTTTGAGAAAAATAGTCGAAAACGCCCCCTGTCTGATGTGAATGTTGTGATTTCTGGGAAACGTGCTGTTTGCTGCTCAAGTGGAGTCTTTGATTCATATTATGTTGTCTTTTTTGAGATATGAACTCTTCTTTATTATCATAGGATCTTTGATTGGATGAAATTTCGATGTGTGAATCAATGAATTAATCAATCATAGACATATTCGATGCATGGATATATTTATTTAAATATCATTTAATGAATTTCATATTGAGTTTCCAACATTGTTTACATCATATAAGTCTATTTTATGAAATTTTCAAGTCCAGATCGTTTCATGAAACTTTTTCACATAATAAATCTCATAAATGTCAGAAGCTGCATCGTCTGAAAAGTATCGCACAGTCGCAGCATCATGCTCCAACCCTCACATTAACATTCGAGTCACGATGTTATATCAAATGCGGTCATTCCATACAATATATTAAATAACAAGTCCTTTTGTTTGTAACAGGGGATGAATCCTCAATAACCATAATCTCATAATGCGTTTTTCCCCTCGAAAAAATTCTGTATTATCCGATGAACATCGATTAATAACTCTCAAACACGAATTTCGATTTATTATTAGAAGACTTAAGATGAATTTAAATGTATTCGTATCATATGAGTCATTTAATGTGACTGTATTTGAAAAAAAGTGTGATTTAAATGACAAAATATTTAGTATAGTCAAGGTACTTTATGTATGAAATATCTTTCTCGATAAACAACATTAAATTACAAAATTTGTTTGGTCATCGAATAATAAATCGTATATTTCAGAAGCCATTTTAATTAATTATGTACTCTAATATGAGCTGTATACATCTATAGATTGTTATAAACGAAATATGTATGTAAATAATTTCAGATAAATGGAATAATAAGGAATTTTGAAAAACGCATCAAACTGTTTTTCTCGACATTTTGTTTTGAAGAGTTGATCAAATTGTGCATTAAACAGTTCACATATGGTTTTTATAATATTTTTAAATCATCGACGGATATAATAGGCTTGATTGTGTATACGGTGAGTGGTTTTGGGTTGAGGTTTTAGCTGGTTTATGTGCGGTGCGTTGTCGGCTAAACTGCTTCTGTCTTTTACGGTCGGCGGCGGGTAACAGATGGCTTTATCAAGTGGCGAAAGTGATTGAAAGTGTTTCGCTGAAACCCTTTCGTGTGTCTTCGTAGGGCTTCTCCAAGTATTAGTCTTGGTAGCCTCTATCGAGCTTGGGTTATATTCTATTGTGTTCTGCGGCTAGAGTTTGACCTCGCGATTTAGCGATGGGCTCGATAACGCACGCTATGCTGGCTTAGTTTGAACAGAACCGTAGAATACGTAATCTAAATATAAATATGCAAATTGTTTTCGTAATTCGTTAATGTATCAATCATTCGTCGCAAACAAAATGGAGATTTATCATTTCGCTAATGACCGTAATGAAACTCTTCCTTTGTGATTTCGTATAATGGCTGCGTCTTGATTGTGACCGAAAGAAAAATTCGATTAATTATCGGAGAAAGTGTCATTGTTTCGAGCCGGCCGCGATTCTAACAAACTTTCAGATCCTGGATGGAGTCAGTGGCATTCAGGCACTTTTCGACAAATCAAGTTTGAGGCAATTTGTCACTTTCCATTACAAAAGAGCCGAAAGAGTTTAAGCGTCGCATCGACTCGCCCGAAGAACACCTGAGGACTAATCTGTAATTTGAAACGACCTAAAAGCCCTTTGACCACTTCAGTTGCCCTCAAATATAGGCAAAAATATCTGTCAAGTTTTATCGAATTCTCGTTATCATATCCTAAAATCATTCAGCTTAATAAAATAATCTTTATAAATATAAATATAATTGAATTTACGCTATTTATATAGATTTTTAACGAAGATTCTTTCATTGTAGTATAGTCGTAGTAATCATTAGGCAAGGGTTTCACATTCAATTACAATAGTTCGCAATCGGCTTAAATTCTCAAAAGTCTTTACTTAGTCTCAACCGAAGCTAATCTTAAATAAAAAATATTTTGTATATTTGAATGATATATTTACACGATCATCTTAATGTCCCATTGTTGACTGCGCCATTACTCACACACAAGATATAAATATATACAGGTTATTACAACCTTACGGAGGTCACTCGTACTATTGCTAAGATACTTCCCCATATCTTCCCATCGCGGCACCATCAATCAAGCTGAGCCTCGCCTGGAGACTCCGAACAACCCCCATGAGCCCTGGGAAATCTTCAACACCCCTCCACATACGTCTTCCAACCCCACACCGTAGAAACAAACTCACGATGACGTACAAAATCGTCGAATGTGTGTCGTGGCAGATGACTAAGCGTTCCGCCGCCAAATTGAGGAGGAACAGACTTCCTCATTACCTCATCCCGTGTTCATCGCCGATGTTCATCACCTTCTGGGTCGGGACGAGGGTCTCCTTTGTCTTCGGCGAAGATCAGGATATTCGTTTTCACTTTCGGTCTAGTCACCTGGGCGCTAGTCTTTGATAAGCGAAACGTGTCATCCCTTAAGTGTCACTGGATACGTTTTGTCTCGGATGCGAGGGGCTTTTCGTTTTTGCAACCCCTTAGCGAAGTGCTTGAGATGTCTTTTCATGTATGGTGTCGAGGTTGTTTTGGCTTTTCTGTAAATAATTTAAATTTGAGCTCAGAAATGTCATTTGGGGGTTACTAAGAGTACATTTATACCCCACTTTCGGTTTAGTGTGCTTTTTTCTTTCAAATCATACAATTCGATAGATTCTACGTTAAGTGTTTTATTTTTATTTCAATATATGTATTTTGCTTGAAAAAATAGAAATTTGGTCAATTTCTATCTGCTTTCACTGAGAAAGTAGTAAAATGATATTTCTGATCAAATTCATCAGTGTATTAGTGATTTTACATATCTATAATCAAATATTTCAGATAATTTTATATTAAAAATCGTTAATGACTTCAAAATTAACCAAAAAAGGGAAAATAAAAAACTGAAAAAACTAAAAGTGGTACTCAAAATCTCATTTCACAGTTAGTTAGATCATAAATTCAAGAATTAGATAAAATCAACCCTAACAGTTTCACACGCTTACAACTACGAAGAAAAGACCTTCACTTCACTCTTTTTTAACTTTTTCACTTAAATTTCAACAAAAAACTAAAAACAGATCGAAAAAACCTTTTATAAAAAATTCTCCCAATATAAATTAAACATCCAATCCATTCAACGATCCAAATTCCGCACCGAATCCGAGCTCAAAACACTTACCGAATAATCGAATAACGAAATCGACAACACCCATAACGACTCCATACACAGTCCATAAAGCTGAGCACACACTGCAACACTACATTATCACACTACACGTGAATGGGGGTGGCATCATACATATCCCCAAAGCATAGTACCATATTATTAACACAGCGAACTTCGTCTGCGACCCACGATTATGTTGCGGCCGAAGCACAATGTCGAGGAACGATTTTCCGATAAGGTTTTGGGCTGATGCGATTTTCCGATAGCAAAAGCCGCAACATGGAATCTCCAAGGGATTGGGTTTAGAATCGCGATCTTTGACGGTGAGGTTCATGGGGGTCTTTATGGTCCCGGTGCTTGTCGGTTATGATGGTCGTTGTGATTATGAGATTGGGATTTTGGATTTGAATATTTTTCGATTGGCTGGATTTTTTATTGTGTGTTGGTTTTGAATCACTTTTTTTATTTTGCACGTATGCTATGTTTTTGGTGCGATTTTTCGATCGTTTTTCAAGGTACTTGAGCTTGATCTTCTATTTGTATGTAAAGTTACTTAATAATATGTTTACGTTTTTTTTCTCTTTGGTTTATTGCAGCTTTTATCCCTAACTAATTGGTTGAAAAATCAGGCTCAAATACAAGTATATAATCGTATGTATCATTGTATCAAAGTATATGTATTTGATTGAAACTTGTTTATATTATACTGAAAGAAAATTTTCGTTTTTCTGAATTTTTTTTTAAGTAATTTCGACTTTAAAAATAATCTTTTCGTTTATCTATTGATCAAATATATCAATAATACACTTTATACAATGCAAATAAGTGTAAGATATTTTCAATTGATGAAACCTTTGATAAATAAGAATGATATTATTTTCATATCCGTTTAAAGCTACCAAAAAAGTTAAGCCGGCAATTTCGTTATTGTGATGATTTCGTTTTTCTATTATGTCAATTTATTTTACTTCAAATATTTCTACATTTCCTATAAAACGAAAAAACAAATTGTTTTCCGAAAATATATTTTCTTCCGGCGACCCTAATTTCTATACATTTGAACATTTCGACATTCACACACATTTCAGAATCCAATTTTGTGCAAAAGTAAATAACCCCCTATACATTTAGATCATTCTAGATATATTCCATTAAAATAATACGAAACGACTGTGAATTATCATTAATCTTGTATTGATGTGACTTTCGTCAGTTCCATTTATACGAGGACCTCGTGCGCTAATTGACTGTTTTGATCGAATTTACCGCATTGATTTTCTCATATATATTTCGTTTTATGGAACGGTGACGTGAATGGATTGGGATTATGTACTTTTTTCTTCAATATATATTTTGGACATGTAGAAAAAGTGTATTAAATCCCATTCTGTTACATTCTGCTGTCAATCTGCGGTAATAGCTTGATGGACTGGGTGAACGTCTCCAACGTTGAAAACAAATTCGTTCAAATTCTTGGCTCGATAAAAAATGGAAAAAAGGTTCATCGATTGGATTCTTTTTACATGTATTATCTAGTGTTGTGTGACATTTTGGTAGTATATAAATAAAAATCATTTTTATTTAAATATTATTTATTTAGAAAATAAAAAACGTCAAACAATCAAATACCATTAAGCTATCTATAAAATAATTTCGTTAAAATATTTACATTAAATTTTCATATTTTAGAAAATTAGTGAAAATTTTATGTTTTCGAATATCACAATTCATAGAAATGAATAGCTTTTACGATTATATCATGTGTTTTGTTTTACATCTATCTAACTTTGATTTATGTGTATAATTTGTCTATTGTTTTTTTCTCTTACATTTTCGATTATTGTTTAGATAACCTATGTATATAATTTATCTCATTCTAAGGCAATGCGTCATTTATTATATTAAATTACAGTATAATATAAAATATATACATGGATACATTATTGTTGAAAAGGTAACATTCGTTCGATGTCGAAAAATCAAAAGATTTTAAATATTCAAATCCAGCGATTATAATAATTTTATAGCATAATATATTACAAATATTTACATTATTTTCAAACAATTCTCTGATTTCAATTGAAATATATAAACATAAATAACTGATCGGGACTAAAATATCAATCATCAGTCAGTATTATAATTTAGCATCATTTATAATTTTCCATTTTACGCACTCAATTTCCTATAATTTCTACCCAATTGACTAAAGCAAGAAAAATAGAAAATACAGCAATAAAAATGGAAAACAATAGATAACTTTCAGAACATGAAATAATGTGTGTGAATTCAGCTTAACAGCAATTATGAACAACTGCTTTAACCAACTGTTAAACTTCTAACGATCGAAAAAATATCTTCAATCAACATCTTTAAATAGAAACATTCGAGTTTGCATAAATACAAGTACATATAAACTTGTCGATAATTAAAAGTAAGAGTGAGTTATTGGACTCTGCAAGAATGCGAACGTAATCAGGAATAATAGACTTTACAAATCTATTGATTCAATACGTAAAGCATTTTATACCAAATCGTTTAAGATCGCACGAACCACGACTCACTCTTGCTTTCAAGTATCGACATCAACCGATTTGAAAAGCTCATAATTTATAAAATACGCGAATCATAAAACGCATTAAACATTCGAACTCCAACAAAGAAAACGTCACGACTTCTAAAATCAGTCCATTTTTCCAACTACCGAAAACCACCTGATTCAAAATTCCCACTAATCCTTAATTTTACGTAAAACCAAATTCGTCACTATCCTCTTCACTCCAATGGCCAGAATCTACGGGAACTTTCGGTTTTGTCCCATTGGTGTCATTTTTGGTCGTCGAAGTGGTCGTTGCTGAATTTTTGGTGTCAGATGATGGTGGGTTTTGCAGTCCACCGTTCTGCTTATGTCATATTTCCAAAATTGCTTCTTGGTCTTTGATGCTTGGAGTTATCGTCGTCATGTCTCCGTTGGTTGCTATTGGTGTTGGGAATGAATCGTCCAACACTTCTGTTATGTCGTCGTACCTGGATGGATAAAATTAACAATCGGTTAAAGAACATTTCAATCTTGTTTGAATTTTTTTCATGAGCAATGAAATTTTACTCATACACAAATGCTTTATACTTCTGCGCTATTAGTTAATTTTACCCCATTATAATGAATATATGGAAATATCTTGTTAGATAATTGTAATAAAATGTTTTTAGGATAGAGTAAATAATGAAATCTCCATTTTGATACAAGCACATGGAAAAACCAGAGGCAAAAACGAATGTCGCTATTTGGTCGCGTTTGGGTTGCGAACCGAAAACTTTCAGTTGCGTAATATTGTTTCGTTGTTTTGAAATATGGTCTCAATATGAACGTATATTTTTAGTATGAATAAACTAGATTTGAAATAACGAGTAGAAAATGAAAACACCAGACAAAAGTTCGAACAATGAATACAATATGTAAAATGGAAGTTCGGCGGTAAATTGTGTTTATTATTAGATGTGTTCCAAAATAAAATACAATTTCCGAACGTATGAAATATGTACACGAAACGTTTCTTATTACGTGTTATGAAAATATAATATAAGACCCACAGGTATACAAAACCGATCAAGTTGTCGTAAATCAATAGAAGCGCACACGTAACTTTTCCACCGACTATGATTGAAAGCACCGTTTTCATTTTACACGTTGGAAAAATAATTTATCGTTCTGTTATCCATTTATATTTGAACTGGAAAAAAAACACATAAATCCCCCTATAGATAGACACGTTTTAATTTGTACCCGGTTGTGTTAATCGACGGTTCAAAATTTAAACCCTACACATCCGCCGAATTAATCGAGAGCCATTCGTTTCGTATCTGATACAATATCTACACGTGCTTATTCCCACATGAAAAACAAATTTTAATCACCACAATGCATTTTTTTTTCACAAAAAAAAAAACTATTTCATATAAATACCTTTCGTTTCCACATTCACTATTTGCATCTGTGACCAATCGATGTCTTTGCTTCGGCAAAAGTGGTACTGGAGGTTTCGGTCTTAAAGCAGCTACTGCATGTAATATTCCTAATATCAATAGTAATCCTGATGCTGCTCTAGCAGGCCATAACCATCCTGGCCATGCCACCAGGACTAAAGCTCCTCCTATGTACATTGGAGCTCGTCTCGCTCCACGACACCTCAATATTCCATCCCAACATCTCAAAAGACTGCTATATTCGTTTTCACTAAAAATTATATGTTTAAATTCATATTCAGGTCATATTTATTTGTTTTACACTATTTTTGTTAACTTACTTTGTAAAAAGATCTATGAATAGAGTAATAGCCCACATTATTTCCAAGAAAAATATAACTATAGAGCTGAACCTGCAACCGAAAATGATCAGTAAATAAGAATAAAGAATCAAAGTTTTTAAATAGGAAAAAACAACTTTCGTAAAATGTATAAAATAAGAGAAACGAGGAACCCAAACTTACACTATAAATATTCCAGCGACCTGCCGGTAAACACACATTTCAACTCCAACACCGCTTAGCACTGAAACAAAAAAGTTAAAAACGAACATAAAATAATTGAATTTTTTATCAAACACAAATCTTTCAAAAAAACAATTCAATTTATCGAAATAACGATGCGCAATTTATCTCTATTTGAATGAAAATTTGATTTCGAAAGAGAATATCATATTCACAAAACGACAAATTGAAATTTACAATCTGCTGCAATTACGGTAAAGTTCGTTAACTTTTTCCTTGAAGCGAATGGGGTAAATTGAATCCGTCGCCCGCTCGTCAACGCTCGTTAACAAAGTTAATGAATAATATTAGCAAAAAGCTCATGAATTCAAGGTGTACTGTATCGTTAGTTAGATTGCGGTCTGTCGTTTCTTGTTTCGGCGAATTTTCGTATAATAAATATCGTTTCGCGTATGCGGCGATAAACGACATTAGAGTACGTGTTGTTTCATTGGATTATGTGGCAGTGATTAATTGGAATTGTTATGATTTATAATCAAATATTATTGTATTCATGTATATTGAGACAAGCATTAATCGTCGATTTTTAATATACCTCAGTTGATTATTCACATTTAGGATAGAAATATCGAACAGTGTTGAAGAAGTCGAAAAGTGAGTTTAAAATCAAATGAACTCATTTGATTTGAATTCAGCATTACGAAAAAATGAAGTTCAATATGGCATGCACTATCGATTTATGCCTCTACTCAATCGTTAGGATATAAAATATTTAGAAAGTGTAATGCACATATATTTTCGCAGAATATATATATTCCTAATCCATATTTTATTACGAAATGGAGTTTTATCGATTTATACAAGTCATAACAACCTTTTGAATTGCACAAAGACTCTTTGAACACTCGAAACGGAAATAGTTCTCGAAAATTTATATCGAACACAAAATACATTCATTTCGTTTATAAATCGATTTCTTTCAATCTGAGCATTATTTCTAGGGGAAAATTCGAAAGCTCCGATGAAAAATGTTCAGAGCCCGCACTTTTCCATCACTCCCTTGGCAGATTTGCGATTGAAAACCCACAAAAAACCCATCCCACGAACACCATGCACATACACGAACCCAAATATATATAATCACATATATATAACATACGAACCGCATGTAGAATTACACGCTAAACTAGTCGAGACGTAATATTCGAGTGATTTACGAGGCCGGAACGTTTCCGCGTTATTAATTCGGCACGAAATCGAAAACGACATTTCCCCATTCGATCCTCGAGCCCTTTTTTCCCTTCGAAGGTGTCGAATAAACAAACCGGTTAGAGGGATAAGGAAATGCAGATGTGCAGAGGGAAAATCTATGGGAAAAATGGCGTTTGATTCTGAATAAGTGAGCTTCGGCCTTTGTTCGATGGATGAAGAATGGGTTCGGGATTCGTTTTTATTTCGCGTGTGATTTAATCGAAAGGAAACAGAAGCGCCCTATTTTTCATCGGATCTGAAAACGGAAGCGATTCCGGATTTTAAATGTGCTTCGAATATTTTCGAGCGTCTGTTTTTGCACGAAAGTCATAAATTGAAAATGTTTTTGTTCGGAGTTCATTTTTTTTCAATCGCTTAAATGGACAGAAATAGAAGTATTTTTGTACACAGCGATGAGTTTTGTCTTTTGAATGATGAAATGTGGAGATTTTTTACTTCTGTGTAAATTATTTCTTTGCAGATATCTGTACGAATCGATTTAAATATCTGTCAAATATCAAATGTTTATAGATAGTGATCTTAATAAAAAACTTAGTCATTAAACTTAATTAAGTTAAGCTACGTTTTGGGTTAGATTTGATTCAATTTCCAGGTAAGATTAAATTGAGATGAATTCAAATTAGGTCAAATGCCGTATTATTAATATAATTATCCTTTTATCAAATTTCTGATAGATTTATATCACAAGAAAAAAGATACATAGATAGTATAATATTTTCAATTACAATATCCAGAAAAATAATAATACCTTCAGCGAGAAATTAATCAAAACAACCATCGCATCGCATCATTCGCACAATTCCCGAATTACTTAACGGCCCGAACTCGAAGGTGGCACCTCCATAAATTTATTTTCATTAAGCCTTTTTCGTAGCGTAATAACACTCCAAAAAGAAAAAAATAGACCTACCTAGGAAAAAAGAAAGTGAGAGATTTTCATATTTTTTCAGGGGTCGAACGTTCGAACGCTCGATTGAACCGAACGATCGAAGCCCTCGATTTTGATAAAATGTCGTCTTATTTCGCGAATGTGCCTTAAAAATAACGCTGAGTATTATATGTATTATACATTTTACATATATATATTTTGCATGAAAATGCGAAAAGGCTTCGAATTTTTTTCCTAATCGGCTCACAGCATCCGAAGAGCACGTTCCACGTGAGTATTCCACGTGCGTACGTGTCACTAACATTCTGAGTTTTTTTCAGACATCTCTTTTTTCTCTAGATCATTTTGTTTTTAGCGAATGTATTCTTGTATATTTTTGTTTTTTATATAATTTCAAAGACAAAAAGTATATTTGACGAATTTAAATTATTAGAGTTGTTTATTGAAATTTTCTTTAAATATTTTCATTCAAAGATATATCTAAACGGTTTCGAAATCTATGTTGACACTAATTATTTAATCAGTTGAATCGTGACTTATGAAAATAAATCGTTCATAATAGGCGTTTCTTATTCAATAACCATGATTTAATTAACGATTTTCAATATTTCAACCTTGAATGTGACTTATTTAACAATAGGTCACATGTAATTCTTGGTTCTCAGACATCGGTTGTTTATTTTTTAAATAGGTATAATATAGTTAGAAAAAAGATTATATCGTTCATTTTATTGAATTATTAAATTAAATAAATAGATTTGTCTTTTTTTCTGATGTCTGCTGAGTTGTATTATTTTCTTTGTCGTTCCCCTCAATTTCCGTTTATTCTGTATTGAGAAAATTATGTTTGTATATAAAGTCCGCAGTCGATTGCTTGACAAATATATTTGTTTGCACGTTATTCTTTTGTTTATTTTTCCTTGTTTCGAAAGAGAAATATAGTTTTTTATAACATTTATTTATCTTATATAACTACATTATCGAAATAGCTTATTATTATTTGGATACAATTTCAATACATTAGAAATAAAAACAAAAATATGTTCGAAAACCCCACATTTTTCTGTACATGAAAAATATAATTTATTTTCCCAATAATATTTATGTATCTTGCACGTGGCTATACATAAAACGCTCGACCAATATTATCAATCATTTTCATAAAGTGCCCTCACCGAAAATATTAGACGACATAAATAAGAATTGATTCTGTAACATTTCTAAATATACAAAAATTAAAAAAAAATCATACATTCGATACAATGTAATTACAAAAATCACCAATTGGAAACTGTAAATGGAAAACACAAAAGGCATTTCGAATAAAACTAAACCGAGCAATCGAACCTTTGTGATCGCATACAAACACAATCTGCCTCTTTGAACATTTTTGAGCGAAAAACTCGAACAACCGACCGCAAACGTAACGAATTCATAAAATAAAAGCTCGAAATCGATTAAAACGCGAATCGAACTCGCAAAACGTCGAAGTTCGAACAGTGTGCAACGAACGATGCTAAGTTTTTAATTGGCGCAGTTTCGCAATAACAAAATTTTCCATTAATGAAAAAAATCTGCTACATACATACACTGAACATATACAGGCAATCCTTTTTTTTTCTCAAATCATTTAACATTTGAAATTTTTGGAAATCCAAAAAAATTGCGTATTCAACTAGAGAAAAAATCATTTATTGTGTTAACCTGATTAATGCAACAGTTAATCTAAATCAAATCGACCCTAAAACGTAACCAATCTGACTAAATAAGAAAAGAGAAAATAAAAACTGAACACATCTTTATTTAATCTTAAATGGAATTGAAAAATTATCACTATTACTTTTTATAGATTCCATCAATTGAACATACAGAAGCTTTCACATTAATTGAAACACGGTGAAAGGAGTGGTGGTGAAAAAAATCTTTAGAAAACCTAGCTTTCGGATAAATGTCAGACTAAATCCTGAATTTTTTCACAGAAAGGCAAATGATTATATAAAACTAGTTAAAAATTCCATCATGTACAGTCCAAATATAAAATTGATAAAACATCAACGAACATTGATTCTCAAAATTTTATTAAACAACAGGTTTCGAACATAATGAGCAATTATTATGAAATCAGTCGAAAAATGCTTTCCAAAATTAATAAAATCATAACTCATAACCTTTATAAAGCAATTTTAATTTTTATTTTGAACTATTTAATGATATTTTTGTAAAAAAGTGATAAAAGATACTGCATCACAGACCTGTTTCATAGTATGCAGCATATTTTTCAGTATAGATATAAGTATTATTAATGAAACAAATTTTCCCATAATCGACTCGAGTATTTATAAAATTAAATTCCCAAAAATTTTCAAAATACCAAATCGTTCTCAAGTAAAACACAGTACAACGAAAGCCGAAGAATTCCAAGTTCAGAGGACGCACGCGCCTCGGACCACTTTGGAAGTTGTAAAAGTTTTACGAGCGACCGTAAGTCTAGTCTCCCCTGTACACCATATATCTACATATATCTCATGTGGCCGGTGGTGCAAAGATGAGGTTCTCCTCGAGGACCACCTGCTAGGTGATAAAAGTCGGGTCGTCCTCGAAGGTTTTACTCGAAGGCTGTGTTCGTGCGAGTCGTAAATCGACCGCAGTGTTAAAGTTTTTCCTTTTTTTCGCTCATTAATATCGCGAGTGTATTATATTGTATTTGGGGTGTCTCTTAGGGGAGTTGACGGTTTTTTGATTAAAAATGGCGGGACATCCGAGAGTGATCCATCATCAATGGGATTAGGTGCTGTGGAGATACTCATACTCTTCGTATTCGTCTTTGAATGGCATGAATTGTGCTAAATTTGAAATGTCTATTTTAATTTGTCCTTTGTTGCTCACTTTGTATTTTAATTCGAAGTTTTGAATAGCACCAATATTGTGAATATTTTTTGTCCATTTATATAAGAGGAAATAATCAAATGAAATATTTCATTAGAATATGTAGAATCATTTTAAATTTAAATTAATTATAATTTCAAAATTATATTTATTTGAAAATGATAAAGAGCCCAAACAAGATTTAACAATAAGCACCACTATTTTATAACTTACGATAATTCGATTTGATATTTCCGCACATAGAATCAAAGGGTTGAAAATTTAAACATCTCATCGTTAATTCAATATTCTCTATTCAATTCAATATTATTTTCTATATAATTTAGCAATCGAACGATAGGTAATCTGTATATTGTACTAGATGTGAATTTGCCAAATAACGGCACCCCCATTATCGTCATCAAAGCCTTATTATAGCTAGTTCTATCATTATGTCAATCTAATTGATTTTATATTATACAAACAGAATTATTTGATTTAAATCGAATTTATATGTACGTGTATAGAGTGAAACGCATTCGACTGTTAAATGAGTTCGTAAATTGTGCAAATGTACTCGTGTGAAGTCAAAAAGTGTCAGACCGTGTATCTTAAGCCTTATATATTGAAATGGCTGTGTGCTGAGGGTGAAAAAAATCGCCTCTTTAATAATGCAGCGGGTGCTATTAAAAGTCTGGTTCGTTTATTTGGCCCTTTTCAACGAGGGCTATATTTGCTTTCGGGTATTTTTTTATTTTATTTTTAAATTCAGACGAAAATCATTCCCGTGAAACAATTAGGCGTTTGCCTTCTGCGAATATTATCGAAAAAAGTACCGTTTGAAGTTTGCATTTTTAATTATCGTCGGCTCTTAATTGCTGCGGTTAAGGTGTTTTTGTTTCGTTAACTTTGGAATTCGTTTCAAAACAACTTTAGAAATTAAACAACTACACATGTTTATATAATAGCAAAATCGATAGAGTTTACATAATTTTTGCTGAATATGTTATGAAACAACATGAAAATAAACACAATCAGATTTAACTATTTTTTTTTCATGGCTGATACTTTCGATTATAAAATCTGATATACTATCAACATCAAAATTCCTTAATTTTATTTTCCAAAATATATACTAATCTGATAAAAAAAATCACAATATAATACAAATTCCTGAAATTCACACGAAGAAAGCCGAACATTTTCCTTCGAGAGGTCAATTCGTTCGATTCGAGCCGGGAATTTTTCCGAAACGCCATTAAGCCCACACTCGGCTAAATTATCGATAAATCAGAATAATGAGATACACGTCGGAAGTGAAACAGGCAAAATAGTATTAAACACGTTAAAAATTCCACTGTAAACATTTGCGGTTGTTTCGCGAGCGAAGTGGCTCTCATAACTCACGACCGCGAAAAACCTGCGTGAAAAAAGCGACTTAATGAGAGGCTTTTTTGTTCTTTTTTATTTTTTCAGTTTTATTCAGGACCGACAACTCCATTTTCACGAGATTTTCAAACTAGGGTTCCCAATTCAAAAAAAATCTCAACATTTTATCTTTGTAGAGTCAAAGGAAAATGTGGTAGATGTGAGTCGTTTGATTAATAATTTATGAATTAACTAAATCTAATCTAATTTTAAGCCTTAGAGTCATTAACCCAATCATTCAGTACCATTATTAATTCATTTTTGATTATGGACTGCTAAATCACATATGATTTTCCTTTGTCTACATCGTATTGTATTATGACTGCCCGCTGTTTTGTTATCTCTCTATAGCCTCCATTATGAGCGTAATGAAATTTCATTAATCTGGTTCAGATAAATCGCATAATTCTGAAATATTTTCTTTTTTCATGTAAATATAAATATAAATATATCAATAATTTGTTATGAATAACAATTATGAAATTTTATAAGAAAAATAAGTAGAGATGTTACTAAGTAGCTTAACATACGATTGAAAGATCTTCCTAAAGAAAATCAATTTTAAATCGAATCATTTAACTTTTTGTTAATTCAAATGAATAAAAATAATCAAAATACTGAATTTAAAAAACAATTAATTGCTTTCAACAATATAAGACGAAATAAAAGTAAAGTATGAATGTGTTATGATTCGCAAACGTTCGGACACCGCAGAATTGACTCATTCACCGTTATATAAAGTAGAAAGAGGTATTTGTATTATACATAGTAATAGGTGACCTAGCAAGCATTCAAAACCGACAAACTCCGGCTGAAAAGAGAACGACAAAAGAGATTTAACTCGGATAAAATTGGAAATTCCGATGAAATATGCGAACGCGTTTGCAATGTCACCCCCTCTGAAATAATAATGCGAATCTCGAACGTTCACTTGTTCCGCACACTTTGATATTTGAGTATTTTTTTGTTATTTACAAGAGACGAGACTAGCGTTTCGATTTTTACCTTACAATAGAACGAATATTTTTCATATTTTTTTCATTTCGTACATGGAATATATGTATTTTAAATGAAATATGTGCGCTTTTTACAATATTTCAAATGAAATGTCGAAGTATCAAAAAGGAAATACGTTTTTTTTTTGTTTTTCAGACATACGCGAAGTTAATAGCCGCTGAAATAGCATGCTATTTTCGAAATTGCTATATTTATGAAATACATGCGTTCCGTCAACCCTCGTCGGTTCATTATCGCGACCAGTGCTTCCCAAATGTTGTCGGCACGCAAAACCAACATTTCACCGCCGACTGTAATTTATTAAAGCATCGTATCGTAATAGCACAATTGCGTTCGCGATGCATAATTTTCGACTTTTCGCTTCACATTTTCATAATATTCGACACACTTCATAAAAATATATGACTACACATAACACACACACCTGCGTATACGTTCTAGAAAATGAATTATTTGAATATTTCGAAATTAGAATTAAAATTATTCATTATTCTTAATTATATTTGAATATATAAGGAAATTATGCTAATCACATTCATGTGTTATTTGCCGATTAATTTGATTCAGATAATCGAATTTGGGATGATCAGTCACGGTAGCAAGAGAAGAGAATAAATATCATTTGACTCGAAAAAACTGAGTAAATCTTTTTTTATTATAGGTAAGCGAATTTCATTTAATTTATTGTCATTAAATTATTTTAAAATTTTTCAAATGTATCATTCACTTTAAAATGAAGAAACTGTAGCAAGACTAGAAACTCACGAAAAGTTCAAAACTTGATTGAATTAAGTGGGGTTCACATTTTTAGAGATCGTTTTGTAAAGCATTAAATTAACAATTTTTCGAATCAAATGGAAAAAATATTCGAAAGAAACAATCAAACCATCAAAATAAATTAAAAAATACGACATGTGACTCTAAAAATCAAACTCAAGCTCACAAAAACACTAGAATCATCATACAGCATCAAAACTTATAACATCACATTATTGGCTGGCTAAAATTTTTAAAATTCAAAGCATAAAATCTTCCATCTAACACAAAGTAGAACATTTAGAACTTAACAAACGTACCAGTTCTTTAGAAATTTCTAATGAAACAAAAATAAGAGAACTGGAATCCCATAGTGGCCTTTGAACGATCCTCTTCTCTATACCATTTCAGCAATGCAGTGGTAAAAATCGTCGTCTGAAAGCGCTCCTTCGTCCTCTTCAATGGACGAACAGAAATGGAGTGACGTCGACAAAAAGCGGAAACGGATGCAAACGTACTTCCATCCATATGTAGTTCTCATTTCATTTCTATTTTTCTCTCCTTCTTTTTTTTGTGAGGCTGGTTGTGAAATCTGCGACGAAAAAGTTCAGTTGCCGCAGAACGCAATCCGATACGATTTGTATGCGACGCGCGAACTCCGCTCGAAAGTTTGATCTTGTATCGGAAATTCGACTTTTTTTCTGTTGCGATTCGAAATGATTTTTTTTAAATTGAAAATTGAAACATAAATATGATTTTTTCCCTCAAATATACTTTGCCTTTCTTTAGTTGTATCCTATGAATGTTTGAAATGTGAATAGAAAAAAAATGAAACGCATACATTTTTATCCAAAATGAGTATTTTCCTAAAATATTTTTTTGAAAATCTTATTGATAGTTATTTGGGATTAAGTGTAACTCATGAAGTATGCGGCATTTCAATATATTTGTTAATTTTTGACATATTGATTGATTAAAATAAAACGCTAAACGACACAAATCCAAACAGACACATCAATAATTGAGCCCAATAGAATTTTTCATGGAAAACGAGCGACGTATTGACGTGGCACACTTCCATAGTTATACGAAGAGAACGATCAAGACATTAAGTTCGTCCTTCGGGGTCGTCATTAAAACCGAGCTTTTGGCCTTGTTACAATGTAAACGACGAATTCCACTCGCTTATTGACCATCAAACGTGCTTTATGAGGCAGATTTTGCTCTTTTTTCGTTCATTCTTGCGTATCAAAGGAGCTCGAATGTTTGTGTTTGTTTCCGAGCGATTGAACGCTGTCGCTTATCCGCGGTATAAGTAAAGAAAATGTCGTTAGTTTGAGTTTTTTTTGTTTTGTTTGTTTGTGTTTTGAGTAGAGGTTTTGAATTTTTGTTTTGTTGGTGATCTGTTGATTTTTGTAAATTGTGGGTTTTATAATGAGCCGAATTGGTATGATTAGTTGATATTAAGGATTAATTGTGATGAAATTTTACCTTTGTGATAGAAAGATCAGAACTTATAGAGCAGACTATCTGCACAACACTCAATGAGATTGATAAGGTTATATTAGATTTATTTTATGTTGACTTTAATTGAGTTAAATGGTTCTGTATGTAAAGTTAGGAAACATCAGGTCTAATGTCTAACGAAGCAAAGATTTGTTGATTGTTGACTCTCATTTTTTGTAATTTTATTAAAAAATATGAAAACCTAGATAACATATCGATACCGTTAAGCATGGGTAGATTTTCTAGTCAAATATTATCATACTTCATATTTATATTTGTAAAGTTTTTCCTTGAAAACCCATTGTCACTTAACAATATCAATATCATCGAATAAATTGAATCATGTATCAATTGCAATATAATATTTTAATAATTTAATTCATACCAAACAATGATCGATATACAATTCTATGAGTATAACAGATAGACTTTCATTCTTTACTCTAACTCATATAAAAACCTTACCTTTCTCAATCACATTTATAAAAACCACCTGAAAACCGACTTTCAAACGACATACCACGACATAAATAATTCACCCCATTACCTCAATACCCTCAATATAACGAGTCACCACCAGAACAACACGAGGGTTTGAAGAGACGATTTGCGACGCCACAAATCTTCGCACAACACAGCATATCGAGAGGAAAACTCCAAGAAGTGGAATTTCCACGAATTTTCTTCTCTAACCGCAAAACTGAGGACAGTGGTGAGGACGAACCGGCAAAGTGAAAATATCGCCTTTCGAATTCGGATATAAATTTCGGAAAGAAGTCAATATTGGAATGGTTAGCGATTCTGCATCGTATATCATACGCGATGGGAATTTTTTATCTTCAGAAGGGTGGCCTCTTAATATTTTATACATTATGTTAACATTGCGACAAATACATATTTCATAAAAGCGTGACGGGCGTTTTTTCAGTTTATGCTCGAACAGAGGTGGATTTTTATTCGATTTTTATATTTGATGACTGTTATTTTATATCAGATATCTAAATCATGTAGGAGTCGAAGTTGACGCAGCGACGTCCATACAAATTTGCTGACTGACTCAATTTTTCAGGGAAATTTTCAAAAGTTGCATTTTCTGTCTTCACAAATATTTTATGTCTATAGTTTTACTGAATTTCTACAAAGTTTCATCGAAATCGGTGACTATGCATATGTGCACACGTTTTGTTAGCTTAAATCTTATACCCATATGAATCATTCGTTTGAAATAATTATACATCATGGAATTTTTTCCCAATATTTATTTTTTTGCTATACAATTGACTTCTAAGCAGTTTCAACACTTAGGTACTAAACGCGTTGCAAATACACTAAATTTGAAATCTGAGCCTATTTATGTAATCTCAAAGATACACAGAAGTAATGATGTTATTAAAACATTAACGTAATCACAATATTTTGTTGTTGTTTATGGAAATATGATAGCTAGCTATTGATTTTGATCTATAATATGAACCCAGAAAAATTTCATCTAATATTAAAAAAAATATGAATTATTTATAAAATATCAATTTTCTTAAAATATCATATATATTGGCTTAGTTTATGTTATATTATAATATGAACAGTATCTTTTTCCTCGCTCGAAACGTCCCCGTGGATTAACCATAAATATAAACGACAGCTTCGTCATAATATGAAAATATAGAGGGAAATTTTGACGGTCGCAATTTTTTGACGTAATTTAAACGGATATAAATTGCTGACGATTAAGTGAAAAAAGGTCCAGTACAAATTGACGCTTTTTCGCATTTTAGCGAGAATTCGCGCTAATTTCTACGAGACCATCCTATGCAAATTATCAAATACAAAAGTTCGCCGTGGAGTATCTGAACATATCCCTCTAAACAAAGGGCTTTATAAAGGTATTGTTCGTAACGGACGTGAGAAAATTTATTGCGACCTTCCAAAGTCTTCCTTTATAGAATAAACAGCGCCAGGTAATTTAGCGCAACTATATAAAATTATAAGCAAAATTGCATAATTAGATTTATATATTATTGCAGGTACTACTATCCAATTATTTTCTGAATTTTCAATTGATCATTCATTTCAAAGTAAAAAATAAGAACTTTTAAGCTAGAAATTCCCAAAAGTAGTGTTAACACACAAAAGTTGGTGCTAAAATCAATATTTTATCGACACAGACAAAGTGGGTTTCGTGAAGTGTCAAATTAACATTTTTTTCGAATTGAATGAAACGAATATTCGAAAAGAACAATTGAATCAAAATATTAATTGAAAAAAACATATTTGAATTTCGCTAAAATTCCACAGGATCCGAACTTAGCATCATGAAGACACTCAAGCGCAACACGGTATACACAAATATTTTATACAACTTCAAAATGCGAACTTATATAAACTTATATTTATTTATGCTAAAATAAATTTTGATGTATTATCCTAAAATCTTATTACCGCACAATGAAAAAATATGTAATTTAACAATCGCGCTTTCGGTTGAGATTAACTCAGTTTGCGGTTGGGTAATTTGATAAAGTATAATATAATTTATAACGAGAATGAAGCATGGGGGCATCGGTATAATACTACATCCCTCTCAGGATCCTTTTAGTAAATTGCTGATCCGAAAGAGAATCTCGAAGGCTGTATGTGGGCCTTATACTGTGTAATAGATATCCTATTTGCATTTTACACGATGAAATTTACATGAGAACGATGATTGTCGAGTGCTGTGCGATTTTTACAATTGGAAAATTTAATTCGTGAAACTGCACCCTATTGAGAAAATAGGTCAGAGTTTTTTTTTTTGCGAAAGTGTCTCTTCGTCGAAAAAAGGCGAACTAACCGCTTCGTATGTTGCTTATGAAAATAAAATATTACTCGCATAAACTCGATTTCGGTTACGTCCTGCGTTATTATAAAAAACGGGCGGAAAATGTTACAGTAGAGTAGGAAAAAGTAAACGCTCTGGGACTGTAATAAATTGTGTACTGAATTAACCGAAAGCAAAAATAAATACGGCGAAAATAAGATGAGAATGTTTTTTCGGCTTGTCTATAGGCTTTTCTATGAAATCTGACATGTGCCGAAAAACTTCTCGTATATATTCATATCAACTTCTAAAAGATATATTTTTACGCAGTATTTTGAGAAATTTTGAACTCTTGTTTTTATGCATTGCCACGGATTTTTGAGACACAAAGTTTACAGTAAAATATCATTTTTATTCACTCTGACAACTCAAACAACTGTTGCATAATAATCTTTTCTGAGTAATGTTTTCTTTTAATCGATTTTTTTAATAAGGATCATTCCAAATACAATATTAGGAACTGTATTTGATCATTTTTCAAATTATAAAAGAGACTACAAACCCATTAAGTGAAAAATTTTCGAAAAAAATTAACATTTATCGAAAACACTACACAACGATTCTTCCAAATTGTACTGAAAATAAACCTCTCCAACGAGCCTAATCATCGAATAGCACACTTGCTCGTAACACTTTTCCCACTTCGCACTTAATTTACTTTATAGTTTCGCCCTAAAACTAAACCGTGGCTAAATATAAAAAAAAAACTTTCACCCTTAAGCGCATATAAAAACGTTCAGTGATAAAAACGAGACGTCGCTTCATAGACCTATACCGAAATATGACTGGGATTATTCCGATAGTACATTCGTGACGGGCGTGGCAGATGAATATTCATGTTTTTTACATCCACGTCATAATTTCCGGGTTTTAGCATTCTAATATCTCTTATATTTCATAATCTTGTCACAGCCACGGTTAATTGGCGGCGAGCCTGAAAACAAAGTGTTCCCTCGGTCGTTATAACGTGTAAGTTAAATGGCCGCAGTTAAAACTCGGAGCGTTACGTTGATATCGTTCGAAGTGAATAATTCTCTATGTGGAGAAGTTTATACGTATGAAGTGAATCCACAGTTTCACCTTTTGGTCTGTGAAACCTTCCGTGTCCGTTTCGGATTCAAATTTCGACCCTGCATAATGTAAAATGCTCGTTTCGAGAACGGCGCGTTTTAGGATGATAAATTTTCCACGTGTGAGTTGAAAATTTTTCAAAGACTTTATGTTCATTGGTAGAATTGATTGTGGATTTTTTGTAAATTCGATAAATTTCCGAAAAATAATTTCAAAAGATGTATTAAAGTTAAGTGCAATGTTGTGATCTTTCTTTAAAATCTAATCCCATTAAGAGAAAAATTCATTGAAAAAACGATAGTAAAAGTGTATCGTCGAAAATTGCCCACAATCGATTTCGTCAGTGTAAAAAAAAATTAATTCACGTATGTTTATATCTTATAGACTTTGTTACCATTAATGCTATGACTGTGATATTTTCGAGAGTTATTGTGTACGTATCTGGGAAGATTTTTGTATCATTATATTTTCATTTAAAGTTTTTGGGAAAAGCCTTTGACGTAGTCGAGTCATAGCAAACCTAATATTAATTACGCACCGCATAATTTACCATTATTAGATAAATATTTAACGTTTAGTTTGTTTTGTTTTATAAATGAGGTATATTATTCCTTTTGTGAAATTCAGTCAAATATAATAGTATCTATACAACAGATTACAATAAGTTTAATGTCCATAAAGTCTCAAGTGATTCTAGGTCACAAAAGCTGGTAAAAAATAAAATATTAATTTGTTTTTTAAACGTTTATGTATTAACTATAAGTATGTTTGATTTATTTCTGAAAATTAAATGTATCTTTCGTACAATTCATCTCAAACCTGAATAATAGGCATAGCGAGAACAATTCTCGAAAACCTATCCGGCTATGCGAAGTTATGTTTAATTAATTCGCAAACATCGTTCTGTCAACAGAAGAGATTAATTCTCTTTTGAGAAATTGTAACGAAAAAGGTCGCGATGGAAATTTCTATCTTCGCTTCGTTTTATACGAAATCGCAATTATTACTCGAATTTATTATGGAGCGTTGTCGGAAAACTGCCATTTTCATGCTCCGTTCTAAAATGACATTATTTAAATTCGTATGTAGGAAAAAAATATCAAGGTTTATCTTGATTGGATATATTAAATTTCTCTTAAACGTTTTCGCCAGATGTCGATTGAGAAAAGCGTGGAAAATTCAATCTGATAAAAGATCTAAGGAGTTCCCTTAAAATTTCAATAATGAAAAATCAGAAAAATTCACATCGGCTTATACACGTAGCTCGCACATATCAATTTTATGAGATGAAAAATATCAATTTTTATCATGTAATAAAATTTGAGATTTATTCGACGCTATATTTTCATACTTGGGCATAATCGCATATTACTATCGATATAATTTAACGATTTCAATAACAAAATATACCTAATCAAATTATTTTTTTTTCATAGAATGTACATAAAATTCAAATCAACTTTGCTCTCATGATATATTATATAGTCAACAAAACAAAAACAATCGATTAAAACGAGATAACCACTCGAAACATCCAACTTGAGCATTATCTGAGCAAAAAATTCACAACTCCAACAATCCAACTGGAGACAAAACCTAGACGAACAATTCCACAACTTCTGCTGTGAATTTGCTGAAAAAAGTTATCCCTCGTCACGGATCGGATTAATTTTTGAACGAAACCCGGAATTTCTCACGTCAGATACTCGAACGCGAACACCAATAGCTTTCAACGCGCGAAATTCGAATTTTCGCTCGGGGAAAATCTCGAAAATAAATAAATCGAGGAAAAATCTCGAAACACGAAGTCAATCAAAGCTGTTAAAGACGAAAACAATGCCTTTAATTCGCCGGAGCCGAGTCGTCGAAAATCGAATGAAAAACTTGAACGATTCCCGCACAAACAAAGAGCTCTCTGCACAGTAATTAGATTTTGAGAAAACGATGCCATTCGGTTACGGTAATTGCGAATTTTCCGAGAATTCTTTGGGTCTACTTTTTTATGTTCTTTTACTCCGATTTGATAAAGGAATAAACTCTTTATCAAACGGTTATACGATTTTAGGTTATCTTCATACGCAACACTTTCTCAAGGCTAGATTTTTCAATCGATTGTAAGTTTTTTTTTTAATAACGATTGAATGTTCACATCTTAAAAAAAACAATTGAATATTCAGTCTTTACTTACTAAATTGAGAATGATAATTCTTCGGGTATGATTTTTTTAACACGTGTTACCAATGAATTAACGATAATATTTGTCAAAATCTACCAAAAAAAAAAAAATAATAAGTTGCTAAGAAGTCTAATATACTATTGCATCATTTTGAATAATCATTATGTACATAAATCAAAAATTTTATTAACGTTTCATGAAAAATGTGCAGTGAAAATTGCGGAAACAAAATCATATGAATTTGAAAACTTTAAAATTTATGTTTCCAAAACGCGCAAAGTTTAAAAACACAGTTCTCATATAACGGAAAATTCGTAAAAATTCATATTCAAGTTTTAAATCGCCACTGCGAACTGTTTATTTGCGAAACCTGCTGACACAGTCGTTATATAAAAATTGTATAAAATGTTCTACATTTTTACGATCTGCAATTTCGCACCGTTCCTTTATCGAATTATTTTTAAGTGGTTCAATCGAAAGAAGGACGTAATAAATTAAATTGAATCGAATCGAGCCGATTCGAAATGTATCAACCGATCACTAAAGAAAATCGTAATGTAATTGTAAGATTTCAATTCGGAGGCATGCAAAATGTATTTTTTTATTATACACGGTTTCAAATTTCGTTGTAAAATTTATTAAAACTCGTCGACTCGAGCGAACAAACACATAAAACGTTTGCTGGAAAACCTTATTCGATTTCGATTCGAAGCCCGATGCAATCAAATTGAAAGCAAATATTTTCCATTATCGTATTGAAACTCTATCGGACCCACAATGTTTTCAGCGAAAGATTAAACTATACAAAAAACATTGCGTTTGCTGAAAGCGTTCGCGTTGTTTTTTCACGCGGAGCAATTTACAGCTTTCGAGTTCGGTAATTAATTTACATTTCAACAATGAAATGTTTCATTATTGTCGCTTACATTGTGCAGGAAAGCTTTCAACGTCCATTCACTTCATTTTTTCAGACTAGAAACATGGAATATAAAAATTGAAATGAATTCGAAACTGTAAATGAACGTCGATATTATCGATTCATGAAATGTACATTCAGCATTTCATCGAAATGCGCTGCAAATTCAGAGTTCAACTATCGCGAAATAAAATTACAAATAGGCAAAATGAATCGTCCGATAAGAGCACTGAATTATGGTTTGTGAAATTTTAAAATATCGCGATCGAAACGCGAATTAGTAAATAGTTATCGTTTCGAAACTGTAATAAACCATGTTTGCGATTCTGGTAGCGATAAATGTATGAACTGTGTATACATATATTATACATAGATGAAAATTGTACGTAAATTCTGGATTCATTATCTCATATAGTGAGTATAAAATATTATTCTGAATTTAAATCTCGTTTATTTTTTTTTTGCAACGCTGCAAATTGCGAATCCCCACGTTCTTGCTGAAAATGTTGATACAATGTGTAATATAAAATTTTAAACTTAGCTCTAAAAAAATATGCTGTGAAAATATAGTGAGACTGCTATTCTGAAACATAAACCTTTTTATGAAGTCTTTGAAAAAAAGGTAATTTTTCTTGTGAAAAAAAATTACTGAAAAGATTTTTTCAGTTGTAATAATGTGAGAATTCTATTGAGAATAATTGTATAAACAATTTACGTAATAAAAATTACCTTTATTCAGCTCGTAAACTACCCTAGTTAAAAATTTAAATCTAGTTTCTATATAAAATGAAAAAATACCTACACAACGTAAACGCAGAAGTTTCAGTAAAGGTTAGTTTTCTTCGAAGATAAAAGCATTTTTTTAAACTTAGTTTCACTTTATATAAGACATGCTACAAACTTAACTTTTACAAAGTGCTTAACGATACTGAAACTAAACAAAGCCATGAAAAAATTAAAAAACTTTACACTCGCACTTTGTAATTATTAATTTAAGCGTCGCGATGAAACACAAAATCTCAAAAACCCCATGAGATTTCTATAATAAGAAACAAATTTACGAGCAGAACACATCGACTGATTTATTCATGTAATCGCATTTTAGGTTTAAATTCAATATTTACGCTTTAACTAGGTAAGTGAAAACTTCCTAGGTAATATATCACGCGTTATGACGTCGTAAAACTCGCACGCTTACGAAAGATCGAATCAAAACTCGCTTGTAAATTCGCCTTCAGAACTTGAGGGGTTAATAAGCGAATGTTGAAGGAAAATTTGACTCTCAGCTTAAATTTTACGACTTTTCTGTATGCAGAGGAAATTTAGAGCTGTATTGTACAAAGTTGCATAAACGTGATTGAATTTTCGCGAGATATGGATTTAATCAGCATCGGAAATGTATGTATGTTTTTTTCATCTCCTACATAAATGAAAAATAATTTATGTGTTTTTTGCTGATTATATCGATAACTGATTACACTCTTTTACTGCTTATCCTATTGCATTGAAACTTTACAGAGTTATTGTTTGTTCATCTGGAAAGATTTCTTTATTATTACATTTTAAAGTTTATATTTGACATTTAACAATCAACGGGGTTTTTGACATTTGATGAAGTGGTTTTCATCTTAACAAATATATTAAGCAAGTCCTATACATACTATGTAATTTAACATGTTTCGATAGATATTTTTACATTCTGTATAATAAATAACTTGAAAAGTTAACATTCAGCTTTAAGTCAATATAGTTTTGAACAACATTAAAATTATTTTTGTTGAAATATTTTGCAAACCACGTCAGAAATAATTATGTACAATTTGATGATTAAAATAATCACTTTTTTTCCACATTTTAAATTTATCATTATTCGTATGATAAACTATTATTGTACGCATGTAAATTGACGTCGATTAACGCACAAAAAAGTTGAAGATTCATATAAAAATATGAAAATGCCATTAAAATATCACACTCAGGAAAAAAGTGTTGAGATAAACGTGTCTACATTGAAATATACGAATTCTTCTCGTAAATTTTCATTTCCATTTTACATTTTTATATCGTTTGTTATCGCAGCTTTTAGTTTAACCTGATTCGCGAAAAACACAAAAAAATATCGCACGCATCATCCTTCCGCAACATATCCGTTCAAAACTGAAAACGTTCACTTTTTCGCGCGCTTTTCACACAAAAAATAAAATCCTAAACGAAATATATAAATATGAATTTCGGAGCCCCGAAAAAACAAGGACACACGTGTGTTTTATGTACTTTTTGCACGTAGAGCGTTGAAAAGCTTTTATTCAAAATTAGATATTGGACGCATTAAAAACACGTGATGTAGAAAAACCGGCTGAAAAACATCAGTTTACAGAAAAATCGTTTTCCCGCTGTGCGGCGAAAAATATTATAGAATTTTCTATCGTTTTTCGGGAAAATTGTGTATTTCCTTTAGCTATCGTGGGGAAAAACGCTTTTTTCCGAAGGTAAATAACAATGCGGCGTATTTTATATGGGGTTATCGATATGGTGAGCTTTAGTGTCGCACTAAGGGGAGCTTAAATTTTCATTTTGCTACAAACAGTAAATAAGATATTTTCAGTATAACAAACTCTTCGATATACATTTTTCAAAGAAATAATAGTATTTTTGCTATATTATTTAGCTTTTTTTATGGCGAGACTTCAGAAAAATTCGACACATATTACTGAAATTTATTACAATTCTCTAGATTTTCCGATAATCCGCGACAAATGTAGGTGAATTTTCACAACATTCGTAAATCACAAACTTATATAGAAATCGCGATAAGAATGCATCGCATAATAAATGTGTGAACACGCAAAGCTTTAACGATCCGCCGAAAGCCAACAATATGCGTTTTTGTCACGAATGGAAAACATCAATAAAGATGTTGAATAAAAAAGATACGAAGGAAACACAGTGATAAGTAGAAAAAACCTTTTTTTTAGTAGAAAAAAATACTTTTTTCTAGTCATAAATTTGAGGTGTAAAGTGTAATCTGTGTATTTTTTTTTCGGTATAAGATATGCTGATTTATTACACAATAAATATAATATTTATAAGTCACCTTGACTGTCGTTTAAAAATTATTAAATTTGATACAGCTTATCGTGAAGCGTTAATAAAATTATATTTTATCGTTTCAATTATTGATAACCTTCGAAAATATAAATAAAATTATACATATTATCAGATTTATGCATTAAATGTGTGATTCAATTCTAGAATTATTTATTACTGACTTCAATAACTCAGCATTGCTCGATACTTTTTGCACTTTTGTACAGTACAAATTTTCGTTCCTATAGTAAATCTTTTTGTGTGTGTAGGCTATGCATAATATTTGCTACGGCTGAGCTATAAAAAGTTCCTTAGAAATGTCAAATTATGGAATTCCCGATAGTTTATATATTGTTGAATATAAATTATAAAATTTTAATGATACAGAAACCTTTTAGATAGTGCATACAATTACTTTGGAAAGTTTCGCTGCTTAAAAAAGATCAGCAGTTAAGGAGTCCACAAATACATAGATACAATTTTATTTATACAAGATAGAAAATAAAGCATATTTTTATTGATTTTAGCCATTACTTTCGCTCATTCGCGTTATTTCTGCTTTCATGTTTATCATATATCTTCTCAGATAAATTTCTAGCAAAAAAGAAAACATACACGCGTTGCGAGAGCCTAGAAAGAAAAAAGATTGATCGGGTCAACCGGACATCAGCTACAAGCTTTTCCCCTTAAGCTCGACTAGAAAAAATGTGTGCAAGGCACCACTTTTTCCCATATTAATCACGCTTTATTTGTCCAAATCCCTCAGATCACTGTCCTATTAGCAAAGAGCGGTAGCTTTCGGAAATTTAACATCGCTAAAAACGACCGAGAATAAATAAATGTACGCAGAACTAATGTGCCTTTTAAAGAAGGCGTAATTCGTTTGATTGAAACAGATTATCCTTAATTTATATTACTATAAATGTATTCTGATTGATTATTTTTTATAATAGATAAAGTGCGACAAATTTGGAATACCTTATTTTTGCAATGAAATTGTTCATTCTGAATTTTCATATTAGTAAATTGTTCCATTTTTGTTACCCTTCCTCTATATGCAGTTGAATTGTTCTTACTCCCTAATCAAAAATATACATGCAAAAACCAACAAATTTATCAAATTAATTGAATTTTTATGCTACTGGAAACTAGAGACAGTTAGGTTTTGAATTGATACATCGAAAAAATATATGTATATTCTATTCATTTTTTTTAATCTTTAATAAAATTATGACTGAAAAATCAATCATTCAATTCATATTTGTGAATTGCTATAAATTTTATGTGTGAGAATATATTTTACAAGGTAATACAATCAAACACTTAGAAGTCATGATTAACTTAAATACATATTGAACTATCATTAATTTAGTGCTTATTCATCTAATTTGCTCAATATTCGTGCAATACAAGTTTATATCTGAAACGACTAACAATAAGAAAGCCTAATTCTACGTCAGACTAATGTGATAAGTTCGAATTTCTATCTTTCGGATAGAATATAATATTTCGACGAAAATTGAGAAAATCTATTTGGGTCAAACTCGTATTGACAAACAGCATACATTCTCATTCGGAAAAATTGTCTTTCGAAACAAAGAGCCGAACATTCTTCAACACGGAACATTATACGAGCGAAATGAACCGAAGTCTCGGGTGAACATTGTGTTTCGAATAACAAACAACGTTTTCTCATAAGAAAATAATTTCGTCCTAGAGAGAGTTTTTCATTTCTTATTGCCTTTCGAGAATGTGTCATGACGAAAACGATCGTCGTTTTGACGTTTCAATCGATCGGTCGAATCAGTTACTGGATTTGAGATTTCTGACAAAAAAAAGTCAAGTCACGTATGAAGAGAGCAAAAGGAAAATCGTTTCAGTGAAAGCTAGTTGTTAGATTGAGAATCGATTTCAGCTGGAAACGAAGCAACGATGGGAGGAAATTGAAAATATTGTGTATAAATGCAATCGAATCATATTTCAGATTTAAAATTAGATAATGTATTTCTTAAGTAATATTCTCAAAATGAAAGAAATTTCTAAAAATAAGTATGAATATTTCTGCGTTGCTTATTCAATATTACGTTAGTTTATTGAATATGTCTGAAGAGGAAATTGGTTTAGGCTGAAAATGAGATTGCAACGTCGGTATACGAATAACATTTTGTTTCTAGCCAGAGTAATGGATTTGAGTGTGACCGCAGTCTCACTGTTTCTATTGAATTTGTGCGTGTTTTGCAAACAATTCTTGAACAAACATTGGATTTAATCTTCTGACATTGTTTGCTTTAAAATTTTGTTTTGAGAAAATCGTAAATAAACTCGAATACGTAAACTCTTTTGCAACATTCTTTGCATAATTCGATATAACAAATTTCTTAAAATAAATATATAATATTATTTTATATTTTTCAACACCCAATTTCATACAACTTAATTAAGCACCGAATTGCGAATTTTCATTCTATTTTTTACGTCATTTCATTGATACACCTATTCGTGCCAAGTCTTAAATTTTCAGCTCTGAAAAAAATAGTATTTACATTTTCCCACGACACAAATAGTAACTAGTTTCCGAAACAATATAAAGAAAAATACACAAGCAAACACATTTCGAATTCATGTAATGCAGCGTTCACACATGAATATTCAAACGCGAAAGAACAGCTTCAATCAAATTGAATAATCAAACGATCAATCTTCAACGGAAATTGTTCGATTTTCCAAATATTGAACCACGAATAAAAAAAGTTGATTTTCCAAACTGAAAATCGATTAAAATACTGAACATTCGAAAAGAATTCTCATGTGTGCACACTCAATTAAGAAAATTCCCATAGTCATCAATTAGCTCACATGTTCAACACAACGGCCGTCTAGAAAACGACAATTCATCAAAAAGCTAATTTCGAACGTATCAAAGTTTAAACCGCGGTAATTCCCCTGTATATAAAGCCTTTCATTAATTATATCGAGTATAATGTCGACGTGTTAGGGGCGTCCCGAAAGTGCGGTGATTTATTCGTCTACGCTTGTTCCGGACGGGTTCGTATAAAGCCTGTTTCACACACGGCTATATATTTCCTATCGAGCTCTGTCTCACGAACTATATGAATGTTTTCCTATAAGAAAATAATTTCATCCTAGAGAGAGTTTTTCATTTCTTACTGGCTTTCAAGGATATGTTATGGCGAAAACGATCGTCGTTTTGACGTTTCAATCGATCGATCGAATCAAAATTTGGAAAGTTTAGAATTCAGAAATCTCATGAACTATATTATCTTACGATCCTGCTCTTTTTAGGAGCAATTGAAGTGAGATAAATAGATAATAACTAGCCGATAATATTCCAGTGCATGCTGCGTTGATTTCTTCCCCATAAAATAACTTAAATCAGTTTAATATGAAACAAATTTATTTCCACAAGGCGTGCATTTATACTTAACGAGTTCATTACTTGTAAATGAATAATTCTAAAAACAGAGCTCAATAGAGTATGTATATGAAATACGTAGTCATGTGTGAACGAGGCTTAAATGTAAATATAATATATGCTATGGCACAGTTTGCATTTATTATTTGGTGAGTCGATAGGATTTGTGTGGTTTCAGTTGTACAATCGTAAATGCAATGGTGTTGTTTCAAAATTCAGAGGTACTAATAATAAGTGTGATTCGATTCGTGTTTTGAAACTTGTTGTGTTTCTGCTTTGCGAAATTTGAACAATTGTTTTAGTATCGAATTGCTATTGCTTTTGTGTAGCTCTGTATGAATTTGTTATTAGTTAAGCCGCAGAATAAGCTTTTTGTGAATGGTAGAAGGTTGAAAGTTTTGATAGCGTCATATGTAAAAAAAACCTGTAACTTAACTTTGCAATTAATTAAGTGTTTTTTAATATTTCATTAAATTAATGTCCAAAATAAATTCGATTCGAGAATCGGACGGTCATTTCCAAGAGATTAGGTCATTATTAGAAGTGAGCGTTTGTCATAAAATCTATTTCAATATTTATTACTGATTTAAACTCAAGCTCGACTCAATATAACTTAAAAAATAAAAGAAAACCTAACCTGACTTAACATATAAAATGTTAAAATAAATTGGACCACAAAAGGTCACCAGATCCTGACCGAATCTCTTGACAATTGTCAGCCAATTCTTAAATTGACATTGCTTCGAACAATGACCTTATAATACAAGTTTAAATCCTTACTTTCTCATACATTAACAAAGATGTAATTTATGGAAAAAACGATTTTCAGACTCTCCAAAATAAAAGAATACATTAAATTCGTTTTTTTTTTCAAATGTACGAATTTGATTTATAAAAGGAGTAAAAAACTTGTATTCAAAGAAATGCAAAATATGAACTTATAGCTGGGGATCATCTACGTATACATAATTAATATTCTATAATATAAAATGATATTTGATTGGAAAATAAATAAATAAAATGGTAGAAAATAAAATATATAATCTACCACTTTTTGCTGGTACAATAAGCAAGTGAAGGGCGTGGATTTTCGTGGCCTCTTCACCCCCTTTGAGATAAATCCAATTTTCATACACAATCGGACGATTTGCGAGAAATAATCGCTCTCGGGCGAATTTCCACGGATCGTCTTTTCAAGTCCGAGGCCAATATTTTTAGACGATTTTCCCGAAGACTTTGCCAAAAATTCGTCGCCAATTTAGATGTTTCTCGTATACTTGTGTGTGAGCCGAAAGCAAGAATCTGATCGTTGCGGAAGATTGCTTTTCATATTTATTACGTCTTATTTTCTTATCTTCGTTTTTGTATAATACTTGATGAGATACAGATTCTATCTTATGAAAATCTGCAGTTGTTTCGTAAAGAGCGTACGTTCTTTTTCGTTGAACTATCGAAAAAAAATTGTATGCTTCAAACAGAAACTATGAGATTTTTTTCGAGCATAATATACACTAGTGAAGAAATTGTAGACATTTTTTATAAATTTCATTTTTTCATAAATTTTTCATTTAATGAAATTATAGTTTTTTTTATATTTCGAAGAATTCCTAATATTGAACTTGACACAAAATTCAGTATGACTTTATAGAAAAATGGAATATTTTATTTCTGTTGTGTTGACTATTAATTTAACCAATGTTAATAAATGAAGTCTCTATATATTATAATTTATATGATTCCAAATTTATAATTGATATTTTAAAAATAACCTAACATTTCAATTTTAAACTTTTCTCACTTATAACGAGTCGCAAAACGCGACCGTTACGAATTGGGTTTCGCCGAAAAAAAATTCGATTAGTACTCTTTCCAAACTCGAATCCTATCAGATCCAGAACAAAGAGACTCTTTTAATAGAATAATAAAATCTTCGGATGAGTCATTTCGCTCTAGGGCTCCGATGAACTTTGATTGAGAAAAAAAAACTTCGATCCGTTCGAAACTCAGTCTAGGGAGCGAAGAAAAAGAATGAGTTTTTCAACTAGCGACTTTATAATCGAGAAAGTTTCGATGGTGCTAATTCGAGGGGACTCGTCGTCGACTCCATGATTCAAATTATAATTTTATCTCGAATATACACGTGTATAATGATAATAATACAAATTCCTCGAGCCCCCTAGACTCGGTCATCGTCAGCTAAAATGTTAATTTAGGAAAGGTCCGCTCGTAATCGATAAGCGCATAAGCTTCGAAGCAAATCCTTTAAAGTGCTAAATATCGCGAATTTCTATTGAATATTATAATTGAATATGAATTTTATGCTTTAAGGCTGTTTCATTGAAATTTTGTATGAATTAATCAACATACTATAGAAAGTAATTGTGAATACTTTTAATTTTTTAACTAAATCGAAATGTACTTTCTTTTGTATAAATGAGTAAAGATTTCAATGTTGCATCTTACATCTATGTTTAAAATAGTTTAAGGAAAATTTATTGAATTTATGAAAAGTGTCCACTAGTGTATACATACAGAGGTGACGTTTCTTTCAATTTAGCTCATTGACCGATATTCGATATGTCGATTTTTCCTTATTGATGCTAATATGAAGTTTGACGTTTGGTACGCTATAAAAAATCACTAATGTATTTTTTATTGAACGCGTAGAATCAAGGCGAAATCGCTTAACATGTTCCCAGCAAAAATCTATCAGAAGTATTCCATTGTATATATTTTCTTAGGTTTTTTTTAGCGCAAATATGTTATTATATATTCATGTTTGCAGTTTTGTGCAAACATTTCAACTTCAAAGCATTCTTGAAATCTTCAGTGTATAAAGTTGAGTTAATATCTTTTATGTGAAAAAAATGTACATAATATAATTTGTTCAAATAAAAGATGTCACATAGAAATAATTTCAATACAACAGTCAATGTTAAGCAAATTTTACACATAATTGCCATAAAAACAAATGAGCATCAAATAATCAGATTTTGAACATATTTTCCGAAAGTTCGAAACGAGACAAAGTCGCAATCTAGAAAATGTATCTCCGTCGATCTAGTGAAGCGCCCGGATTTTCCGAAATGCAATTATGTTTATGTAAGTAGATAAAACGACGAATAGGCGTTTGTAGATCGTTAAAGTGTCTCGACACTAAATCCTTATCGGATTATATTACCAAGGTGCTATAAAACCCAAGAGTTATTTCGCTAGCGAGCTTCGTTCGAAATAAATCACATCCGAAATCGGTTGTTTTGAAAGGATTATACGTGAATCGGAAGTCGAATTTTTCGCAATCCCTGTGCAATTGTTTTAAAGAAAATTATGACTTAAATCTGAAAATAAACCGATTTAGGCTATATAAGATACAATTGAAAACTCTTATGCTATGTATGCTCTAGAATAAAATTCTAGCTCTTATGCGATGTTCATTTTTTGTACATAATTTTACAAAACATTTGAAGTGTATTACATTTGAAAATGAGTTTTTTTGAAAGAAATATTTACTATTTATTTTTATATTAATTTCAAATTCAGAATGTAGATTCTGCTTTCTTAACAAACGAAATGCTAATGAATTAAACTTCAGAGTTATCTATTGTAATGATAATGTATTTAAATTTTACAGCAAATCTATACATATTTGAATAATTAACCAATTTATTACTAACTAACTATTTACAATTAACTATAGAGTTAGTCATTTTTATAACTACGGGTGGATGTTTGTCAATTTATAGTTGGAGGGCTAAAATAAAGAAAAAAATGGCCCTTAATCTACAAAAATTCCAAATTTTAAGTATGAATTTTATTGCTAAAAATAAATGAATTGCATAAATCATATCCATACATAAATACATTACAATTTGACAGAAAAAAAACCTACAAATGCAAAAAAATCAAACAAATCTCATTCTTCGCACGCTACAAACAAATTGACTGTTTATACACGATTTCAATTGAGAAACAAGCGGCAAACTCGTATTAATATTTATGACTGTACACAAATTAGGTTGCTTTACGTATAATCAGAACTAAGACCGATAGTTATTAAACATAAAACTAATTTAGCTCACGGCTAAGCGGTCCCAATTCTCAAAACTACCCTGTTTGTTGTAGAACGAGCTTTTGCACGCCTTTTGCGAGACTGATATTACATTCGTGTCATTAATATTTGTTTTTAGTCAGATATCAACGTTTAAATTTGCTTTAATACGACTAGGTTAAGTGCTTTTGCTGAAAAGTCGACGGAAATTGAGTGAGAGCCTCTTGGGAAATTCGCTCAGTTTGTTGGACGGTTGTGTTTATATTTCTTTTTATATGAGTGTTTAACTAATTACTTCGTATGCTAATTTATAAATGTTTGTCTTTAAGTATTATATATATAGATATATTTATTAGAATTTCTATATAAAACGTATAATAATAAACGGTATGAGTGGAACGGATTTCGAGTCTAGTTTATAACTGTTTCTTTCAGTTTCGAATAATTTAGAAAATATTTGAATGGCAATAAAAAACTTTGCATGTTTTTCATATTTTTAAGTATTAGAAAATTCCGATTGAATTATTATTTAAAATTGTAACACTTCAATCTGTCGAAACACTAATTTGTCATTGAATCGTATTTTTCAAATTGATCAATTAGACCTTGAACAATTTAAACATATCGTTTGACGTCGAATGTTTACTGTGGTGTCGATCATAACTTCAACAAATATGTACAGTATGTGTATTTAGGATTATCTCGAATGACTCAATATTGTCGATAATTAAGACGATTAATTGAGATTAGTGCCATTAGATATGAGGACCATAGACATCAAGGGGTATTAGCAACAAATTTAAATTATTTGAGTTGAAAACACAGATTGATTCTAAATGTGTTTCAAAAAAACATAAACAGTTTCGGAATCTGTACTTATTAACATACTAATTACTGAGTGTAAAAGTTAGTTCAGACGATAACCGACATATCAAAAAAATCCAATACATATTTCTTAAATTCAACTATGAACATGGTTTTTTCAAAATTTCATCGTGTGCACTTATACCCCTTGTCCTTAATGATTGTCATATGTTATGAGATACTCACCAACAGCAGTGGCTACGCCCCAAAACCTGGTGAAGATCTCGAGGAACTCCCATAGACCACCACAGGATCCCTCCCTGTATCTGCCCACCCTGCTTCTAACTTTATCTTCCATGTCGTCTTCAGTCCATCATCAGCTCTTCTATTTGGTGTAAACAAACATCCATACGAAACACTTCACGACTTAACGTAACAGAGCACTTCCATTTCCTAATTGGATTTCGTTGCACTTTATTTTCAAACTGTTTTGTGGGTTTTACTATTTGTATTCACTTCGTTTTGTTTTGTTCACTTTATATTAATTTTTTTTCAGTTCTTAAAAAGTGGAAAAACAAATTAATGTTCTATAACAATACGTATAGATTAATGTAAAAAATGATTACTCGTATACAAAATATGAATTTGACTGAAATTCTGCAGAATTCATTATTTATTTATCGAATTAATTGAATAACCTTTGAATAACTTAAATATTTATGAGCTTTATGAAATGATGAATTTTAAATAAATCATGTTTTTCTCAGATTATTTATTACACGTTTGAACCGAATCGATAATATGAATAATTCAGCAACTCAAAACGAATACACGAACACTCGATAAAATTTATTAAAGAACATAATACAATTCCATTTGAATACTTAACTTACATATTTGGTATAAATAATTTAATTTTGAATTTCACTTACAAAAATTTTTTGAGATTAAAAAAACTGTTATTTTAAATGTAAGTTTTTTTACAGGAAATGTAATCAGTATGATTTTTTTTATAGTCAAAAATAAACTAGTCGATTATTTATTCAAAATACACACATATAGTTAAGTATGTATGTAGATGATTAATTTAAGATTTATTTTACTTAAATTGAGCAATTTATTTTATTTTCCCGAAAAAGCTGAAAAATATACGACCCAAATAAAATCGTACTTATATTTTCACGCACATGAATACGGAAAATAAAAGATAAAACGAATCCCCCGATCGAAAAAAAGGAAACCAAAGTCAAAAACGAAATAAACAATAATTAGCATACACACGTACGCTCATTGTGTGCTAATTTTTTTGGGGCACGCCGCAAATTCGAGCGGCGAAAATAAATATGCCCTTTGAACGGTGGACACAACTCGAGGAAAATATTTACTTTTGGCGCAGAGCGAAGCTTTTTTCCCCGTTTTTATTTTATTTTCTGTGACTTTTGATTTTTTTTTGCGTTTCCGTACACGTTTTTGAGTTCGGTCGTGCGGTCGTTTCATACCGAATAATCCGTAAAGCAAACGATTCCGCTCCGAATAAAGCGCTCGTGACATTTTCACGACGAAAACAATATTATATGACAACTGAAAAAGCCGAGGGGTACAAGTGATTTCGATAAAAGAGTATTTAAAGTTCAGCATATACACCTACATGTATTAGGAGGAGGTCGATTGATTCGATGATATGTCTCGGCACGCGTTCCGAGTTCGTTTACATCCTTTTGCCACCGAATATATGAGCGTGCGTAGAAGCGATTCCTGTACATGACTCGATTTCGGCATAAATGTCAGTTGTACCCCTTGGCCTTTTCAGTAGTCGAATGTATATAATAAAATCGTGAAATCCAGGGGGGTGTGTGATGATCCTTTGTTTTTCGGCGATAGTGTGGATAAAATTTCATATAAAGTCAAATCCCGTGAAAGTCTTTCGGGTGTTTTTTTAATCAAAGTGGGTTTATTCAACGTTTATCGTTGATTTTGTTAAGCTGAATGTATATTCTTATATTTTCAATTTTTGAGGGAAAATATATACATTTTTTTTTTATATCGAGTAATTTACAATTCAAATGATTTTCCGCACGTTTGTATTTCAATTGTTTTTTTACAATATTTCAAATAAAACATTTGAACTTGAATTAAAAAATATTTCATTTGAATCGAAAAATATTTGAAATTAAATAATTCAACTCGAAGTAAAAAATACGTAATAAAATAACCGTTTTAGCATTTTAACGAATGCTAAAATTCAATTGTAATAGAATTTGATTGCGATCGTCAACTGTGATTCGATTATTCGAGCGTCTTTTCATAATTGGAAATGCGATTATCGAAGTCTTGCATCGGAAACGAATACATTTTCGGAATTTATCTTGATGAGTTTCAAAAAGCACGAACCCATTCCAGATTCCTGTATTTTTCTAATAAAATTTATGGCACTTTCACGATGGTTTCCGCGATAGAACCGTTAATTCGACAATTCACACGCAATCCCATAAAATGGCGCGAATCGAAACCACTAATAAACAGACCGTATTTGAATATCAGTTTGATTTATATAAACATGCTTTTTGTTCTGATAACGAAGCCGGCAACACACTTCAGCGACAAGTAGCATGAAAACGGCAATTCGACACGATTTATCGCAATTTTTTTCTTAATTAAAAATAATACTAACTTAAATTTTTATATAAAACGCACCAGTGAATTTGAATGTATGATTTTATTATATGCTAAAATAGTTTGAATGGTTCACACTTAAATAGTTTTAGATTCGGCGTGTTTTTGACTCGCGTACATTTTGAAATTGGCGCGCTTTTGAGTGACGCGTTCGCGAGCGCGCAGGCGTACCACCTTCAACGGCCCGACGGCAACTGAGCAATTGCGGACGCCGGCGAAGATGAGAAACGTTATTGCGCATGTGAAAAACTTTTAGAAAATTTTCACCAATCGGAATCGTTTGTGTTTTATAAACTTTTGGCGCGCGACTGGCAATAAAATACGATTCAAATTTGTCAAATCAGCAACTTTTCCATTTGAATTTAGATTCTTCTGGATGCAAATTAGTTTTTGTTGCGCTAATTGAACAAAAAAAAAATTGTTGAAAATACATGCAGATAGGAAAATGTCAAAATCAATATTCATATTCAAATTATCGACTAAAAATTAGAATTTTGATTTAGGTAAATAAATACAAAGTGTTTAGAATTACATTGATATTTTTTAAATAAAATATTTATTTTTTTTTAGATGTCCGTATATTTTTTCTTTACGGCCACGCACTTTTGACAGTTTGACAGTTCGAGAGTTTCGCGCGCATTTATCTGTCGATTAATCACATGCGATGTCTGCTCCTACAACTTTTTCGTTTCCTTTTGAACCTTATGATATTCAAAAATCTTTTATGCAAGAACTTTACAAAGCGTTAGAAGGGGGGAAACTTGGTATATTCGAAAGTCCTACTGGTACAGTACGTATTTTAATACTGTTCTCATTAATATCATTAACCATCACTTCGCAATAGTTTTAACTTCTTAAATATCATCAGGGAAAGTCTCTTAGTTTATGTTGTGGTGCTATTCAGTGGTTGAAGGATTTCAACGCTGCAGAAAAAGAGAAATTGTGCAAAGAAATAGAAGAGTTGAAAATTTCTGTCAAAGAGGAGTCAAATGGTATTGATTTTTTATATCAAAGTAATGAATGTTGAATAACTATATTATTATTGTAGATGTTGATTGGCTCAATGATGAATATGATAAAATTCAGAAAAATATGAACATCAATTCTCTTCAAAAGAAACTAGACGATATAAATAATAAAGATGCCAAAATTAATAATTTGAGGGAACGTAAAAAAAGTATCCAGCAGATAAATAAAAAAAATAGTCAAAACAAATGGATGACTTCGAAAAATAAAGAAAATAATTTGAACGATGAAAAAAACACTTTTGATGATGCGCCAAATGAATTAGAATCTGATGATGTTGATTTTTTATTAGAAGATAAGTTAGTTAATGAAAAAGAAGATGAAGATATAGAAAATGAAGACGAAAATCAAGATGACGGATTAAAGGTTTTTATTATATAGATTTTGAATTTTAGTTCATTCATCTTTATAAATATGTTTTTTATTTTTAGATAATATTCTGCAGTAGAACTCATTCACAAATATCGCAATTGATAAACGAAATAAAGAAAACATCGCATTCAGATATAAGTGTGATTTCTCTTGCATCTCGTCAACAATATTGTATTAATCCAACAGTTTTGCGTTTAAAGAGTCAACATCTAATTAATGAACAGTTTGTTTATCTAATGAATAATTATATTTATTTATATTCAGTGTCAATACTATGTTATACATATTGCATATTTACAGATGTATAGATCTACAAAAAAATAAAAGTGGTAAAGCCACATCCAAAGCTGAAGATGGAAAAGTTACGAAAAAAATTAAAAAATCCTCAGGTTGTCTTTTTTATAATCAAACTAATATCGAACTTTTGAAAGATGATGCATTGATTGAAATCAAAGACGTAGAAGACCTAATTGAAACTGGAAAAGAGATTAAATCTTGCCCTTACTATAGTGCTCGAGCGGCTGTGAAAGACTCTCAAGTAAATATCCCTCTAGTACAATTTTATTCATTAAATTTTGTTTAACAATTTCATTTTAAGATTGTAGTTGTTCCATATCAAACTTTACTTCATGAACCTACACGTAAAGCTAATGGAATTAACATAAAAAATAATGTAGTTATAATTGATGAAGCTCACAATTTATTAGATACAATTGAACACATACACAGTGCAGAAATATCTGGATTTCAACTAAATGTAGCATTGGATAAATTAAAATTATATAGAGATAAATATCGGTCAAGATTTGGAGCTAAAAATCTATTGCAATTGAACCAAATTATCTACATTGTGGGAAAATTGTTAGGTAATTTCATCATTTATATATTTTGTGAAATTCAAATATGCGGTTGTTTTTTTTTTTTTTTGTAGGTAAATTAAAAAATTCAACAGAAATTTTAAGTAAAATTCATACATTAGAAGAATTTGTACTTTATACTGAAATAGATAACTACAATCTTCGACCATTGATTGATTTTTGTACCCAATCAAAATTGGCTCAAAAATTGCATGGATTTTCTGTAAAATACAATACAATATCGAAGCCAGATACAATTGTAGCTGACAAAAAGCAAGGTCTTCAAGACTTTTTGAGTCAAATCTCAAAACATAAGAAAAAAGCTATAAAAACTGAAACATTGGTTGATAAAGCGAATGAAGATCCAATAGAAAAGGTTTTAAAGTGTTCCATATTTTATTTTTTTTCAATTATCTACTTTCGTTTTGATATCATTATTTATAATTAATTTAGGAAAAAATAGTATCAGTTGGAAATGTTTTGCACATATTTATTAATTTCCTTACAACACTTACTAGTAAATACGATGATGGTAGAATATTGTCACTTACTTCACCATGCTTAGAAGAAAGTCGATATAAATTTCTTCTTTTGAATCCAGCTATCCAGTTTAAAAATGTTGTGAATGAAGCTAGAGCAGTAATTTGATTTACAAATTCAATGTTTTGAATAGTGTTTTGAAATTAAAATAACAAGAATCTATCATTTCAGGTTATTGTTGCTGGTGGTACGATGCAACCATTTTCAGAGTTTCGAGAACAACTATTTTTATCAACTGGTGCTTCTATTGATAGAATCGTAGAATTTTCTTGCGGCCATGTCATTCCTCCACAGAACATTTTACCGATATGTTTATCAGAAGGCCCTTCAGGGAAGAAACTCAATTTTACCTATGAAATGAGAAAAACTCCAGAAATAGTAATTACCTATATTCAGACATGTATGATGTTTAATTTCTCAATTGTATTTCATTATGTTTGTATTTTAAGTTAAATGAATTTTGCCAAATTTTGATCAATATTTGTAATGTTGTACCTGGAGGTGTAGTTTGTTTTTTTCCATCATATGACTATGAAAAAGTGGTGTACAATCATCTTATAAAAAATAAACTAATTGATAAGATACAACTTAAGAAAAAAATATTTAGAGAACCTAAATCTGCTGTTAATGTTGATAAGGTAACTTTTTTCTCAAAATTTATTTATTGTTTATGGTAACAATTTTACTATGAAGATTATAAGGTTTTAGAAGAATATAGTAAAACAATAAAAAGGTGCAAAATCAAAGAATTTTCTTCATCATCGATAACCGGTGCTCTTATGCTTAGTGTTGTTGGAGGAAAATTAAGTGAAGGATTGAATTTCAGGTAGAGCATATAAATATATTTTTGTACATTTCAATTTTATATATGTAGATATGTTATGTTCAATAGTTTGTATTATTTTCAGTGATGATTTAGGAAGATGTGTTCTTGTTGTCGGTATGCCATATCCTAATTTAAAATCTGTTGAACTTCAAGAAAAAATGAAATATCTAAAAGAAAACGTCTCTCCCAATGCTGGTCAAATTCATTATGAAAATTTATGTATGAAAGCTGTAAATCAATGTATAGGTAAAAACTAAATTTATTAAATTCTTAATTCTTATTGAGTTTTCTAATGCGATTGGTATGTTGAAGGAAGAGCTATAAGACACGCTAAAGATTTTTCAACTGTTATTTTATTGGATGAACGTTATTCACGCGATAATGTATACACATGTTTACCAAAATGGATACAAGTAAGAAAAAATTATACATATTTAAATATATATACACAACTGGGAGTATATTTACAAGTATTTGTTTCTATTTTAGAAATCACTGATAACAAATGCCAAGTTCGGATCAGCATTCGGAGCCATAGCCAAATTTTTGACATTCCACAAAAAATGTAACGAAAACATAAATAAATAATTTTTCGATCTCACAGCCAAATTAAAATAAAATAAATAAAATTTTTCAAATCAAAATATTAAAAGAATTTTCTTAAAACCTATAAAACATGAATTTCGGTTTAATTATTGCTGATTAATCTGAAAAGGCTTCTGGCACAGTTGTTCCACATTTTCCTTCAAAATAAAATGCAAACTCATTAGTGGCTGGAGTTGGTTCTACATTAAATTCAGCAACTGGAATTCCCATAGATGCAGCCTGTGGTGCAAACATCGCAGCAGGATAAACGACAGATGAAGTGCCTATGATTATACATATATCAGAATTTCTAACTGCTGTATCTGCCTTATCCATTACAACCGATTCTAGATTTTCTCCAAACCACACTATGTGTGGTCTCAATAAACCACCACATTCGGTTCTTTTGCATCGAGGTAAATCATTAAGGGGTATTTCTTGTGATTTAATATTGGGATCTGGTTCGCCTTTTCCGGCTAAGGCCTGAAATCAAATATTTATTATCCCGAAAGAAATAAATATAAATTATTATAATGTGTTTAAAATTTACCTCGCAAATAGGACTGTCATTGTTAATTGCAACATTTTTACATTTAGTGCATCTTGTTTTGTACAAATTTCCATGAAGTTCAATTATATTTTTAGAACCAGCTCTTGCATGAAGATTGTCAATATTTTGAGTAATGAGTGTAACTGATCGATCTTGAGTATTTGCCTTGGTTTCGAGAGCTGCTATTGCGTTATGAGCCTGAAATGCATAATCTCGATAATTTAAATTTTATTTATAGCATAAAATTTATTGTGACCATTCAACAGATCAGTGTTTTTATTTTATTGTATTTTTTATTGTTAGTAAATTATAAACAGGAGAAAATTAATTAAATGAGAAATTATCTACTTATGCAATTATACCATTAATTAATACACACATTATTAGGTTGAGCTTTTCTGGCGACTTCTCTTCTATAATGATAAAACTCCCACACAAGACTAGGATTAGCTTTGAATGCTTCAGGAGTGGCTAAAGATGTGGCCTGGTAACGTCTCCAGAGTCCACCGGCTCCTCTGAAGGTCGGAATACCAGATTCGGCTGAAACTCCAGCTCCGGTAAGTATCACAATGTTTTTGGCTGCCTTTAACTTTTCTTTGAAAGCTGCCATGTCACTGCTGGGTCTCGTGCTCGCCATTATTTTGATTTTGGTTATGTGAGCACCGAAGTGAGCTCCTCGAGAGAAACATACAACGGACATTAACGAAGTATTGCTTTTTATGGCAAAATGCAAAAAAATATTTGCAAATAATATCAATCTAATGTCAACGATCGTCTATACGTCAAAACAGTCATTGTACCAACTTAAATATTAGATAACACGAAAAGTAGATTAGGTTTGTATTAAGATTGTCTACACTATTTATTTTTATACCACGCCAAATCATGAAACAGCTACAGATTTGTGATTTTTTTTGCACAAATCATTAAAAAAATTTATTTAAATATTTTTTACTCAAAGGAATTGAATTGATGGTGTCAAAGATAAATTAATTTGATCAAGATTTCTAAATATCAAAAACTTTATATAAAAATAATGCAAATTTGATAACAAAATTGTCGAATAAGGCAATAAATTTACTAATTAATATATCAGAATAGCCACCAGTCACAGTTACATAACCTTTGGCCCGGACAACTGTCAACTGTCACTTCATCATGTTAAGGTTTTCAAAAATTCGATTTATATTAGTTTTAAATATTTTCTATCAATAATATTCTCCAAAATCAATGCTTATTTTATATTAAAGGCAATAGAGTGAAATAATTATTTTTTTCATTAACATTTCACATACAGACATGTCTTTTTGACAAGTTTGATATAACTGTGTTTTTGTTCTACTATATATTCAATAAAATAAAAATATATTGATTTCCCATTTTAATACACAAAAAGAAGCCCTAACCTAACCCAATATCGACCTGTTTACATACTGACATTCGATTATTTTCATATGTATTGATAGATTTGCTGTTAAGGCCGGCCTCGCATCTGGAGCGGTTTATCTCGTAGCTGATCAAGGTGTGTGGAAAGATAGCGAAACCACTTCTAAATTATATGGAAACCTGAAAAAAGAAACATGCCCACACGTTAAAAAGGCTGCTGCTCAACTTCCTTTTGAGGTGAAATTCTCAATTTATTCATTGTATCAGTTTTTGTGTTTATATTCTTTCAGTTTGATTATCTATCCAATTCGTATTACAAGTTGATGTATTTTCATTTTATAGCTGCCGCAGTTACCACAAGTTGATAATGTAGTTCAATTGGGTATACATTACTGGAACGCAGGAGTGAAAACTACATTCACCTTTCTATTAAACTCGCCATCACATGTAAGAAATTGGGGAAAATCAGCTTACGAAAGCATAGAATCTTTAATTAATCAGCCAGAAGCTCCAGATAAATAAATTTAAATAATTGTGAATGTCTTTAACTGAATACATAATTATCCTGCAGTATCAAATATATTTTATTATAAGCTTTTATAATTTCTAGTGTACTTCTATGGGACGTTAGGGTATAGTAGTAGTAAAAAGATAATTGGATTTTGTAAAAAACGATATATTTCAAGATTTTCCGAGCAATATTTTCATATTCCAAAACAATGAAAAAAATCAAGTATAAACTTCATTTACAAGAAATCAAAAAAAAGTGATGAAGACAAGAATCACATGTATTTGTACATTGTTCATATGATCTAAACCGTTGTAAAAAGTAGTCGAGTAAATGCAAGTCAAATACTAATAAAATCATCAATTTAATACAAATCAATTTGCGATATTTTTTTTTTATAATTCATACACTTCCCACTTTTCAAAACAGCCACATTCAGACAAGTATTAAATCAAGATTTAATCCCAGCTTAGAGACTATTCATCTTTCGCCTCCGCTTCGGCGGGTTTATCACTTGCGGGTTTCTTCTTTTTCTTCTTGTTTGGCTTGCGACTAGCCAAATTTAAGAGAGACTAAAATAAAAAATTTCACAATCATTAATAAATCGCATTATTTTATAAAATAGACAAGCAATTTTTGCAACACCAACCAAAATTTCAGGATCAGTGACGGAGTTTTCACTTTCGTATCGATCTACATCTACGGGAAGGCCAGTAATGCGCATAGGTCCCGCCGGCAACAGCAACACCGTGAATTTAAAATGAGCTACTAATTCTCCAGGCTTTTCATACAAAACCGGGAAAGGTTCGACGACTTTGTGATTTATACATTCTAAAATACCCATTCTAGCTTTCACTTCGTTCTCGAAACTTCGAAGATTGAAAGGCATTGAACCGTGTTTATGCTTTACCTAGAGTGAGAAAGTCAAAATTAAAATCACACCGAAATGATAAGAACAGAATAATTGAAAAAAAAAATTACTTCAATGAAAAAGTTTCTAGCAGTTTTGAGCTTGAGTTGATACGATTCATCTGTTTTCTTATACACCGTAACTCGTTTATCTGATTCACGGCCCTATAACAAATATGAAAGAATTCTATCATATTGTAGATAAATGCGAGATTAAATATTTTCAAACGATTCATGATACTCACCACACCTTCCCCGGTAGATACTAAAACGTCCATTGCGTACACTTCGTGCATGTCAAAGGTGAACTTTTCGTGTTCTTTCTTCTGGGCGGCGGTGGGGTTTTGAATGATAGTTTTCTCACCGTCGATTTTGAATTGTTTCAATTGATGAGAAAGCATACCTTCCACTGGTTTACAATTGAACGATGAAGCAACTTTGTTGACCGCATCGGTAATAGCACTGGTCTGAATGATTAATTTTAGTTATATTTTGTATAAATGTGTGATGTAAAAAAGGAAAAAAATATTTACTTCGTTTCCGACTTTGAGTAGGCGTAGAGCAACTTCACTGGCGAGGTAGGCCGCTTTAAGGACGTCGGCTTGTCGTCCGGTAATTTTAGAATTAGCTTGTTCTTCGTTTTCACCAGCATTGTTAACTATAATAGAATGAGCGACGACCGCAATGAATCCATCGATATGGGCACCTAAGTCACTGTACACAACATTGAAAATTACAGCACATTTGACAAAATATAAAAAAATAAATATAATTTTGAAATAAACAATTACATTTTGGCGAGGTCTCCTTCTTTCAGTAAATAGTCAGGTTCACTTGGTAAAGGAGAATAATGACAAATACAATTGTTAACCGATATACAGGTCGGGAAGGCGATGCCTTTTTTCATATCTTTTTCTTTTTTATAGATTTTAGAGGTTTCTTCTACAATTACATTATCTCCATATTCGCAAATTTCCCTGACGGATGCTCCGACTACACACTTTTGTAGAACTAAACCTAATACCTCTGTGGAAAAAAAGACAACGTTAATAATATTAAAAAATAGGAAACAAGTGTGCAATGTCAATCAAAGAAACTATAATATAAATTAATTAATTATTTTCAAATTTAACGTATGGGAAGTATTATTGGTTAATTTAATTTTATTTAAATATAAAACGTGTGAGAGCATAGTTAGTCAATTTTACTGTTTTAAATGTTTTGATGCATTCTTTTCAATTTGACAAATGACAACAGTTTGAGATGTAAGTATTATGGAATCGTTGAATTTTTGATTTGACATGAATTATCATTGACAATATAGTGAGACCGTATCAAACTCACTAGTGAAATTATATTTTTTGACAGCCAGGTAAATAACTTACGATTAACAATTTTGACAGCATGAAGACCAAAAATCCAACAGAAACGAATGAGGTTATTTCATTTAAATTAAAAATCCGGATTTTACAATAGATAAAGATCAATAGAAAGTAAGAACGCAATTCGTTCAAAACTACGACTGATTCGACCGTTGCACGTGTTGACATACATTTTCACTTCCGGATTGGACTAGATGGTAATTTCACCGATCGAATCACAAAATCGCCGACAATAATGAATTCACCGATCTACACACGACGAAGCCGCATTCGATTCGTCTTTGCCCTTTAATTTTGAGGTTAGTGTCGGTGAGCGTCAGAAGCGGCGCGAAAACTGCGCCAGTTCCCGAAATTGCGCAAATCGAAAATGTACAAAGTTCGAAAATGAAAATTGAAAATGCGATTTGAAAAGAGGCGCGAAAGGGTTCCATATGGCGTCGTCGAGGAGAGCGCGTCCGTTACGCGAGAGAAGAAAGAGAATGTGTAGTGGTCGAGAGGATTACGGTTGACGATGTCGGCTGCCATCTTGTACTTGGTGACGACGACGGGCTCGGCCGCCGTGTGCTCGGGCTCCTTCTCGTCGGCCATTTTCAATTTCGAGCTGACTCCGGAGACGAGACGGAAGCTGGCGACGCGCACCGGGAGCACGTCGCGTGTCGCGTGGACTCCCGCGCGCCCCGCACTCCCCCGCACCCGTCAAACCGGGTCACGTGACCGCACTGCCGCCAACCTTCACTCATTTTCCGCGAGTCGGTAGCGTATCGATACTGATCGTGAAATTTGACGTTTTCAGACGTGATCGTGCCAACTTTTCCGCTTCTATTCAGACGCTTTCCATTTTCACTTTAATGTTTTGAAAATCGAACGTAACCGCTTTCAAACAATTCAGATAATCGTCGCTTTTGATTTTATTCGATTCGCTTTTTGAAACAAGTTCTAATTTTCAAAGGAAAATATTGTATTTAAAATGAAAAATTTGCATTATATTTTTTACGAATTCAATCAATATTCCGAATTTTGATTAATCGATTTGACTAGCTTTTCAGTTTTTGTGTGAAAACATCGATATAAAATAAAACTGATAATAAATCAATCCTTGTTTGTTTCTCAATAAATCCTTAATTCTTTATCTTTTCTCTTTACGTGACCCAGTTAATTTTATTTTGTTATATACCTTTACATTTTCATAACGATTTGAGTTTTAAAAACAACATTGTTGAAATATTAGATCGTAAAAATTCAATGTCTATTCGAAAAACGTAACAACATAAAATACAAAAGACTCATTCCATAACACTTGTATGGAACTAAATATACATATTTTCTAAAGATTGAAATTTAAGAAAGTATAATAAAAAAAATGTTCTTTCGAATACAATTATTTATTTCTCATAAAGATCATACAAAAGTTCTATATGTAAATATCTTAAAACTCACATTTGAAACCAAATAAGCAAAACATATTAACTACCCAAAGTTTTTTTTTTCGCATCAAAATCTGCAGATTTTGCCAGCATCCATAAATATACAAAAAATGTACAAAAAAATTTACAATATCGTGTGTGAAAACACAAAGCGCAAAATAAATTATAACAATTTTTTTATAATATCCTAAATAAAATGAAATATCGATATACATATATACCACTCTGTTTTTTTTTTTTCAAACTCAATTACGAAAGAAATTTTAAACCCTGTTTCAAGAAGATCCTGTTTGATTTCTAACCGATTAATATTTACCCATGGTGTAAAATTCAAACATTATTATTTTCATATTCTGTGAGCTATGAGATTTTCATCCACTGAATATTTCTCGAATATAAATATATTAAAAATCACAGACATTCTTCGTGTCAATGTTTATTTATGTTCATATAAAATATACTCAATTAATAAATATTTCGATTTATTCTCAAAGCCGATTTGTAACATGTTTTTTTATTTCCAAGTAAATTTTCAAAGAAAATCCCAAAAAAAACCATATGTACATCCATTACATATTGACATAAAATAAAAAAAATATTGAATTTTCCATTAAATCAGAATTGAATCATTCAAGCAAGTTGTTACGAGCGTACTATATTTTTTTTAACACAGATTCAAAATGATCCTCGATTCATAATTTCATATTGATACTAAGTAAAGTGAAATATTGCTATTAATGAAAAATTAACAATAATCGCAGAAAGTATGCAAAACACATAACTCATTCTGCAAAAATCGAGTCTCACATGGAGTTTGTCCTGAAATTGAAAAAAATAACCATTTATTAAAACATGAAAGTTTCAATGAGCAAATTAAATTTTTCAAATAATTACTTACCTAGGCAGAACACAAATTTCACATATGTCTCTATTAGCAGCATTGTGATAAGTGCAATATGGACATGTCCACATGGGACCATCATCGACAGACGAAGAGTGACCACTGGCAGGGCTAAAAATCATATAAAAAAAAGTATACGGTAGAAATTCAAATGAATACTTTTAAATATATACCTCATATTTGTGTCATGTTCACTAGCAGCGATGAGTTGCTCGACGGTTGCCCAATTTCCAGATTGGCGCCAATGCGCAGCGAGTTCGGTATCTCTAGTGCTGATGGCTTGTAACAGTTCATCCATGTGAGGCATCATTGGCAAAGCATCCATCGTAGCTATGTATAATAATACATGAAAATCTGACATTGCCTGAAATGATCAAATTAATATTAGTATTTGATTAAGAATCATTTCGGTACGATGTGAATTTACCTCGAGGAAATCTTGGTGAGGCCATCGTGAAAGATAGAGAGCAAGGGCGCGTAGATCTTGGGTTTGAGTGGACAGAGGCCTCGCTTCGACGGGGAACGGTTGAATGTTATCTCGGGGACGAGAGAACGTAGCGAGAGGTACGCGAGGAGTTGAACACGGCACGTCCACCAACAAATATTCCACAGGAAGAGGACGAGCTACCCGTGCGACTTCATTTCCATAGACATCTTTCTCCTGCAATAAAAGAAGAAAAAATAATTAAACTAATGATAATTTTGCATTTTATTGCATTAGTTTTTCATAAGCTTATGAATTACACAAGAAAGATAAAAATAGGAAAACATTTTCCAGAAATCAATAAGAGAAAACATTAATCTGAAAATAAGAAACTACAGTCTACTGTCAATTTTCCAAGCTCGAAATTATGTATTCAACTACATAATCTACATTAGATATATTAATTTTTCAAGTATGTACAACAACAAAAAAGTGTCTTTTATGTTATTTCCAGTTGATTGAATTTATGATTTTCATAAGTTGATTGCTTCTAGGAAAATATTGATTTTATTCTAAAATAATTAAAAAATAGAGATTTTCGAACAAAGTCTGTAATGAAAATCTGTGAATTACATATATTATTCGTAAAATAAATAAAATCGAAAATATTCAGACATCATGAGACTCGGGAAAAAGTACAGAAAATTTCCCAACTCTGGAAAACCCACTGAATATTGTCTAACGTGAAAAACCCAACGAAAACTTCGTACTCCAGAAAATCCAATGAAAACTTCTAAATCCGGAAAACACAATGAATCCAGAAAATCAATAAAAAAAAACCAAATCCAAAAAAATCCTCTATTTTGCAAATCCTATAAAAACACATATGTAAATCCGAACGAAAAAAATCTTCAAAAAAAAAATTCCAACTCCGGAAAAACCTTTGAAAAAATTCCGATTCCGGAAAAACAAATAGGGCACACGCACATAACACAACATAACATAAGATAACATATCATCGTCACACAATAATGATTCGGGTCGATCGATCTGGTATCGGCGCAACAGCGTCCCTCGTCCCGGCACGCAGAGAACGCGTGCGTGGGGCGCGGGCGCTGCGCCCCCGGGGCCACGGTGACGTCACGGGGCTCGGTGCACGTGTACCTTGACACTCCGCGTGACGTCACCGCTCGATAAGATTACAAACAACAGCCGGGAGAGCCTTTCCACCTGCCACCTGCTAAATTTCTCTTTCAGCTAAATTCTTTTCTTCATGTCGATGTATTCATAATATAATATTTAGGTTCAAACTCAATGTAGTTTGTTTTCTATTTTTTTTTTCTGTTTAGGTAAGATTCAATAAAATTGGTCGGGTTAACTATTTTCATTGGATGACATCACAAGTGTTATATACATATTTTAATCGTTAAATGATAAATCAACATGAAAATAAATAATTATTTCCCATTTCTGTTACCATCTCGACACAAATCTTAACTTCATGAAAATGATTATTCAATTAATAAAATTTAATTTAAATCTTACTTAATCAATTATTAACTTAAATATTAATTAATATTTGATGGTTACGATTGCGGCGATGATTGAATAGGAAATATTCAAATAAAAAAATTATTTATTACGTACAATTGAATTCTTTAAGCTTTTACGACTTTATAAACAAGCTGGTTTTCTTTATCGTGAGGTTTTACATTTATTTTTTCAATAAAACTTTAATTTCCTTCTCTTTATCGCATCTAGCTTATTATACCCTCTATGTTGCAACTGCACAAAAGATATATAAGAAAAAAACACTTCAACATTTTATAACCATATAAAAATATATTCTCTATGAGAAAACCTCTATATCGCATAATCGGATTTGAAAATTTCTACACGCGATTAAACCGTAACGAAAAACCAATGCATATGTAATAACATGAAAACATCAAAACATAAGAAATCATATAATAATGACACATTAATTACGAGCGAACTTAGCCTTGCGAATGTGCAATTGCGTGATGCAATACATGCGTGCGGTTCGTCAAAACTAAAACTCGTATATAAAATTGAGTATTTATAATCAAAAATAATTTATACATCTTTATATCCACTCGAAACCCTCATTCGACTCATCAAATTTCAATCCCGATAGACATATCTGACGAAATTAGCCGTCGTCCTCGAGAGAGGCTCTCGAGTTTCCATCGAATTCTCCTACGCCTGAAAAAATTGCGTAGCTGGAATTTTCAGCCGAAGGACGAACGAGGCTTTGAATATTTCAACGGAGAATAAGAAACGAGGCGATTTCGAATGAGAAAAATCGAAACGATACAAGGTGACGCTTGGAAAGTTATCGTTACGCTAATGAAGCATTGTTTTCGTTTTCAATTGATTAAATTTTCAGATTAGCTCGATTTGTCGATAGATTGGGTTTTTTATTCGATTGTGGTTAATTTTCGAATATGCGGTGATAATTTCGAAACGACAATGTAATTGATTGAAAAATATATTAGCGATCTATAAATGAGATTCGCAGAATGAATCAACGTCGATGATTCATTACATTAGTGTCGATTCAATCTTGAAATCGTTTGGGAAAAGATAATATTTACTGAACAAATATCGAACGTGATAAACTTAAATCGATTAGTGCTTTATTTAATGATGGATTGCATTCTTTCGACATAGAAACAATTTTCTGAAAAATATAACGAGTTTCGTATAAAATCAATGAAATACGTAATTGAATTAAGTTTCGAATAAGACGAGAAACATTTGACACGAATCGTAATGAAATATTTTTTTGAGTTTGAAGTTTTCAATATAATATTGGATATAAGATTCTTTACGTTTCAAAAACATCGACTTTGAATTTTTATTTTTCAAAAAATTCAACATCTTTCTTGAGTTTTTCAATCCAATTTTTTTACCTGAAAACATTTCAACGCGAAATCAGCACAGTCTAAAATTATTTCAGAATAAAATCCAACAAGTTTCTGAAAACAATGAAACATACACACTGTTCTGAAAACGACCGACTGTCGTCATAGGATGACCCCAAAGTTTGAACTCGAATATCTGTTGATTCGAATTACGCAAATAAATGCAACATTCGGGTCATACTTGCATAACAAGTGTGCGGCATCGAAACGGCGAAAATTGTATGAAAATACAGGCACTTTGATGCTGAAATGCTAGATCTATGTTTTGTGTCATTTGTGATAAAAGCGCAGATTTAAGACTCGATATTTCAATCGTTAGTAACTCGAGTGTTACTTGGTGAATTTATTCGCTATACATACATATAATTTGATTCAATACGTTGCTATGTAACACTTGAGTTAAGTAACTAACGATTGAAAGATCGAGCCTAAGTTCATCGATTGAATTTTTGAAAATTATGTTTGATTACAAACCGATCTTTTGCCTCGTTAGAAATATTCGTGTTAATCAACTTGTCATATGTGTCATATAACTCGCGTTAATCATTTGTCATACTCTATAGGAAAAAAAGTCAACACAAACTCTGATTAAATGAATAAAAACTCGTAATGAATCAGAACGATCTTAAATTAAATTCGCTCGGTAACCGTTCGAATAAGGCTTCTGACCCCAGAAACGAACAGCACATACATAATTACGAATCAAATTAATAGAAAAACAATTAGGCGATATGAAAATAGTATCTCAAAGACGGTGAGTAGACGAATTTCTTTTTCAAGTCGCTAACAAAACAAACGCATAAATACGACGATAAGAGCGGACAGAACTGGTAAACAGAACACTCGTACGGTAAATAATATAATGAAACGGCTATATTTAGCAATAATTGAGAAATTGTGTTCCGAATGTGAAATATGGAATGGTTTTTTTGAATAAAAGAATAGCTCGATAGCGCAATTGTGTTATACATATGTACGTGCGAGCGATTCACAGTCGCGAAGCATTTCGGTTTTATAATCGGAGAAAACTTGTGAATCGTATGTAATTTTTAATTAAATCGAAAAAATATTCAAGTTAATATCTAATATCTGATTTCAGATTGAGTTGAATATTGGGTTTTTTCAGATACGTGTAAGTTTTGTCGGTTATTATCTATGAATAATTGATGATTGAGTTTTAAGAATTATAGATAAAAAAATTGATAGAATGGATACAAAGATAAATAATTGAAAGAAATAAAACGATAGTGAATAAGACAAATCGATTAATTTAATCATTAAATTACATATAATTTTGTTTAAATATCAATTTCGATTCTATTAATCACATCTTGAATCATAATATCGATTTCGAATGACAATGAAGCGCGTAAAATAGGTAAACACTCATGGCTTTCCTAATCTAGAATTACGACTGATATCATTATTCCCAACATAGAATTCTTATTATTTCAACCAATAATTACACAATAAAAAATTCTAATAAATAATCATTCCAACCATAAAAACATCAAATCGTACAAATTCCCCTAAAAAAAACAACTCAAACAAAGAGCGCTAAAGAAAATGCACGAAGCCAACTAACAAAACGGGGCGCTTTCTTCGAACCCCTAAAACACGCCCAAAAGCGCTACCGAAAAAATTCAAAAAACGCACAAAAAAGGCGCCAAACCCTCCCATCGTTTCGAAATCAGCTCGATATCATTGCGCAATAATTATTTACGCAAAAGTCTACGGCGTAGATTCGGCGGGAAGCGCGCGGCGAAAATCGATACAGCCTTATTGCGAAACGGACGAATCGCAAATATCACACGTTATTTATATACTGAAAATTTTGAAAATACATAAATGTATGAAACGTATATCATTTTTTGGTATTTGTGTTGGGGTATTTTTTGAATTTTGGCGCGAATCGATTTTCGAATCGTGAATGGCGAGCGCCGCGTTCCTACAGGTTGAATCGAAGTTGCACGTGCTTCGATAACGATGAAAACGTTCTTATCGAAGATCTGTGATAACGGAACCGCAAATTTTGCTGTTAGTCATGTTTATGGTTATAATTATTATGATGTATTTGAAAAAAAAATGTGATTAAGGTTCAAAATTTCAATAGTTAGTTGTTCAACTCGAGTGTTACTTGATGTTTGTTCCCCTATAGAATTCTTATCGCTGATGACAGTTCTTATCTCTGATGGGATTTAATTGTATAGGGGAATAATATCGACTGAAATTAGAGTTGAGTAAATGAGGATTGAGAGTTCGAGCCTTGTTTAGTTGTCGAGATGTTCAATCAAATCGTAGATAGAATCCAAAATGTAACTCAATTAAAGCGAATTTAATTTAATATGAAAAGAAAGCAATGGCCTAAATTAATTAAAATATAATCCTAGTAAACCTAAATAGATTCGTAGAATGTAATGCTGACTTGATAACGCATAAATATAGACTGTTTATATCAGTTCACATTCTTGTAAAATATTGTCATAATATAGGTTTAACATTTCTAGTCAAATAATTTGCAATTCTTAAATTATTTCGAAAATGAAACAAGACAAACAAATAATAAATAAAAACGTCGATAGTTAAATAATACAAAAAAAATAATTCACCACACAGCTTTTCAATGAATCAATATTAAATATTTCGATACTGAAAAAGCGTGACTTGAGTTATTGTCATAGTAACAGGCATATTTTTCGATTCCAGTGTGCGTTTTCTTTGTTTTTGCAAAGAACAAATATGTGTATGACGTTGAGTAATACAATAGAATGAGTCGACATGATAGTGATTGCTGAGTGCAACCTTCGCTCGACGATAATGATAGTGGACTTTATTTTATTTGAAAACTGCATAGCTAGAACGTTGCATAAAACTTTATGTGCCCCTTAATAGGGTGACCATTTCTTATCGATGGTCAGATACATCTAGGTGTCAATATTTTAAATTCAACTCTTCCAATATTCATAGATGGAAGACCAAATTTTTCATCGAAAAAACATATGCTGATAGAAATTTCTATTTTGGTAATATTAAAGCGAGAATGATAATTTAGATATGAAGACACATTGTAGTGAAAAATGCAACTATTTAAATTTTAATTAAAATGAAACATAGTGAAGTTCAATAACTTTTCGTTCATACAATAAATACTAGGTATTTGGAAACGATCTATGTTTGGGAAATGTGTAAAATTTATTTGATTTTTTTTCAGCGACTTAAGGTAATCGGTTATTGAAGTGTTGTATTCGATTATTAATTTCGGTAATGATGAAATAAAATGCGCGAAATACAAACGAAACAATGTGAACGCAATGTTGTGTACGTTGCAGCGGTTGGTAACCTTGCGTTTGCGATCTGTTTGTTCAGAGTGCATCCGGTTCCGTGATAAAACTTTTTTTTTAATAACAGATTGTGCACTGTGCAGTGAGTAGATAACGAGGATTATTATGATTATAGTCGTTTAATTTTTTTAAGTAAAATGTTTTTTTTTTCGCATAATTGTTTTCAGCATTTGACTTGAAATGAAATAATATTCGTTTGTAATATGGATTAAATAAGATAGGAGTCGATCAATAAAATCGCCTGTTAATTGAAATTATAGATAAGTGAATTAGTTATGTGTAAAATACCTATAACATTGCTTATCTTTATAATCATGTTTTGTTCTTAACTGATGTTTCTAGTTGTTCTTAACAATTTTTGATTCCATCAACTTAAATTTTTAAAAACAATCATAATAGCACATTTTTTTCAGCAATACTTTGATTAGAATTGTAGCTAAATATTCCATGTCTATTCCTATTGGGTTCTGTTCAATTAAACGGGTAGTCTATGATGTCTGATGATTTTCGTCAAAATATAAGTTTTACAGATTAAAAAATACAATCGAATGACAGAACAGATTGAATTTTTGGTACTCCGATCAGAGTTTTCCTACCTAACACGAAAAATAAATAAGCGATTGGCGAGCCTGCCGGAAAATTTGAAACGCGCGTTCGAGAACTTGAAAAAAATTGAGCGAAACGGAAAAGCGTTTCGCGTTATCGGCGGAGCGCGACCCTTCGGTGGGGCGCGGCGGGCGTCGCCTCCGGAGTGGGGGCGTCCCGAAAGAGAGAGAAAGACTTGCCGCGAGAGAGAGACCGCTCGCGGCGCGGAGAGCGTTCGCGAACGCGAAGGCGCGCATATTGATCGCGCACGGAGCGAGAGAGGGAGAGAGAGAGAGCGAGGCGAGCGTCGGGCGCGCGTGTTTACGTGGCGCGAGTCGTTCGTCCTTCAGGTTGGTAGCGGTGCGGCGGTGTGCGGAGCGCGGAGTGCGGAGTGCGGTGCGTGCGGCGTGCGGTGTCAGGGCACCATGGCGGCGTGATGCGGGCGGCGCGCGGGCCGGGGCTGGGGCCGGGGCCGCCCCGCGCGTGACCAGATGGCGAACTCGTCGTCGCCCCTCGCCGACATCGAGGACCTCACGCTGTGCTCCCTGTGCAAGCTGCCGTTCAACGACGGCGACCAGCTGCCGAAGGTGCTCGCGTGCAAGCACCACTTCTGCCTCAAGTGCGTCAACTCGGTGCTGCTGAAGGGGCACGAGCTGTACTGCCTGCACTGCTGGAAGCGCACCGAGGTGCCCGACCTGCGCACCGACCAGCTGCCCACGTATGCGGCCGTGCTCGCGCTCGCCCAGCGGCTCGGCGCGCTCGCCCCCGCCGCCAACCAACACCAGGCGCAGGGGCAGACGCACGCGCCGATAGCGCAGCTCAGGCAGGACAAGAAGAAGCCGGAGACGTGCGCCACTCACGCGATGCCGCACTCGCTCTGGTGCCACTCTTGCGCCGCGCCCATATGCAGGGCGTGCGCCGCCCATCCCGACCACCAGGCGCACGCGGTCAAACCGCAGGCCGACGCCAAACAGCTGCTGAGGAACGACTTTCAGCAGGAGATCGCCAACATGCAGAAGATGCTCGCCGACATCCAGCTGCTCGTCGGCAAGCAGCGCGATTTCCTGCTGAAGATCTTGGACGCGTGCACGACGCTCAAGACGCAGGTCGAGACCGACCTCGTCAACAACATGCCCGGCTACGAGCTGGCGGAGGCGCGCGACTGCCTGCACAAGGCGCACCAGTCGTACGGGGCAACCGACGCGCAGACGCCCCAGGAGATCCACGCGCTGCTGTCGACGCTCGCCCACGACAAAGAGCGCCTGCAGCACAAGTACCACGAGATGTTCCTGCAGTGCAAACTCGACGACCTCATCAAGAACTCGGCGGTCGTATTCGACTTCAACCTGCTGAAGGAGGCGCTCGCCGGCATCCACTCGGGCGAGGTCACCGTGCAGACGGACGGCCGCTACCACAATCCGATTCTGTTTCTCGCCAACTACTGCATGTCCCAACTGTACTCGAGACATTTTCTCTTCAAGCAGCAGCAGCAACAACAGCAACAGCAGGGCAATTCGCATTCTTTTCTGCACGGGCAGAACGGTAATATGGATTTCCCCGGTATCATACAGGCCCCTAGCAATCCGGCCGCTTACGCCCCTCTCGTTATGCCGAACTCGACTAAAAACAGTTCTCACAGCCTGTCCGACAACAGTTTACTGAAAACTAGCGTCAACAATTTCAACGCCGACCACTCTAGCAACCCGCTTCCGAACTTGAACATATCCAAACCCCTGGGGGGCTTCGGGGAAAACAGCGGCGGGTCGCTCAATTCGCCGAACTTAAACAAAGGCAGCATGCCTTTTCCGAACGACGGTCTGTCGATGAACCTCCCCAATCTGTTGCCGACCCCGCAGACCGGCTTGATATCTCCGCAGGGCCCCCTCGTTCCGACCGGCCTCCTCCCTCCGAATATGTTGCACCATTCTCCTCAACCGACGCTGATGCGGAATCCCCCTTCGCACATATATCCAGTTTTCTATTTCAATATTGAAATCAACGGTTCGCCGTTCGGTCGAATCTTAATCGAAGTCCGGAGCGACGTCGCTCCGAAGATGGCTAAAAATTTCAGCGTGTTGTCCACGGGCGAATTGGGCATCGGTTACAAAGGGTGCAACATATTTCAATGTTGGGAAAACGAAAGTATAATTACGGGCGATTTCGAATTGAACAACGGTCGCGGCGGGCGGTCTATCTTCGAGGAAAGTTTCTTTATGCCGGACGACACGAAAATCCTCGCGACGCGAGGTAGCGTAGGCATGCGTAGAAGTCAAAAACGTCACGACAATTTAGGATTAGTCGGTTCTCAGTTTAGAATCATTTTGCGCGAAATGCGAGGCTTCACGGGTATATTCGCGTTCGTAGTGGAGGGTCTGGAGTTGGTGGATCGCATAAGTCAATCGGGAGACAGTGCCGGAAAACCCCAAAGCAACATACTTATCGCTAGTTGTGGCAAAATCAATTGAAGCGAGCCATTTATCAGAATTATATATTACCTTCCTTCGCCTAGGAACGTAAACTGTATTAGAAAAGTAACTTAACGTTATATATTATTACAATGATTTCAAAACCGGTTAACGATTTTCAAAAAAGAAAGTTATCTGAATTCCGAAGGACCAAATGCTTTTGTTGATTCAGTTTCAAATTTTGTTTTCGATGCAGACAATTTTCAAGTAAAAATTTAGCAGTAGCAAAATACTGTCATAAAACTTGTAGTTGATAAATATATTTTGGAAATTGAATGTTTATCGTAAGCTTCGTGTCATAGGGTTAACGAGCTACAAATGATTTAGTATATAACATATTGTAATCGTTTTTAGAATTTGTCTGACGGCTCGTGGCACTACAGATTCACAAAAATTTGATCGCGGTTGATAGTAGCGAATTAGCGTAATTTGATCACTATTTTTTATTCATCGTAAATATCTACGTGTTTGAAACATACAGATATCAAATAAGAAATTTTGAGTCAGACGACCGGATCACAGGGAAAATAGGGATATTAGAGCACACGAGAGACAGACAAAAGTTATGGTAACTGGCGTGGCCAGATTAAAAGTAATTCAAATAGAGTTAACGATTAAGACGATTAATATACTTATATACATGATGTTTGTAATTTGGCGAATGGCTTCGACTTGATATATAATAACCACGAAACGAATACGTCGCGAGGGCCTACACGTCAGTCATCTGTTTTTTGCAAACGTTCGAGAAATAAAAACCGAGGAAACATATATATATTTTTTTTAGTGATGATGGGCCAAAAGTAATAATATCAGTGTTTAAATAGTGCATGTCGTACCTGGGATTACTATTCGTCAATAATAAGCGCATCTTGTTTTAATTAAAAATTATAATTTGTCACGATAGTAAAAAAAATGTAGCGAGCGAGTCGTCTTCTACAGCTGACTTTTGTAGCGAATGTACAACATACACAAAATAAGAAAATACATCAGCACTTTAAAAAAAAAACAATCACTAAAATATATATTACATACGTTATTGTAAATGTTACAAATTAATACTTTTACTATTTACCGATTACGTGGAGCGACTTTTATCAAATGTTAAAAGTATATTTTGAGAATACAAATCGAAAAAGTATGTTTAAAAAATCGATGTTTATAATATTATTACATATAGTAGTATATTTTCGAAGAATCACAAGAATCATATATTATGAATTCAATATATTTTAATGACGGATTAAAAAATATATATATGAATGAATTTGTTCTTCATCGTTCATAATACGCCGGTATATATGAGATGTGCAAGTGATGAATCTTCATCTTCAGGATCTACGTATTCGCGTTCATAATGTACACACCTATTTATCCGTAGATCTCTCCTTTTTGTAAATTATGTGTATTTTTATAGGCAAATCTACGAGATCGAGGTTCGTAAGCGACAAACGCATAGCGGTCTTTTCAGCCAACGTATGTAAAACGAGAATTAGGGATTTTTATGCGATTAGGTAAACGGCGTCAATAGAAAGCATCGTCTCGCAACATTCGATTTAGCAGTTAATACGGAAAATATTAAAAAAAATATATAAAACGCATTATATATAGAATAAGTACAACGCAATCGTAACGATGATGGAAGTATAACGAAAGTTGAACGCTTCAGCGAGTCGCTAATTTACTGTACGTTATATTATAATATATTTTTTTTATATCTACGGACTAGTAAAGTTCTTTTTTTTTTAATTAAATTACTATATTTTGATTTTTTTTACAAATTTCAATTTGTTACGTTGACTACCAAAGTTTTTAAGGAACGTATAAGATGTTATATCATACTTAAATCTATTCACTTGTGGATACATTATAAGTAATTTTTGTAGAGTTAGTACCTATACATTTAAGTTCTACAATTATGTTCACTATTTGTGGTTTATTATTTCAATCAATTGTTTCTATCGCTAAGTTATGGTATTGTTTATTTGAAATGTTTATATTTACATATAACATGTATAACGAAAATGTACATGCGTACATGTGCTTTCTACATATACGTATTCATCAAATATATATGCATATGTATGTAAAATCAAAAAATTGACAGTTTTCTTTTTTCTTTAATTTGAAAGTTATAGTATTTGGTAAACGACGTGCCAGTGCCGAGAAAATTTTGAAATGTTTCGTGTTTTTCTCAGCCGTCAAACATGTATGTATATTTGTTGAAATGTTGATGTTTTGTTATAAATCATAGAGTTTTATTTGTCATATTTTGTATCATGTGATTACGTGTGATAAATGCATTATGCAATGTGTGTAAATAAAGCAAATTATTTGATGTTAGCGAGAACGAATTTTATTCAAAATTGCAATTCGATAGTTACCAAGAACGAGTATACAAATGTTAACTTCAAGCCGACGGTGTTTTTGATGACAGACCTCTAAGGTGGCCGTCGGTTAGGTTAGAATTAATGGTAAATCACAGACTGTTTAGAGCCGCAGGTTGGCCCGAAACTTCCTGATGGGAAATTTTATTAGATAGACTAATACAATATATAGACGAGTAAATGTAAATCTCCCTCCTTTCCCTCCCGTTTCGAATCCTCTGATAAATATCACATCTGAGTTATATAAATGTAAGGGTACATGTTTAACAGAAGTATGTTGCAAATGTGTTAGCATTTATTTGGTGTTTTGTGAAAAAATATAAAACCTACAAAAATATGATATAGTAAAAGATATAAGCTATTTTTAGAGAAACTCTTCTAAATGTTATTGCTCGATAAATGTTAAAAAAAGTTAAGTAATTATGTTACAATAAAGATTTTAACAAGTATATTCTAATTTTTTTTCAATTCAGCAGAACTTGTGAAAGGAAAAATATATATTTGGGCTGCAGATCGTACTATGCATTATTTTCTGGCTTTTACTAAATTCAATACAATTTATGAATCTTACTATAAATTCAAAAATGAAAATACAACAGATTATAATCAAATATGGAAGAGAACGCTTAATATTATCGAAAAGTGCATATCAGTGAATTAACTATGTTTTTGATATTTTGAACAGATCATGATGAAATTGTAACTTATGTAGATCTTTATAACTATTTTTATTTAACATTCTTATAAATCTAAATGTAAGATTAAGACAATGCATACGTATCATTGTAATAGTGATGATTAAAATATTGGTGTGAAAAAAGTAAATTCATTAGTGGCACGAAAATTTGAATGAAATTAGTTGGTTAAAACATCTTTGATGTTTAATAAGTATTGTAAATTATAATCTGTTGCAGAGTGACGTATCCACTTACGGTTAATTACAGGTTCTGCTGTTTTTAATTTTCTATACATATACATTTTTTTTTTCATAATACTTTCTATTGAAACGTTTATTTCAAAATTTGTTTAATATAGAATTTAAGATTTTTAAATACATCATCAACACTGAAATTTTTATTTTTACTGTAATTCTGAATGTAATGCTTGACATTTATGAATTGTTACTGTATTTTTTTCTTTGAAACACTAAAATATCAAAAAAATGGCATTAAAATGCGACAAATAAAAAATGCTTTTGTATACCATTAAAATACTGCTGGTATAACAGTAAATAATGTTTTGTGATTATAATTTCATCAAAGAGATGCTGTATAAAAACACTGTAACTACAATTTAACCCCAATATTCGTAATATGTTGTTTGGCAGTTGAGAATTGCAAAAAAATATTAATTTTCCAGGAAAATATTTGAAAGGCATATTTTTCTGAATATTTGACTATATATTTGACAAAGTTACAAGTTTCCTGATGCAATTTATGCAAACATGGACGTTTTGTTAATAAAGAGGTTTTTCAGACCATCCTTTGTTTGTGCCTTACTTGTACAGCCTACATAGCTACTAGTCGCTTTCAAAAAGAAAAGTAAAAAAAATTGAGGAAAATACAAAAAAAATATAGATGTATTTACTTTACGAAAATCGTAGTTAATATATATGTTTAAATTTAATTGATGGAATACCTGCATTGAAAAAATGGGTAAAATTAATTACGAAAAAAAAGTTGCATTGAATATATTGCTTAGCCAAAATATCAAATTTTGAAAAATATTTCTATTCTCTTATAGTTGAAAAATTTATGTGATTTTTTATTAAAATTAAGAAAAATCATCAATGGCAAATTGTTAATGTTTATCGAAATTAATCATATGTATTTGTCTTTGAGTAATGAAAATGCTCTGGAAATAATTTTTTACTGGCAAAGTGGGAAAAATTATTTCTTGCTCGATTATTTGAATTGTACAATATTCTAATATATTTTAATACTTATAACATGTGAGCCTGTGACATTTTTTATTTGCCTTTTCAATTTTCTCAAAAAAGTAATGTTGAAAACATCTAACCATTATAAACAAAACATTCATGTTTTGCAACACAACGAGTTTTTCTGATTTTTAACGAATATCACGTTATGATGCACATTACTTTTTTCATTTATGGATAGAGAAAAATTGTCAGCAGGTTAGCTCATTTATTTACAATAAGCTTTTGTATGAACTATGAATATTGTTTTCTTTAATTGAAATGTAACCGATACCGTAACACTTCAAATTTGTTCAAGCACAATTATTGAATGAAAATGTTGTTTGCATACAGTAGAAATCAAACCAAACAAGATAATTTGAACAAAGTAACTTATTTGGATATATAGACCACATATAGCATATAAAGATTTCGAAATTAAAAGGAGACATATTCACATTACGAAAAACCTAATTAGACTTTTGAGTATTCATTGACATATACAACATATATTGCATACAACGTGCATGACCGTGCGCGGAATATACAGGGATGTTTGTATATTATTTAGCAACATTTAGAATCTAGTCCGACAAAATCGATATTCGTTTCTATTTTGACGATTCATAAAATCTCGCTATATACGAAGTAAAAAAAATCGATGTAAATACTATTACACATTCAGATGTATTAAGATGTGATAAAATCTCCATTAATATGTAATACAAAAAAAAAAAACACATGTAATTATATGATAGACCTTTCGTTGACTGATGAGTTGTCCTCACAAACAATAAATATCGCATATTTAAGGTACCTGAAGGTTTTCGAGAATCATCCCGTTTTAAACGTAGCCAAAAATTAATATATATTTATGTGTAATTCTTAAAAATCTTTGACGACGATCCCCACGCGTTTCCAAAAATTATTTCTAAACGATTCATTATCTTGGAACATCTTTTCTTTGCCAGGCACTCCATCAATGATGTAACGTGTTTTAAGATATATAATGAAATAAATGCTGTGTTTTAGTTAAATGTAATAATTATTTGTGGAATATGCAATGCAAAGAAAAGTTAAAAAAGAACTCAATCGTGAGAGTATCCATTTCAAGAATGAATGTGATTAATAAATTGATGGTTATATAAGAAATATTATATTATACCTGATTCGAAATATATTTCTTTCTTCAATAGAATGTGTTATTATTTGCAATTCATATAGGATTTATTTTTGTACTTACTAAACTAAAATCCGTAAATGCGAAAGTGACACACCTATGTATTAACTAATCTGGTAAAATAGAAAGTCCCTTTGTACAAACATCATGTATATTTTTCACATTAGCGAAGTGAAAATAATATTTTATGAAGATTTATGAATATCAATCGGGCACATGCAAAAACATTCAGACAATTCGTATTCTTCAAAAAAAAAATGACTGACAAAAAAAGGTAATTTACTTTCTTACAAGAGTGCAAAACACAGAATGCATTTTTTGTGCCTGATTGTGTAAAAATTCAATTTCTTACCTTATAAAATACATCAGGAACATATTGCTTGTCAGATGACTCTTTCACATATCCAAGTTCAGGAGCATCTTTTGTTGGAATAAAACAGCTATCCCTCACCAGAGCCATACACTGGCCAGTTACTTGATAGCCTTCCATGTGAACTTGTTTTGAACTATCTCCTGCAATAGATTATATTGAAGTTTAAACAATGAAAAGTATTATTACTTCACATAAAAATATCTTGACTAATTTGTTAGATGAAAATTTACAAGAATGTTCAATATACCTGTGACACAGACTGTAACGAATTTGGAACCAAAATAACGTGATGAGGCATATTTGCACACATTTGGATGTTGATTTTGAAAGAATCCCGCCATAATACATTCTTGAGCAGTCAAAAAATGTGATTCTATGCCTCTGAAATATAACAGAAAGTTTCGATCATGAATTTATTCAGACGCATGTATCTTTCATTTCACAAATAATACCTCAAACATTGGACCGTTCCTTTTGCAACATCTTCACTAAGCAAATCTGTGAAAATCCACCCAACACATGTCAGTCCTAATTTATTTGCTAATTCCGTCACAACTTCTTTACGTTCATCTGGTAAAAGAGTCACCATATCACGAGTGCTCTCTTGTGGAGGTTCATATATAGCAGCCACTCTAGCTCTGATACCTTAAAATAAAAATAAAGTTATCTTTATAATATTGTATAAGATAACAAATATTTACTTATATCTAGTCAAAATTACCAAGTGGAACATCCGGATGAAGTTCATATTTTCCATACAAAAATCCTATACGTTGGTGTCCAGTACTACGCCAATAATCGAGAAAACGTTCCACCAAATCTGAATTTTCGAACATTACATTATCTACGTGTCTGTAAGTTTGACGATTCAATGTAACTGCATTGGGTTGGCATTTTGAGCATATTCCACGAGGCCATGGAGGATGATCTTTGCATCCTGAAAATCACAAAATTAAATATATGAAAAAATAGAATCTCAAATGATTTTCATTAAAACGAAAGACAGAAATTTTCTGAATTTGATAAAAGTACCAGTTTTAATCCTGCAAGAAATATCTTCTAATGCCAGAAATTTTCCTCTATCGACACCAGAAGTTAACTTTCTCAAATATGTATGAAATGACATATGTTTAATATTTTGCTCTTTCAGATAATCTGCATCAAAAGGCTCTAGTGGTGAACAATGAACACAGCACCCATTTGAATTATGACGACAGCTAAATATAAAAGATATAAAATCAAGATTTGTTGACAGTTATGTGAAATTTCATTTGATAATGAAAATCATACAATTTTTCATCTCTCTTTCTTGGAATCTTTCCATCAGTTTTATAAAGTAATGTATCTACTTCATCTTCTTGACATCCAGAAGTGCTCGAATTACCAACTAATGACTCGCTCCGTGTCAATTCGGATGACGAATTTCTCGTTTTCTAAAAAAATCGAAAAATTACTGAAAATGGAACTGAAAAAGAATTTTTTTTTCATGTTTTAGCAATTATAAAAGATTACTTGAGAACTAGTGGAAGGCTGATCAAACAGTACAGTGCCGTTTATAGGTTTGAAGTATAATATATCTCCATGGTTCAGTCGATAGTCTGAAATTTTCTTTGACTTGGTGGATATGATTTCATCGTTTTGATTTCTGTTTTTATACAATTCAAATCCAAAAGAATTTAAATTGAATGCTTCAAAAACTTTCTCAAAAAGATTAAAAGTGCTGTCAGATGAATCTATTTCTATTCGTTTAGTTCCTTCTGGAGACTGGATACGCAATACCTGTAATGTACAAACATATATTTACATATTAAAATACTCAAATTTGAAAAAATATCATCAGTAAAATGTTTATTAAAAACAAAAAAATTAAAAATATTGAGCATATATTCTTTGATAAAAATGAAAGCTCACGTATAAACTAATAATCAAAATGATCTAACGGAAACTAAAATATATCAGTGAAAATTTTAAGACAGCAAAATCATTATTTAGAAATATCATTGTAAAATAATCATCAGTTTTAGATTTACAAGATTAGTACTGTTTTTCCGTTCACCCATTCTAGTAAATCTTGAAATGTGACTATACACTTTTGTCTTATTTATTCAATGATGATCAATATTTGATACAGTGATAAAATGCAATTGAATATTGAAACATTGAACCGTAAACTAATAACCGAGTATACCTAATCTAAATCAGTCTTGTCTATTGGAAGTTGGATAGATGGACTGATTTTGAGTTTCGACAGAATAATAACGTTATACTGAACATATAGAAAATTTGAGACATTTGAGAAAAATAGATTAATGAATGTTTATGAATAAAACTATAGGACGATGAATTTCCACAAAGAAAAAGACATCTGAGTTCAAACTGGCCATTATTTTAATAACACACAATCCAGAACACATTATTATTCGTTCTGGAGACGTTATAAGAAAACCTATTCGTCCAACAAAATCTAGGACGAACAGTCACCCCGTACGAATATGAAGCCCATACAAACGAAGGGAAACGGGACCGCAGCATAACCTGTACGGGAAGAAAGGCAATGATAAAAACGAAGGTTGGGAAATACTGACGATCATCTTCAGCTTAGAGCTGGTCTCCCCGAGGATATCCAACTAGAGAGAAGAACTCCTCAGCGTCTTTCTGTGCAGCTTCACCGAAACCGCCGCTGCTGTCAGCTGTATTACTATACACCAGATACTCAAGAACAAAACTCATAACTGACGTTTGTTTCCATTTCACAGCTTCAACTCGGAAAATTGCACCGAATTTTCGTAGCCATTTCAATAAAAATACATATTCAATTACAAACTTTCAATTAAAAAAATATTATTATTTACCTTTTATTAAAAAAGAATAATTGATTAATGTATATGCAATTTAATTTAGTAATTTCGATTTTTTGGTGAAGTACTTTTCTTACTTTCAATACATTCTATCAAAATATGTGTAAACTTGCTTTATAATTTTTCTGACGTGTCTTTTTGGGTCTCTATTCGCTACAGATTGCAAGTACGCGACTTCGGACACGCACCACCACAATAACAACTTGCACTTTACATATAGATTGACTTTCCGTCGAACAGCCGTCCTCGATAAAGTAGTTTTTGCATTATTACCTTTATTGTCATTGAAGATAAAGGCTAATATGCCTAACAGATAAAATTGACGTTGTCACTATACAAACGGCGTTTTTACTAAAGTTCAATTTAACCGAATTTGTTTCTTGAATGAATTCTCATATTGTTGATTTCAACAAAATATCGGGCTGATTTTATTTTCGTTGCTTGATGTTTTATCGAATTAAGGTATTCTAATGAAATTATGAAAATATCCACGTAAGCAATAGAATTTTATATTTTATCTGGAAAGTCTAATCTCTATATTTTGTACTTAAATTTTTTTTAAATAAAATGAAATAGTGTTTATTTTGAATATTTTTGCTGAATCGAAATTATTTTACAAATGAAAAATGACTTGTCATTAATTGTAAACAAAACAACGGTCGTATTTCATCGTGTTATGAACAAGATGAAACAATAAAAATAGCAAGAAATGACATTTCGTTGATTACTATACTTTTGAGTGTGAAGTTGCGCAATGTCAAATTGTTATTAGTGAAAATTGCATCATTTTTTAATAAAAAACGTCGTAAAGTCATCTAATTCGAAGTTAAGGTATGTTTTGATTCAATATTTTAATAATTTTCAGGTATTTTCATGTAAATTTCAATAAAATTTCACTTGTTTTTCCGACACATTTTTTTCATCGATGAAAATTTCCCAATCATTTTTATTGAAAATTTGTCACAAACTTATTAATTTTTCATTATGAAGTAAACGAAATATATTTACATAGATATTCGTAAGTTGAATTATTAAATAAAATAGATCTCCATTTGACCGCCACCACAATCCTACTCCAATTTCTATCAATATACAGACAAATATTAGGTTCATTTGAAGTAATTACTTATTTGAAAAATAAAACTTTTTTTTTCAATATGGACTGATAGGGGTTGGCCCAAGGTAAAATAGGAATGTGCTAATATTTCATGGAATTTTTAAACTATCCAGAATTATAAATACGCTTATACATATATATCTTGTTTTTCACACACATTTCTTTCAACTCTAACATGGAGACGTGTCAAATTTTTCATTTCGTTTTTCCGCTATTTTTCAAGTCGGTGTGTTATTAAATATCAACGAGGGTACAAAAATGTATATTTAAACGAAATCCGCGTTCCAGATAAGTGACGCTTATACACATTCTACAAATTCCTGAATTTATTTAAAAACTGCCTCTCTCCCGAACGATCGTTTCGTGTAAAATGTAAACGATCGGAGAATTGCACGCGATTATAGGATATTTTTAATTTCATTTCGTCGGTGATTAACACGTGAAGCCAAAAATACGAATTCGTTTATAAACACATCCAACCGAATGCACTGCCAGATGCGATCTCTTGCAATTGAACGAGTTTTATATCAGCTTCCGTATTCAACCCTAAAATGACGAATTTTTGAAATTGTGAACATAATTTCAATTCTTTCATCCATCGTAATCCGGCATAATTCCTAACCAGTTGGAATAAATCTGACTTTTTTGTTTTCTGGTAACACATTTACGTAAAAAAAGACTATTCTCTCCATACGAAGATTTGAATTTATTAGATGTTATATCGCCGTGAGACTTAAAAATCGTCATATTTGAAAGAACTTTTAACGATTTAATCTTTCCTTCACGCTTTGTTTTCGTCTTCAGATTGATATCGAATATTCAGATATTTTTGGAATTATATCGTGTTATAAATTCATGTCTCTTTCGCCCACTTCGCGAGCTTATGTTGTTGTTATTCTTAATTTATGTATCCTTACATTATGTGTAATTTTCGTTAAGCATATCAGTCGCTGTGGTTTGAAATTTCGTTGATAAATCATCGCTGACATTTGGTCGTTTAATACCAACTAAATACCAAAACTTAATAAATAGATTCTGCAGTGTCATTATTTTACGGAATCGAATAATTTATTTGAATTCGGCCCTGTCTATTGCCATTTTCGAAATAATTTATATTATTGGCATATTCAGATTACATAATCATCACAATCTGAAACTCAAAACGACCTTTACACTCAACCTCAACCGCAATATTGATTCGTGCGAAAACCTGAAAAAAAAGCTGTGAAACGTAATACCGTTCAATACGAAAACTCCACATTCGAAACGAACATGGCTTTCCCCAAAACCATCTGAAACACAACATTACGCAAATAACTCACAAAACACATGAATCATTCGAAACATTCGCGTGTCCCAACAGCGGAGATCCGATCGCCATTTGTCGACCAATGGCGCCAAAACTAATAACATGGCCGCCGATTTTTTTCGCACACCTGGAAAAAAACGTACCCATACAGCACCATTTGTGCGTCATTGTTTCCAGCATAGTTTTGCGGAGGTTTGGGGCACATCGATCGTTTTGTTTGGCGAAACGAAAGGTCCGGGGCGATGCCCCTTCAGTTCGTGCACCGTCTGCTCTGGATCACGTTCCTCCACTAATATCGTCTAGCCGGGAAAATTGTGCTGCATCCGATCTTCAGATCGTAAAATGTATCGTAAATAAGTCAATTTTGTATGTTTGATTTGTGAGAGAGAAAGTGAGTCTTTGCTTCGATGTTGCGGAATTTGTTTTTGTGTCGATTAGAAAGTTTAAGTTTTGTTCAATCGTTTTTTTTTTTGTTACTTTTGTTGGATTAAACAGGGGAATGCTTTTTGTTTCTAGCTAGACTCTAACTAGAAATCGTCAATTTTCTCGTTCTGTTTAATTTCTGATAAGATATAAGAAAAGCGTTTTCCTGTTAAATGCATCTCCTATTTTAACATATTTAATAGACTTTTCGAGGGCTGGATTTATTTGTGGACTAAATAAGATTTTACTTAAGGCTTCGAAATTTGCAAATGTCTCGAGTATGTTTGTACTTGTAGTTCAATAATAAAATAATAAAACTTGGTCGCATGTTAAATATTACACTCGTAAACTACATTAGATCTTACATTTAACCATTTGTTAATATCATGTTAGTCGTATATTTAGAGAAACGTGAAGTGAATAAAAATATTTTTGAAAAACTTAAAGGCGGAAGGACTTCGTAGATGGAATAATTTAGAGCCTCCATTTAATATATTAAATCTTACCCTGGGATTTTCATAGGAAACCTATGTTTAGACACAATATTACATTGTATTTTCATTTCTTTGAAAGCTCTGAAACAATATGAGATTGGTCACAAATTACATTTGAACCTTTTCATAAAATAAATTACACGTTACTTTCTCATTTGAAATAAATTACAATTTACTTTTTCAAATCGTTTAAATAAATGAAATTGAATTGAAACTACCGATCATTGATTAGAAAAAACCCCATAATTTCGCATCAGACAAAAGCAACATCAGACAAAACCCACACCGGAAAATAATCATAATTAAACTCCACCAAGACGATTTACGTATTTGGCAATCGTTTACATAACTTTTCCGAGAATCTTCGTCCCGTCTCCAGATCCAACATCCCACATAATTGGACCGCGATCGCTTTTACGTTAACATATTTTTTCAGATCCTCGTCTCCGATCGTTCTAGAGCTTCCACTTCTGAAAAAATGGAAAAAAATCGCCTTTTGTTCTTCAGGCTCGGAAGCTAGAACGCGTTCGAAGCTCGGTCCACCTCCGCGAATCGCATTCGTGCTTCGGTGTAAATAAGTTGTCTTATTGTGTGTGACGTTGCACACAGAAGTCTATTTTCATCAGAATCTTGGACCCACGTTCAGGTGTGTCTTGACGATGTAGCTTTGAACGTGCGTTGCTGGAAAACTCACAGATTATGAAACGGTCGAAAAATTTCTGCAATTTCACATTTCACTATGAAATTGTTTTAAATATGTATTTAAAAAATCTATTCATTATAATCAGTGGCAATTCGTTCTAAGGGGCTGCAGCCTTTCCTCTGTCGTAAAAATAATTATGATTGTTGATGTTTAGGTAGTGAGCGATTTTTTCGTTATAAAATGTGTTTAAGAAATTGTGAAATAATTTAATTAATTTTAAAATATTGAAAAATAGTAATTACATATATTAAAGTGAAAAAAACGTGACTTAAACCATTGTCACAACGATGAGCTTAATTTTCAGTAGTATGTGGGTGCAAATTTATTGTTCTTTATCGAAGTAGAGAAAAATATTTTGAATTTCAACTGGCGGAATTAGATAATTTGATTTGTGAGATGTACCATATTGCCTATTTCTGCGAATCTGAGCGCTTATTTCTTTGTCCCGAATCATTGCTATTTCAACACAAAACAGTTTTACTATTTGGCGAGAGTATCCAAACAATTCCACAGTTATTCAAAAACTTATTTGGACGCCTTTGAGATGAGATCATTTCCAGAAAAAATCTGGACATTTCGTTAAATGACCGATTCACTTTTAATCAATATAAACATTAAATCATTTTAATAAACAACTTATTCTTAAATGCTTGAATACCATTGATTTTCATGTCCTTGTGTAAACAATTTCATTTTATTACCATTGCAATGTTTATAATTCTTCATCAGAACTGTTCCCATTTGCCAAAATAATTTCCGCATTACCACACTCTTTCAACATTAACGCATCATAGAACGTACGCATTTTTTGAACTGTGTAAACATTTTTAGAAAACGCGCGCTTTTTCTCTCCACCGACTCCCACTCAATGTTAGAACCGACGAGTTTGTTGGGACTCTATACTCTCGCTATGCTAAATATTGCATATCTTACGGATTCATTCTGAACTCCTTGGTACACGTGAGAGCAGCCGCGTTGAACTGCTCTACTGCAAACCCTCATTCGATAAACAACGGAACGGTCTGCATAGTATAAATAGTCTTATTGTTTCGGCGAGGAGTGCTGCGGTTCGGATCCGTAGAAAAGTGTGTGCAATGTGATCTTCCAGAAGCACAGTTCTTATTCTCCATTTCTGTGCAGTTTCAGGAAGACAGTTTAAATCTTATATAATTGTTGTTTACGAATTTGTGCAGAGTTTTGCTTCAAGATGGACGAGATCGGAGTGCCTGTCGACTTGTACATTTATGATCTCACCAAGGGTATGGCTCGTTTGATGTCTGCAATGTTTTTGGGTATGATATATTAACAATTTTGAACTCACAAATGTCCTTATGCTTTTTATGATACGTTTTTCTTTGTGTTTATCAAATTTTTCTATTGGTTATTTGTTTGTAACTGATTTAGTCTCATCGACTATTGGACAATTTATAAACGATCAATTGTTGTTATAAACTTTTTTGTTTCAAGTTTATGTTGTGAATCGGATAAATCAAGAATTGATTGGAAATTCTACTGAAATCAATGTGATGTTCAAATTGATCTCGAATATGATCTATTTCATATTGGAGGAATGACCATTAATTATTTATCATTTTTGTCATTATTACATGCATGTTTTGAGATGCTTTTCTTTATTTTTTTCCCAATGTGTTTTTCGATGTTTGAAATATTTGGAAAAAAATATATTTTGAAATACATACACACAATGTTAAATATTGTGAAATTATTGAAATACAACTTTTTACTTTCATTAGCATTATTCATAAATTTTTATTACATACCTACATAATATTAGCCTTTCAGAAACCATTCTTACTGGGTACCTTTTTGATGGAATCAGAGAAAAAAACTGACGATATTTTTACAGTGATGCTTTATTTACAAGCATAATACTAGAATTTCAGAAAAATAAATGGATAATTACTTGTTTTGGTTTCTAAATAGGTTACATATTATCCTGCTTATCATCGCTATTATAACCGATAACAGATTGTTTTCCTGCATTTTTTCAATATTTTTGAATAGTTTTCCTTTGCACAATATTTGTATGCAATATATTCTACTGGTAATTTTATTGTTATGTATTTATTTTCAGGACGTCAAGTAGAAGGAATATGGCACACTTCGATAGTTGCCTATGGGAGAGAATATTTTTTCGGAGGAGGCGGAATCCAAAGTTGCAATCCGGTAACTATTTTATTATTTTCTATGGATAAATTTTGAGACCTTCACTTCGCAAATACATTATCCTTAACCTGGTTTTATTTTGAATGTTTGTGTTATATTTAAAAACTTTTTATTCTTTAAATATATGCCAAGAAAAATCTGTGTGACACACTTCACATGTTCCTCACCTATTGATTAATGATTACACTTTTATGTTTTAATTTGTATTCTTGAATATTCTCTCTGATAATGAAATTCAAGTGGGAAAAATCATGTTTAATTTAATGTGTCCATAATATCAATTAAGTTGATTTCTGAGTCAGGGTCAATTTTATTTTTATTTTCCTTGAACTTCAAATGCTCTATTTTTATAATTCTTGAGTAGGTATGTATAAATTCGCATGAAACATGTTCCAACATCAGCATCAGTTCTATACTATTTTATTTTTGATTGTGATATGAGTCAATCTAAAAATGTTTCTTTTCACAATAGTAAAGTAGCAATTATTTTTCAAAAGTTTAATAATATCGTATGAGAACAATATTGATTTAACATCGAAATCTGATGGATTAAATTAATCATATTGCTTTTTTTTAAATAATTTATATTCATAATTGAAAACGTTTACTTATCAATAATAAATTTTATAACTCCATTCTAACAGGAGTTTTACTTTAATTGGTAACATTTGAAACATTTTATAAGAATGATTCCATTTTATACTATTCTATCTAGATTTTGTCAAAAATATGATTTAATATGTGATATCTTATTTTTTCCCTAGCTAACCCTAATTACACTGTTGATAATTGAAATTATGAAGTATAATGAACAAGATAATCTTCATTTAAGTCAAAGTGCATTTTCTTTTCTTTCACATTTCTCCAGTCGTGTAGGAAACTTGCCAATATTTGAGTGTCGCTTCTAATTCAGTCCAGGTTATTTTTGTATATTGCCCACAGTCTCTCATCCGCATAACAACATGCGTGGTGGCGAGCAAACGTGGTTTCAGTTATATTCAGAGCCAAAGGAGAGAGAACTTTACAGCACAAGCTCTCGGTAAAACTCGAACCTAATCATTATTTCTTGCAGCGCATTTCCTATGCGCTTCGGTTATTAGCTTCATTTTGTGTTCTTGTGTTATTAAGTGCTCGCTACATAGAACTAAGTGGTTTTACTGATCTGTAAGTTTATATGTTTTCACAAATCCAATATGGCCACTTCTATATTTATCGATAATATTTCGATTTCATTGATTTCTATTATTATCAATATTTATAATTTCATATTAAAATTTTTACTAAATGCTTTTCAATACATTCTTTTCAATTTTTCTTTCATATTAAACCTTTTTGAAAACCACGTTTTTGTAATATACACATTGGTTAATTTTATTTATATTTGGAATATACCGATCTTAATTTATGAAAAACTCTTATTTAATTCTTGATAATTTGAAGATGATACTTCCTATTTTCGATTGTGACTCAATAAAAACTATAGGGACCTTGCCAAGATCGAATAAGCGATTGGAATTTTCCATGCTTAACAATGTGACACACTTCTAAGAATAAAATTGTGTATATTGATATTTCTATTAGCATATTAATGATAATTTCATCTTTTAGGGAGGCACTGTTCTTGGACAACCTGAAAAAATCGAGAAACTAGGTGACACTTTCATACCATACCAAATATTTTTGGACTATATTTTGGGGCTAGGAGAAACTAATTTCAGGTACACTTAATTACAGATTGTTATTTTTTTTTCAATTGAAAATGACTTTCAAATCATACCATTTTGTGATCTTCCAGAGGTTGTGATTATAATTTATTGAGACACAATTGTAACAATTTTACTGACGATTTGGGAAATTTCCTGTGTGGTGTTGGCATTCCTAAATATATATTAGATCTGCCCGAAGACATTTTAAATACACCACTTGGTCAATCATTGAGACCATTGATTGAAAGCCTCAGTTCAGGAGCTCAGGTATTTTATTTTCATTTTGATATTGTTATTTTATTCATATCGGTTATTTCTATGATTTTGTCTTATAGAATATTGTTCCAAGTAACGGCGTTAGAAACGGTCGTCAAGAAAGTCCAGATTATTTACAACTCAATACCCAAATTGAAGAAGCTAGGTTAACATATTGTTGTTTAATTATAATCCTTTTATGTTTTGAGTAGTTAATTCATATTGATAATTATCTTGCAGATTACAGTCACTTGCATTAGAAGAAAAACGTAACTCTATTAATGAAAAATTAGCTCGAAAAGAGCGCAAGAAAGAAAAGAAACGGAAAAAACAACAGCGAGAACAGGAAAAACTCAACAGTAGCTCTTCTGAGTATTCTGATTTAAGTAACACAGGTATTTTTTACAATTTTCTTTTTTTTTTTAATTTTCTGTAAATCTTACATAATTAAATTAATTTTTGAAGGTTTACCTCCCATATCTACATCTTCCAAATTAAAAATGGCTGAAGCTTTAGCTCCTGAACTCAACGGAAATTCCTCAATTGAAAATTTTGAAGAAAATCAAGATGATGCAATTCCTGCACCTACTCGCACTAGGTCAGATAAACTGCCTAGTGAACGAGTACTAGAAATGGAAGCAGAAGAGAAACAAGAAGATGAAGAAAGAAAGAAGCATCGTGAACCTCCAATTGTATTCAAAGATTTCATGGAGGTATACATAAAAAATTTAAATTATTGCATATTTTTAATTTGATTTATAATTCTTTATTTATTAATATACAGGCAAATGTAGCTTTCGAGAAATTAACCGAAGCGTTAAAATCTGCTACACTTGATTCAGCTGCACAAATCAATCTTGAAGAACTGCAATTGTATTTGGTACAAGGTGAAGGAAGTTGGGCTCTAGGCGATAACTTCTTAGCATTCATTGGTATAATAAAAGCAATATTCTTATATTGAATAAATTATAGTATTTAGTTCGAATAACAAAATTATTACTTACACAGGACAACTTTTGAGTGATGGTACACTTACTTCTTCTGCTCGCGAAGCTGTCTTAAATACACTTGCTTGTGCAGCTTTACGAGATGATGTGATACTTCTGTTGCATCAAGACAGGCGCGAACATATTCTCATGAACCACGCATACTCTATCGACAGGATGGAATTGAACGAACAACGTGCACTCGCTTTATTTGTTAGTAATATTCTATCTATGTGTTTTGATATATTATCTTATTGATTTTGAATTAAATTAATATTTTCATGTTCAGATTTGCAATATGTTTGAAAATTTGTCGTCTTCTGAATGGTTATTGTACATCTCAGAATGGACTCATAATAATCAACCCATATCCAACATAAGGGTAACGACTAAAGTTGCAGTGCACAGCTTACTTAGCGAAGACGAAAAGCTGAAAGATATTGGAAGTGCTATCATTCACAATTTGGCATGCAAGGAGGTAAAGACTGTGGTCTGTATCGTTACAAGTTTTATTTCCAAATATATTTTAAATCTCATGTACCATATTTGCATTCATTATGTGTGGGGAAATTCTTGACTTAATGCACGTTTCTTGTATTAGTATATTTTAATAATACTAACATCCAACGTTAATGATGTAAAATTACTCCAAGTTACATTTTGACAAGTTATATGTATAACTACATATACAAGTTATTTCAAAATAGTTTGAACAAAATAATTGAAGTGGCACTCTCACCATCTTCAACTTGTTTCATTCCCTGTTTTATTTTCGTTTTATACATTTGTAAAATATGCATTTTTAACAATTTCCCGAAATAATTACCAAACTTAGTTTTCAAAGATACATTTATGACCACTGTGACTCATATTCTTAAACATTTTTTCATGATATGAGAATTAGATGTTTTGCAGCGCATTCGCATTATATTTTTCCAGAAAATGCACCAAGCTAAACGTTTACGCAGAATGTTACCACAAGGTTGTAAATCTAAGGTATTCATCAAAATGTAGCAGTTCTCTTTGATCATTAATCAAATTGTTGATAGCTTGGCTCTAAATTTCAATGTTGTATGAATTGCTAACATTTATCTGTATTAAAAAAAAAATTAAAGTTCTTTCATAAAAGGTTTTATGTTTGAAAACTTGTAAAACAAAAAAAAATATATAATTTAATCCGTATAAGAAATTTCAATTTCTTTTTTTCCAAAACAAATATTAATTTCGATGTATGATTGGTCATATAATTTAAGCGAGCGTCTTTTTTCACATACATATTTCATCATCATCTACAAATCATCTAATGATTTATATAGATTTAAACAAAAAGTTAATGCGTGTGCTGTTGTATAACATTGTCAATTTAATCCCGTTTCTTTGTTCCATATTTCCATATCTTGCAATATAAACTATTAAAATTACGCTTACATTACATGTATTAAACATATTTCCATATGTTTGATTCATTTGATACATTGATTCACACACAATTCAAATTTATCAAACATCACTTCATATATGCATATAAAATACTGTTGCTCGTTAAATAACACTTAGTTATCATTATTTTATCATATTTTTATTTAATTTTCCAGGTATTCGATGACGTTGCTGTTGAACTTGCAATGGCTGTCCTTCAACACTTGTCTACAGCACCAGCTGAAGAACACCTTTTCCGTTGCTTGAAAGCCTTATTCAAGTTTTGCCAAGTTTCTGGACAAGATGTGCCTCAGTTGATTCAGATGATCGGTCCTAACCCAACCACATTCAAAGGAACGAGTGCTCGAGTCGATGAGTTGATTGATTCGATTTCAAGAAAAATTCGTTAAATTCAATTATTGACAGTGGTTGTTTTTTTTTTCTAATTTTATATAGTTTTGTGTAATTTTTTTTATATTTATATTGATGTTGAAATTTGAAAGTTTTTGTTTTTCATGTGCATATTTTATATTAGAACAAAATTTATATTGGAAATATTTATCCATTATGTTTGTATATTATAATCGAAATAACAAAGTTTATGCATTTAAAATATTGCATATTAGATAAAATAAAGTATTTTTTATTTACTAAACTCATTGCTTTTATGTGCATTTCTCAATATGAAACATGAAATAGGTATTGTGTTTACATCAAGAGTACAGTAGTTATGAAATGTTTACCTTACTTAATTCACAATGGACCATAGTAGTCACATTTGTAGCATAAATTATATCACATATCACTAATATACTCAGAATTTCACGTAGGTAATTAGGTATATTGCATATATTATAAATGTGATTTTTTTTTTCACTAATTCAGTGTTATTAGTAAAATATATTATCTAATGTAAACTAACTATTTTCATTTCATTTCAATTGCAAATGTTCTATACAAACAGAATCTCTTTCTGAAATTTATTATACCTAGCTCAATTTTGGTGGTGATTTTTGGAATTATCAAAAAAGTATATTACTGTTGTATTTGTTGTAAAAAAATATTAGCGTTCTTTGTGCATACCGATTATTACAAAATAAGTATTATTTTTAAAAAATGTCTTTTATTAACATATTTACCTATATACCTACCTACCTATATCCCGATAAAAAATATTTTGTAGAAAGTGAATTTTAAAAAACCTTTATCTTGACATGCTTTACAAACCAATGATTTTCCATTTTAAATATGAGTTTTTCATCAGATTGTAAATCTAAGCAAACAGAAAAATATTTGCATAGGTTTTATAACTGATAAAAAGACATACCCTCATCATATATTTAAACCATCATTGTTTCAGTAATTTTATGTATGGGTGCGTTATAGAGAAAATTGTTTCTTATGTAATCAATAGGTATCAATATTACAAAACTGTACTTATTTAGAATTTAAAATCTCAACAACTTTCTAAATAAAACAGTTCAATATGTTTTTGAAATTATAGATGAACAATAATGGTAAATACAACATTTTTAATAATTCTAATGACACAAATATTTCATAATTATCTATGAATTTTTATATCTTCACCATACTAATGGTTCATAATGGAAAATATTCAGAGAAAATTTGTAGTTGCACACCGACGTCATTTGAAGAGATAACAATTAACAGGTAAATAGATCTCTTTCAGAACAATGCTCGTCAGTTTTAAATCTGGGTTTCTTCAGTCAACTACATAAATAAAATGATAATACGCATTTTTTCTCTATAAAAAAAATCGAGGTTACAAAGAAAAACACATTTTTAATGGGGGCTATTTTCGTTTGAATTAGTGAAATTTTACATCTTTACAAATTGCATTCTTCAACATGGCCACAGATGATTTTGATATTTTCGAAACTGAAAATGCACACAAGAAAGGAAAATATGTGTTTCCTGAAAAGAAATCTTTGAAGTTGAAAATGAAAAAAATGCTATACAGACGTTTACCGATCTTAGAATGGATGCCGAAATACAATAGAATTACTGCCACATCGGACATGATTGCAGGGATAACCCTCGGACTGACACTCATTCCTCAAAGTATTGCTTATGCATCTTTAGCTAATTTAACTGCACAGTATGGACTTTATTCTTCGTTCATGGGTGCGTATGTTACTCCATTTTCATCTCACCAATATGCTTAAAAAAAAAGATTTTTTATTTCATATAACATCAATGGGTAATTCAATTAATTTATTATAGGAACTATGTTGTATGCTTTGTTTGGAACAGTTAAAGAGGTATCGATAGGACCAACAAGTTTGATGTCGCTTTTGATATTACAATATTGTAAAGGATTGACTATTGATTATGTAATTCTACTTGGTTTTTTGTCGGGAGTAGTTGTTATTATCATGGGAATTTTTCAATTGGGTAAATAAATATTGATATTTATTATGTTTGTTTGTATAATAAATATTTTTCAATCATGTTAAAAATTAAATGCTTTTGACTAGGGTTTTTAATAGAACTGATTTCACTACCGGTCACAAGTGGATTTACATCAGCTACAGCATCTGTGATTGTGATTTCTCAAGTAAAAGGAGTTTTAGGAATGAGATTTAAAGCTGAAAATTTTGCTGATAATATGATACAACTTTACAAAAAACATCAGATGGCCAGGTGGCAAGATGCAGTCTTAGGAATATGTTGTATTATATTTTTGTTGATTTTCAGAGTAAGTTTAAAAATTACTATCCATATTTTGTAGTTTATCATTTTAGTGATTTTCAGTTAGGTAGGTACTTAATTTTTCATTTTAGTAATATATGAAAACATTTTTTTCAGAAATTAAAAGATATACCCGTCAGAAATAGTGTTGTGAAAAAAGCTTTATGGTTTTTGTCTAATGGTCGAAATGCTTTGATTTTATTGATCACATCTGTTATAGCATATTACCTTGAATTAAGTGGACCTGCACCATTTTTACTATCAGGTTAATCAAAATAATAACTGATTTAAATGAACAATATATTTATTTATATATTTAACTTTTTTTATAGACCGGATTCCAGCTGGATTACCTAACTTCACATTGCCGAATTTCAGTGTGACTCATGGAAATCAAACTGAAAATTTTGTTCAAATGTGTTCTAAGCTTGGTTCTGGAATATTGGTCATTCCTATAACAGCCGTACTAGCTAATATTGCAATTGCAAAAGCTTTCAGTAAAAATTCATTACTTAGCAGTTTTTTTTTTCATGAAAACATATGAATAAGGGAAAATTTTAGTGCATTTTCTTCATTTTAGCATTAAATAAGAAAGTAGATGCTTCTCAAGAAATGTTAACACTGGGAATCTGCCAGGTCATGGGATCTTTTGTTCATGCAATTCCATCCACTGGGGCATTTACAAGATCAGCAGTTAGTCATGCTAGTGGTGTTAGAACACCGTTTTCTGGAATATATGCTGGTTTGTAAACATCTTTTTCATATCCGATAAATATTTGATTAATTTACATGCTTTTATATTTAAGGAATCCTCACAATACTCTCCTTGACTTTCCTCACTCAACATTTTTATTATATACCCAGAGCTGCTATATCTGCTGTGTTGATCGTAGCTGTAATGTTTATGGTATGTTAATTTACATTAACATTTAATATTCAATACTTTCACATTCAACGAAAAACTGAAATTATTTTTCAGATTGACTTTAAAATTATAAAGGTCATGTGGAAAGGAAACAGATGGGATGTATTAACACTTTTAATCACATATTTTGTGAGTTTAATAAAAGGGATGGAAATTGGATTACTTGTAGGAGTTATAATCAATATCATTTATTTATTACATTTAACAGCGAGACCCTCTGTCGAAATAAAACGGAATAAGGTCACACATGCGGATCATGATTATTTTTCCGAAATGCTATAGAATAATAACCCAAATTCATATTTTTCAGAGTTCCACTGGATGTGAATATGTTTTAGTGATACCTGAAACGGGGTTATCTTACATTTCAATTGCATTTTTGAAAGATATTATTTTTAAAGCTGCAACAGTAAACGCTGAAAATGTTTTACCGGTTATTATTAATTGCAGCAAATTTCATTCGATAGATTATTCAGCATGTAAAGTAAGTGATGAAAATTATTAATAATTTTATTAGTCAATTAGTTCTTACTAATTGTAAGCTAATTATTTTAAATGAGAAAGAACCCATAACTTTTCATTACTCACAATCAGTTTCAATTAATGATTTATTTTGGTTAAATCAGGGCTTGGAACAGCTTACGATAGATTTCGAAAGAAGATCGCAAAAATTAATATTTATGGATGTTTCGAAAAAAGTAGCAGCAATTTTGGCGCCTCTTACAAATATCCATCCGAACGTTTATCATTGTCAATCGGAATCGGAAATGTTGGACGTGCTATTCATGATGAAGTCTGATGACAATCTGAAAACTGAAATGATTCCACTTTTGTCCGAATCGTTCAGGAAAAAAGAAAGTCTATCCTCTGAAATATGCTCGACGAATCCAAACGGAAAAGAAGAAATTGTCGAGCCGAAGAAAGAACTACAAAACGTTCAGAAGAAAGTCGAAATCGAAATCAATTCACGAAGTGATGCTGAAAAAAGTCCGAATGTAAATATTCAAAATGAAACTAATCAAGATAATAGTAATAAATGATTTGTAATCAGATAATTAATTAATGAATATAGCACATTTTTTAGCAAGAATGCTTTAACTGCGTGTATTTTTACAAAAGAGCGGCTATGTATAAGAATTTCATTTTCAAAAATTACTAATAATTAAAAAAAATATTCTTATAAAAACAATTTTCATTTTTTACAAATGTTAAAATGCAAATAATTTTTAAAACATAATCTAACCCTAAGTTCAAATAACGCTATTCATTCGTGCTACCTAATCTTCGCTGTTGTACAGCGGCTGCAGAATATCGAGGATGACGAAAAAACATAAAACCAAAGGGGATCCTTCCCACCTTCCCCTTAATAAATAAAGAATGTCATTTTTTTTAAATTTCAAACGAACGAAAACAGTGCTACCACCAAAATAAAAACGTAACGAACGCGACTGCCCTCTAGCGACGTTCGCGAACACACCGCGCCTCGCCAGTCGGCCGCTGCCTTTCGCGAGAGAAGCGTGTGTCCGCATATCTCATCCGTTCGTTCTTTTATTTATCGAGTGATCCTCGCCAAGCATGACATAAACTGACCTCCCGCATCCGTCTGAGATGTAAATCGAGCCCGGCTCGAACGCAAAAGTTTCGTCGAGTAGTTTCCGAATCTCCCCGTGCATCATGAGGGCGTCGAACTCGTTCCTGGTCTGCTTGGCCGTGGCGTTCGGCGCCGCAGCCTCCTCCTTCACCACCAAAATGATGGGAATCAGCGAGAATCTGGGCAAAGCTCTGCAGTACGTCGTCGAAAACTCGGACATCAACTACACGGAGCCGGACCTGAACGTCAGCTACGTCTCGTCGACGGAGTTCAACCCCATGGGCATGGCCCATCTCTACAACCTGACCAACGCCTTCGTCGATCTCGTGCAGAAGAAGCAGGCTTATCCCGAAGGTATGCGTTTTCGTTGTTTATCGAACGTTTTCAGACAAAGCGAACGGTGTGTACAAAATATACGCACACGCGCATGTCTGCTAAAGGATATGAAAATGGCTTCTGGATTGTTTGAGGTGGGAACACATCGTGGATGCGAGGGACACGATTCATATCAGGATCTGTAGTTTTGTGTGGTTTGCAAATCATGCGATTGAGCTGTAGTCGATCCCTAGAAATGGTTGATGATTTTTGATGAACACATTGTGGATGCAAAGGACATGATTTATATTAGTGTCTATTAATTTAGAATTGGTAGTTTTCTGTGATGCTGGGTTTGCTTCCGCGTTGTAAAAGGGCATGTTACAAAAGTATGGTAATCTGGAAAATGGGGGATATTTTTTTGTTGAAATTATTTGAAACGAAAATATATTTCCTATTAGGTCGTCATAGTCTTATTTTGACGAATTTTTGTCAATATGTTTATTAAAATTGGGGTTAGATCGAGTTAGGTTAGAGAATTATTCAAAAATGCATATTTTTCAACGGATTAGAACAAAATCAATTCTTATGTTTTTTTTCGTGTTTTGAAATTAGAAGATTGCGTTTAGCTAGTACTAAAATCCATACCTAATTCAGAGGTAGGTTAATTTTTATTGAAATTAGATAAAAAAAACAGGGAAACAAACTTCGTTTAATAAAAGCATTCTGTATGTGTTATGCATTTTCGATCTACTACATAATTATTGTTGCAGAAATGAGTCGTTTTCACATTGCTCGTTCCCACATTTGAAAAAAACAATACGATTGTATTTCTCAATACGATATGATCCACTACATAATTCATTATGCAAAGTTATTACATTTTTATAATAATACACCCTTCTATATTTATACATAATTTTCTCGTTACAATATTCATATTTATTGTATAAAAAAAATGCAATTTCAACGAACCGTCGCGGTCATATCACTTAACTCCACACGACCCTCGATTTGAATTCAAATAAATCGAATCGAATCGAAGATTGAACTAACTTCGGCGTAAAACTCGAATGATGATAATACTATCGTAAAATTATCAGAATCTAAATATACAGTTACGAGCGTAATTTTCGAATGAACCGTTATAAATGAAAGTGGCGTATCTTGAATTTATGAAAAAAAAAGTTGATATTGAATAAAATTTAGAAATGACTAAGTCAAAATATGCCATTTTCCTTTATAGCTAATCATTTTCACTGATACGCAGTATCGAATATATTTCTACTCCGTCGAATATTTTATGCGATTTTCCCATCGAGGAAAATTCCGCACTCATGAAGATCGATAGGAAATATCGTTGCTTATTTATCGGATGCCTTTTTTCCGAATTTTTCCATCGCATTTTCCACCACGTTTATTTTCTCGCCCGGGTAGTTTTCCATGTACGCACATACCCCCCTTTCCATCTAATATTAATCCGATAGAAAATTCACTTCACCTAACATAAAACTGATACATTCCACACGTGTAAACAAATATTACGGATATATTCGTATGATATAATCGATGGCTTGTTTATATTTCACGCTCTGATTGATGGTTAATTTCAAGTAAATTCGCACGAAATTATGCAACTAACAAATGGCGACGTTTCGTGACTGCGAACAATTGGCTTAAATTTTAACGGACGCTCAATTAAGTCAATTTTCATAATTTTGTTGCATTTCTTTCGAAGGAAAATCGTCGATATTTTCATCGCAAAATTGTCCGAACTACAGATATATGGAAATTCAAAAATAGCTCGAAAATTGTCTCTAATTTTGAGTTTGTCTCCCGCCGAGAGCGATCGCTTATAATTCGGGCAATTTTCTTCGTACGCAAATAGACCGAATTTATCGCTAATAAGAGGTGAATACACACACCATAATATTATTCTATTGAGTACAGTATGTGGAAGATCGTTGACACAATCTTTCTATTGTGACCTCTTATCTTTTACTCACGAAATATATTGGTGCATAAAGAATTGAAAAATATCAGTGTAGTTTGAATGAAATAAAAATTGATTCAAATTATCTATGGATATGCGACTTATGTCTATATTTTGATGAAACTTTGTGAATGTGTAGTGCAAGTATTGGCATGAAATAATGGTGTAGAACGAAAATGTAATTATCAATAATATTCCAATTATCACAGGTCAAAGTTGAGCGTATTATTTTAGGTGTCCAATAAAATAACGTTTTATATCTATAAAAATATTTGAACACATCGCCAAAGGGATAAAGTCAACAACATTAAAACATATCTCCATATGTTCAGCAAAACATAAACGCATCATATAAAATATTAATTTATTAGTTCTACTCAAAAAATATTAATCTTCTTTAACTGGAAATTTATTTAGAATTACATATTAATTATTCACCGTTATACTAACAATTACATTACGAAATTTCTTCAAAATCAACGACGAACCTTCACCAGACTCGCCACTCCAAATACGAAAATCCTCATCAGTATCAGAAACCTCAACGGCAACACAGTTTTCTAAAAGTGAATCATCTCCTCGTCTGTTTCGAGTTTAATCTCTTTCTCGTTTTGTTGCCGTTACTATTGAATAATTGCTTCGCGGAAGCCGACTATCTGGTCTCTGCTCCAGGACCGGTTGATGGAACCTGTGCCATTTACCATCCATCGTCAGACTAGACAGGGATTTTCAACCGAAGTGTGCCAGTTTGCTCAGCTGTGGTCCTCGAGTGTCTTTCTGTCTTGTTTTTGTACTCAAAAGTCTGGTTTGATCTTTAAATTTTAATGGTCGTGAGCTGTCCGGGCTTCGTAATCTTCGATTTGTTCGGTAAATAAGCTGTGAATCATGTTTGCGTTTTGATATCTGGGGTGTTTATGTAAATAGAATTATTCGAATTTATCGATACTGTGAGTTTCTGAATTGTTTTTTTTTTTCGTACACATTAGGAATTGTGAACGTATTATCAAAATGTAAACTTTATAATATCGCGATATTCTAAAAATATTCGCTTTACTTGTGTATATGAAATACATTCTAGATTTTCCTTTTTCGATTAAGAATAAAGTAGAAAATCGTTTTAAGTCTCGTGGTTCGCGTTGAATTAGAATAAATAAAACATTTATCCTGGCTTATGTAGGGTTGATCCGGATTGACCTGATGTAGTGGATTATCGATGATCACGACTTAACCTAGATTCTTCATCGTAAAAAAGTACGTATTATATAAATGAAAGTGGAGCACGAAAATTATGCACAGCTTAAATCTTTATTTTCAGGTCTTATTAAATATTTCTACAACATTTCACGAACATAAAAAAAATCGCTTTGCTAATAAATTTGTATCAACATTTCATTCGGAACACTTTTGATTGCATTCAATTGATCGACCAATCGACACCAAAGATAGAACCTATCGAACATATCCACATGCAATAATACTCTTGTTGTTTCGCAATTAAACGATAGAGAAACACAATACTCGAGTAAAAGTCGAAATAAACACATTCAACTATCGGATAATGCAATATCCAAATACGAAATCGACACAGATACCAATTCATCGATACACTTTTGATACTGAAAATGGTTTCTTCGAAGCAACGATGACTTGTGATTCAACGGAGCCAACATCCATAACGAGCGGAAACAGAAAAAAGGACTAAACGTTGTCTCTTTTTTCGTATTTGTTATACATATTTTATGAATTCGAAAGATGTTGTATTTTTCGTTCTGACGATGATACTTTTTTTCACGCTTATAAACTCAATTTTCTCCGCCGAAGACTTATTCGCATTTGAATGCCGAGAATCCGACATTCTTCGGAAGACGAAGAGAAATTTCGTACAGTTTTCTCGTTTGTATGAAATTTCGTATCGCGTGTCGGACAAAAGATGAAAACGACTTCATGAATTCATAACAGATTAAAAAATTTCTAAAAAAACTCAAAATTCACTAACTCGATTTTCCCACAACAAACACGCGAATCCGCTTCGCAATTTCAAACCCGAATTTTTTCCACCCCAATCTGATTAACTAGCATAATTTACTGTGCACACATAAAACAAAATAAACATCGATCGAAATTTTGTTAATTTATGGAAATTTCGTCCAGTTTTTTTCAATTTTTATACAATGCTCTGTACATATAAAGTTTGAAAAATTTTCACGTCACAATGGAGCTGAGAAACGCTAACCTCGTTGACCCAGCGCAATTATTCCGAGTCGGTCCTTCACAAAGGAATTAGCAGGTGCTCCTCGTCTCCGAAGCTGTGAAATATTTGTACAGGAAACGTAAATTTAGAAGCTGGATAAAATATACAGAAGCTTTTTCTACTTGACGTTTTTTTATTCAGTCGTTTGACTATAGAACCATAGCGTTTTCTACTACCTTTTTCGACTTGTAATGTCCTTTGAAAGGTCATTTCGCTAAATTGTAAACCACATCATAGATTTTTTTTATTAATACAATCGTTCTTCATGTTATACGATATTTTATAACACTTAAGATGTTTCGTTTACCTATAGCACGATTCTAGATAGTATGTGATTAAGTTGCTTATTTGAAAATCTAGTTTTTTTATTGTGATTTATGGATTTCAATTATGTTTGAACGAATTCATATGAATAATTCTAAGACTATGAAGATGATAAATTTTATTTAAATTGCTTTCTTAAAGAAAAAATCTTTACATTTGTCTAATTTATGAAAATTACTAAAATAAATCTAAAACCTACCATGAATTCTATTCCTTCTATAAAACGAAACATATTTATTCCCGTACTATAAGAGAAACATTAATATATTTTACTATAATTGATTGAAATAATATAGAAGGCATTTTTATATTCCTGCATGTTCATCATTACAATTTTATTTTCGTGCAACCCCAACCATTTCAAATACACTCCTAATAGGTACATGTACCCTACTTCAAACTGTTACTATACATATATAAACTTTTTTAACTGTATTAAAATATCCCCCTTCGCTTGAATAAGTCAAATTCAAACAAATAAACATAAAAAAAATGTTCACAGAATAGTTTCATTGAAAACTATCGATCGTTTCTTGTTTTGTTTGCGCTATCTCCGCTTGGTACCGAGAATGTTTGAGCAATCTTGTAGAAACACATTGCCCATTGGGTCACAAGCCCTATTATAGATAGTGACAGCCACTTCACTTAATATATGCAGAAAAGCAGGAAATTTAATTAATTAATTAATCATCGCATTTCATCGAAAAATTGTAAATGCACAATGATTTTTTGCGGTTTGATTTTATCAAATGTGACGTCAAACTGGGTATCGTTAGTGGTTGATTTCACACTTACGATTTTTTTCGAATAAAAATATTATGCTTTATAGATTTTCGATTAAATTTTATCAGTTGTTTTTTGTATCGAAATTTAGCAGTCTCTTATCGTTTCATCTATTGATTGCTATAATATTGATGTATAATCTTTATTATAGCATAGATAAAAAAAACGCGAATTAATTTTCACCTAGATGAAAGGTGTTGATTAGTATACCGCATATTTCAAGGTTTGAATTCAACGATTTTAGAAAGCGTAATGACTCAGTTTTACAACAAACGTCAATATGACGGAAGTTTTTATTTACTCAATTAATTTCGTATATGATAAACCACATCGACGAAGGAAATTGCTTATGATATACACACACTCGATTGTAAAACGACCAAATTTTCAGCAAATTAGCCTCGCAATTGTCACAGCTTCAAGGATGTAACATTTTAAAGTTGAAAATTGTGAAATTTGAAACGGAGACGATTCAAAAATTTTGTACAGGTGATTAAAGCCGGATTCGCTTCACCTGGTCAGGTAGAAAAATCTTCGAACATTATGAACTGTACCGTTACTTACCGAAATGAGTCACTCTTCAGTCTGGTAAAATACCAAGGTCGTGCTGATGACCAATTCATGCACATTTTCATCCACTTTCAATTCGGAGTTACGGAATAATCGTAATCACTTTATTCATGAATATTACGCACGAGTTCGTGAATCGTCGTTTTCTTATTGAATGATGAACTCATTAGTCTAATCGATTGTATGGATTAATTGATCGTTTTTAAAAACTGACGAATTTAAATTATTTATTATATATGATTATTCAAGTCGTATACAGCTCTATTATAAAGCAATAAGACTTCATCGTTGTTGTAAAGATAAGATTGTTTGTATTTTTTATAATTTTCAAGAATGCGAATCTTCCATTCGTGTTCTAACATTCAACACTTCGAAATTAAAAATACATATTTTGTAGACTGCGTTTATTGAATATCGTATTCATCAATATTCAAGCTGACCTCTATTTCAATACGTATATCCACTTATTAATATGAAACGTGGGAGTTCCAGCTGAACCAAAATTCCATACATTTGTGCCTCCCAATTATATAGAATTCGACCCAAATCTATATCTACAACATAGTTTCCATAAAAAAAAAACCTAGAATTGTATACGATTTTTTTTCGACCAAAACACGAAAACCCTTTCTCAGATTTCCCATGTCACGTATGGGACATATTCGGGTCACTTCTGAAATATTCTTCCGCATAAATTACATTAGCATATTCTAATCTCACATATCAATTAATCAAAAATTTCTATTCGTTTCAGGTACGCTGAAAATTTTCCACTTCAATAGACGCACATAACTCAACAGTGCGGTAACACTTTTATCATTATTTGCTTCGAAAACACAAAGATTTCACTGGACTGAGTCCAAAACAAGGCTCTTCGATAATAGAGCAAGTTTGGCTCTAGAAAGTTTCCACAGACCACTAACCACCCGATAAACTATCCTTCGACGGGTTCGAGTTGTTTATACACCCCTTCGCATTCTTTATAGTACTTCTGTATATAAAATACTGTAAATTCGTCGAAAATCGGGTCAAATGTGGCGCAGCTTCTCGGCCTCGTTTTACTAGGATGACCTATTTACCTTTAGGTGACCTTTGCATATTTCGAGGATTCGGATCCCCTTTCACCTGAATATACATATAAGTCTTTTCAGGAAAGTTTGCTTGTTTTGATAAATGAGTTTGTTCCGTATTTTTGTATATTTTTCGCTCGGTTTTGTGTGTTGTTGGTGAATTTTACGCTACGTAATCTCATTTCTATTTCCGCGATCGTGATTTTAGTACTAGAGTCGTTTTGACGAAGCGTGTTTGAAATGGTGTTATTTTCGATAGATGTGTCGAATTGTTTGTGCACTTTGTAGTTTTGTTTATTTGTGCTGAATTGCGCAAAGGAAGCTCTTATCGTCTTGTACTATCATTTCAATTATATTCCAATTAATTACAATATGATTGCTTTTGAATTTTATGAGCATATCGCTGAATGTATCATACGGGAAAATAAATGCACAAATGTAATACATTTACGATATTTCATAAAATGACGAAGTTGTGAGGAAAACCGATAATTGTTTTAAGCTCAAACCGAGAATGTTAAGAATAAGCGAAACCGCAGACCCATTTGTCGTCAGAATTTCACTTATTACAAAAAACGTCGAAACAAATCGAACTTATCTTGAAATTGTTGAGAAATTCTCGCGTGACACTCGACTCGATAACCGTTGCATTTTCGTCAGTATTTTTACTTTCGGTAAATAATACGGTCATATAAATTTTCAATCAATCCGAATCATCTTAATTCAGTTTCCGATGCAGATTATAACAACGTATCCCTTCGCATTGTCTGAACACAATCGGTTCCCTTTAAAAAACACATGCGTTTTTTTCGTTGCAACACAATATCGTTGTTGAGTAACCATCCCACATGCACATTTCGGTCATGAATGGGCATTTATTTAGTTTCGATAGGCATTGTTCCACCTCATAACGTGGGCTGATAAAAAAGTTCAAATTCGAATCGCATACTGGCATTTTAGCATCACTCATAAAAAGAAAATATCGACAATTGGTATTACTATACCAATATCTGTGTGCTCGATTAAAATTTATCTATTGACTTTTAATACAAAAAGCTTACACATTTCGACTTTACAAACTTGCTACGTGCCAAGTCTGCGTTTACTCACAATTTGTTGTTTTTACGTGACCGTACATATTATACGAGTGAATTCGTTCCGTAAACACATTTTGCAAGAAAAGGGTTTATCGCGGAAAATTTACTTTACGATCTCTTTTTTTAAACATTTTGAACTTTCAACAAAGGTTTAATATTCGCAGTTTGCGTTGCATCTTCAACTGTTTGAATCCCAACAGCTGCGAACCGCAAGTATCGGTTTATTTCTGTATATTACATACAATCGTGTTTGTTTCGGTTTTGAGTTCGCCCACGTATAAAAATGCGCGAAAACGATCGTGATTTCAAATCAGTTGCGTTTTACTGTAATTAATCTGTATCAATATTCAACGTGATAAATTAGATCCATATCATCCGTTACGTGCCGTTACGGTAATGAAACGGATTTCATCACACCGCATAAATTCATACATACATAATATTCTATAATAAAAATTGATAATACATAATTTCTATTGAATCATCTCGTACATTCGACGTTGAAATTATTCAAAAAACGGATGATTGAACTATGGCGAGCAACGGACATTCTACATACTATTCTGTACCGGTTCGGCAACATTCAGTTGTGTAACCCGAATAAAATCCGAATCCATTCGTATGGCTATAAAATTGCACGCTGATCTAGTTTCTGACTAGCGTGTAACACATACGACGACTGAAAAGTCCAAAGGGTACAATTGACTTTGAGAAAAACGCCCTCAAAGTTGAACATATTAGGAGGAGGTCGAGTAATTTGATGATATATCTTGACACACGTTCTTTTACCACCAAATATATGAGCATATATAGAAGCAATTCCTGTGCATAACTAAGAATGTCATATGCACCATTTGGCCTTTTTAGTTATCATATTATAACCCAACGTTGGACATGTGCCGAGATCTCTGCGACGGTGAAATTTCCGCGGACCTTTGAAGGTTCGTGTGCCACTTTCATCAAAAACTGGGTCGTCCATGCAAATTTCGTTCATTTTTTCGTTTTTGAAACGATGATGTAAAGCCTTCGCGTGTTCGCAAAGTTCGGTCACGAATCATGTGTGAATGAACCCCGTGTGTTACAAAATCGTTGAATTCCTATGTTAGGGTTGTTTTCGGCATTCCATATTCTGGATATGTTTATGAAATTCTAGCTTGGTCGAATTTTTTACGATGATTTAATGAATTTAAGTATTATCTTGTTTTCTCTGTCGTTCCTTCAATTTAAAAGATAGATTGTCAGATTCAAACCGTTCAATAAATGACGTTGAAAATTGCTTTCATTAATGTTAATAATCGATGAATTTATATAGTAATATAATAGAAAGTGTATAGTAATCGACAGGGAATGTTTGCGGCTTTTGCTTTTAATTTAAAAATTTCTTCGGTTAGCACTCGTTGGAGACCGATTCATTTGTTTCACGTGTGTTGCAATATACCAAAAGTGCTCCCCTTTTACAATGGATAACGACACTTTGTAAAGAGAATTTTCCTCGCACGGGTAATCAATATTGTGCTGCGAGTTTTGCTGTTTCCCATCGCCATTGTTTTCGAAAGCTCGCATTCGCAGCGCATAATCCGGTCGTTTGTGTTCGTTTCATAATTGTTTAATTTATTGTTTTAAAAGTCATCAAACTCCGATCACTATCGCCAATTTATAGTTATGAATAACATTTTTTTTTCATTATTTTGTACAATTGTTTCATGCTGAATTTTATATTTCTCGTGTGTACTTTGTCGCGAACCAGCGCGCCGTTATTTACAAAGGCAATTTGCACTTAATTAAAATCTGCATTATTCACACACGTGTCAATCTAGACGTACTTTGCTTATTCAACGCGGTAACTCGTTTCATATAAAACACTATGTTTAGTCACACTTTAGAAAGAAAATTCAGTCAAATCACCATCTATAGTTTCAACATCGAATCAAAACCGAAAGCGCACAATTCAACTCGATTTAGAGAATGTGATCTGAACACAAACAAATGGTCCTTTTGATCTCAAACTCTCGCTCCTTCGGGGAAGACATAAACGCAACACAAAACCGAATCCGAGTTCAAAGCGATCTTTTATTCACATATACCGAAAAGAATATATCATTCAGTTACAGAATTGCCATTGAAATTTTCAGCAGACAGAATCTTAAACATTTATCGTAAACGCAACATTACACAAGTTATACGAAGCTTCTGTTATTTTGATAACATTCGCTTCGATGTTTATTTTTCTTCAGTATCGAACGAATCATCCATTGTTCGCTGTTATCTATCGTTTTCGAGAATTTGAATTGTAATCCGGGTATTTTATAGAAAATTCCACTTTTTTCCTTTTGTTCAGCGGCTCGCATATGTCTCGGTCTCGGCTTTTTTACGATCTTCCTCTTTTAGTGGCTCGTCTCTCCCGTTCGCTTTTTTATTTATTCATGTCTGAAGAAGGATGGAGCGGTTGTTGTTCCTCTTCGAGTCTTCGAGGGTCTCGTTCGATTTTTATCGGTACATTTTGCGTCAGAGGCGAATCTCTCACAAATAAAACAAACGAGACGATTCGATATGTCGATCTCTAGTCGCACAATTCCGCTTTGAAGCACGTCTCGAATCGCTAATGTCGTTTCTAGGTAACACAGAAATGCGAATATTAAATTCAGTGTTTTCCAATCGCATATCGATTCGTCAAAATACGATTCGAAACTGTTTGAAGAATATGTTTTATGTAATTTTTCCTCTTGTCGAGTTTAGTGACACGATGTCGACGCCTGGCTTTTTAAGAAGCGTCGTTGATGCATCTCGCTTTTATTTTCAAATTGCATAATGTTTTCAGTTCATGTCGAAAGAGAGATCCTCGTGTTTATTTGCTTTGAAAACTCGAAACGATTTTTTAATGTCGTCGGTTCTTCGTGAGGTCTTCGACCTGCATGTGCCATGCATCAGTGCACTCATCGATACGTCTAATGTTGAAGAATTAATAAATAGATATTGGACGTGTTCATATTCATTTAGAATTTTTTTATATAAATCTTGTATAGAATCGCACAATTGATCATATACGTTTGTACTCTGACAGACAATGCATTTGAATGCATTGAAACCTCACATAACTTATTCTTAAATCTTGAAATAATGTTTTTTGAACGATTATAAAGCTAAAATACTGCATACGACACCGCATTTTGTTTAACTTGTTATGTAAAGTGCACCTTAATCAAAGTTCCACTGTATTTCAATTTAGACCGAACGCCCTTTCCTAACTCAAATGGACACTAAAACTCATTGTCAGATTTCACTCGAACCATTATCTGGCTTCGATAGAAGATCGCACTTCCTCTCTACAAGGCTTCAAATAGAAATTAAGGCTTCCAATATAAATTAAGCACAAGATCGAAACGTCACAGGGTAAAAAAAAAAAAACAGCCTAATCACAATTTCATACGAATTCACGTAAACGAACACATCTCGATGACATTCGCATTGTGTTCGATAGCGATCTGACTTTCTGGTCCGACGCACTCGTTCTTTGCGAAGGTTGAAGCCAATTGTGAAACGTTCGCTTTTAATTTCACGTTAATTTTAAGCTGCGGTTAAATAAAACGTATATCAAAATATTTTCCGGCACCACACTACGTAACAAATACGATTTATTACCGTTTATCAGATCCAACGGAGCAAATCCGGTGTGTTGAGTACATACGTACAACGATTTCGTATTGCATCAAGCTTGTTTGCTTTCGCGAAAAATTTATAAAAACATTCGTTTTTCGCTATTAATTTTAAATTCTGACACAATTAATCCGTCTCGACTTGAGTCACACACAAATTGAACGGTCGTTGAGCGCGTCGACAATTAGTTCTAATTTTTCATCGTGTTTTATTTATGAGGAATTATATTAGACGCTCTTTTAGTTTGTGCAATTTTCGATTTCGCTGAAAATTTTCGGATGTTGAAGAAATTTCCACGATGCCGTTGCTCCGTCGAGGGTGAAATTGACCCTTGCGAAAGAGGCTTTTACACCCTCGGCTCGTAAAACGGATGAGTTCGCCCTTAATATTGCAAGTTCGGCCTTTTGATATCGCGTCGAAAGTGTTATTACGAGAGTCATCCGCGGCGGCCTTTTGTTTAGAGCGTTTTCATTGTTGGGCTTTCGGAAAAATTAAGATTAATGAGATTCGGCAGTGCGTATTTCTTACGCAAGGTCTGTTCTCTTATATGTATATAATAACGCTGAATCGGCGTTTCGGTGAAATATTGTGTACATGAAAGGTGTGGATTCCGTTAGCGATAAATTCTAAACGTCTTGTGAGATTTATCTATCTTCGTTGTCGAGAATGATTTGCGACGCCTTTGGATTTTTTTTCGCTCAAACCGTGTAACTTAAATCGAATTAGATTATCTAATCTTAAACTATGTTTCATAGTTTTTCAGACTTCTGTCTGAATTTTATGAAGGCCTTAAAGATGGCATATTTTTGAGAAACTTACTGTACGGGCATTGAGAAAAACAATGTTTTTCGTTGCTCCGATGAGTATAATTACTATCAAAATATCGAATGCGATTGCATTTTCTAGGGTTTTGAAATATTACGAAGCTGATAGAACGACTTATTGTTAGATAAATAAATAATAGAGTGCGTGAGACAGTAATCATGCATGAAAGAGTCCTTAGTTTTTCAAAATTGTACCATTTTCAGAATTTTCACAAAATTCTACACAAAGAATACTAGTAGGTATGTCACATATCGGTTTTTTGTCAAGAGTGATTCGATTAGGCGACAACCGTTCGACAATTCACCTGTTGTTCTTCCTGTGACTGATGAAGATCGATGACCTGCCGGTGGAAACGAGTCAATTCGCGTCATCCTCGATCCACTCTCCATCCTGACCCCTGACCCCTTTATTTTCATACACACCATGATATTATATATCCCCATCGAACGCTAAAAACTATTCATAGCATTTGAAACGCATCGATTACCGCTATTCAAGAACGGAAGCCGACGAACCGACCCATAAAATTATCTGGTTCTGCTTCTATCTTGCAGCTACTAGTCAGTTGACTTTTTGCCTATTTTTTTCTTTCTATACGTTTTATTCAATCGCTGAGAATCGCGAATGACTCGACCCACTTCGACGAGCACAATGATGCACGTAATATTATCTCAACCACTCAGTGTATAATGTGATTAACTCCATTTTTTGGAAAAAATATCTCAAAGTACTTGGTATAAGATAATTCCGGCATAGATGGCCATATGGCAGTCATTTTTTTCCGAAAATCGGCTACAATTGTTATTATTGGATGTTCTGTGATCACTAGACATCAAATTTGAGTATAAAATATAATTATTATTATCAATTTTTGGAAAAAAAATGACTGTTGACTATTATTTCCGATATGGCCATCTTTACCGGAATTGCCTAGTTATAACTGTTATATGTATGTGTGAAATACTTTTCTGAATAAATACCAATAATTGACAAAATTTGAATGGTCACCTAATATTAAATCATTCATTTCTGAGATCATTTTAATCAATTCTGTACTCCAATATGAACTGACTACATCTGTGACTAACTATAAACAAAATTTATAAGTCTATAATTTCAGATAATTTAAACGATGGGGAGTTTCGAAAGACATCGCACATGTTACATCGTTTTTCCTACACATTTTATTTTATGAAGTTGATCACTTTGTGCACTGAATGTCTCGTATATGTGAATGGTGATGTTGCTATCGAGGCTCTTCTGCTTTTCTGTGTCGTGGGTTGTGTTATTGTGGGCTTTTTGTGTGCATTGTCGCGATTCGATGATGACTCGAATAACTGTGGTATAAATGGTGTTTTTTCAATCGTCGTTTTGGGTCTTTGATTGATGAACGTCGAAATGATTCGTTGCTTTGCATTTTGATGCTTTTTTCTTTCATTCGGGTTCTTTTGTAGTCGGTTTGATTTTGAGTTATGTAATTGAAAGGTATATTTTTATTAATGTACATTTTTTTTTATCTTACTTGGTTTTAATGTTGCAATTATGATACTGTTAATGTATGATAATTCACATACAGATAGATAATTATCATATAAAAATCAATCATAAACGAATCGATTATCATTCATATTCAATATCTATCAATTCGACAGCGATAATTCTAAATACACCGTTATACTAATCGACTGAATTTGAACGGATCGTACAGTATTAAACGCTTTTCAAATTTACAACCGCACATTCAATTTACATACAGATAGAGACCTATCCAGTTTCAATAAAACCGAACCCATAATAACAGAGGAAAACAAGAGATGTTAAGTTAAAAGCACCACAACAGATGACCGCAGGTGTCCGCGATCAACGAACTGCACCAACCTTCGCGTTCACGTGCCACACGTGACCGATCTCCGGTTAAAAAGTTAAAACCACTAGAAATTGATGTTAAAATACCCATTAAAAGTATTCTGTGTACTTTAGGTACACAGCTGAGCCGATCCCCTTAAAACTGTGTCTTCCAAATGTGGTTTTAATGTCTGAAAATTCGATTTTGTCAACCAGCTGGAACAACAGATTGTGGTGAGATAGATAATAATCGATTGTCTCTAGAGATAGATAATAATTGATTGTTTCTAAATGTAGATAATAATCGATTGCTTAAGTCTACATTTAAGGAGTGTTCATATTGCACAGTGCATAGCAGAAAAATGCAGATAGGCATATACACGTGAAAGAGGCGTATTTATTGTCATCTCCTTCATGTGTATGGTTTTGTCTCCATATTCTTCTGTTGTGTCTGCACTGCACTGTGCAATATGAACGCTCCTTTATACATGACTAGGATATGATTCCTATTCGTAATGTCAAAAATTTAGTACAAAGGTAACACTTTCCTAGTTAGATAAATGACGATCGTTCTCCCTCATACTTCATCTCTGGGAATCGTGTATTAACTACGAAAAATTTATGGGAATACACTAGAGACTTCCCTGCACTCGATTCGAAACTACGATCAAAAACTCAACCGATCTCGCACACAATCAACGCAAATGCTCTCGTTTTTAAGTAATGTTTCAATTTTACCGTACACACGTCCATCACGACTCGTCCGCCGTTATTTCGAGTCGGAATAGCGGATCTCTAGATATACCTCGTTTATACGGACCCTCGGATAGTTCAGGATATGGTCTGCGAGCAGAGAAGACTATGGGTTCGTCGACGTGCATGGTGAATCATCGCGTCTCGCTCTTTATTATTTCCCTTTGTTTTCAGCCAAAGGATGGCTCGTTTGCGATGTGAAATGTGCGTGAAATACGTGGGAGTTTCGTGCTGAAAATGCGCTCGTTGGCGTGCTACGTCTTCGTTTGAGTGCCACAGTCACGATAGTCAGGAGTGGCTAGACAATGTGAACCTTGCTCTCGATGCATTGTCGATCGTTTGTATTATCATTAAATAAATAAAAAAAAAATTACCTTAGTACAACTCTGAAAAGTTTGATCGAAATCTGATGAGCCATTTAAGATAATATAATACAAATAAACATACGTGAATAATTAAGCGAACTATTATCTATTAAAAAAATATCCTGAAAGTATTGATTATGTACTACTCTCATATCAATTATCTGTTTTAGTCTGTTATACATTTTTTCAGCGTGTATATCGAAGAGGGTTCGTATTGATTTTCATACACCCGTTGCGAAAAATTGATGCGCTCCTCTATTATACCCATTATTTACACTAAAAAGCGTTTTCGCGTTTATTATTTGTCTCATGTTTTTATTCATCGTCACGAACGATTTCGGAGTGCGGCTTTTGCGGTCTGCAAACGAAAAAGGAAACGCCTATTGTGTCCTGTCGAAATAAAGGATTCAACATTTTGTTTTATCGTCGCTAATTATGCACATCCTGCGATGTCCGACGAATGCATCGAAATGAAAAATGTTCAAATACTCTCGTATATTTTCCTGAACAGTCATGATTAACAGCTTTCTCGGAATCGTCATATTCAATGAATATGCATCACAAAAATAAGACAGTCGCCTAACTGTGCGACGAGCGTCCCTTCAATTAAAATCTTCAGTTGACCCAATTACCACTGGAGCAAATTGATTGCTTAGAAACTCAATTGATTAAATTTTCGGTCCTAAGTCTAACGAGCCTCGGGAATAAACGCATTGTGTGTATCAACGAAAGTCATACGTTTCTCTGAAATATTATTTACAGTGTGTATCATTCGTATTTTCGAGATTGCATCGTATTTTTCGAGAAAAAATCCTTTGAGGATTCGAACGTAAACATCCACTCGGTACATATTCAAGACAATTTATCACTATTTTTTTAGCGTTGTTTACACTAAAATATACATGTTCTTATCTGTACGAAACTGAAAAAAAGATGATAAAATGAACACATTTTCAATAATCTAACGATATTAAAAAGGAACAAATCACTATTCAAATTGATTTTCTGATTCGTCATTTGGTTGTGACTATTCGAAGCGAACTGTCGGAAATGTCCTTATATCGGAAAAAAGAAAACTACTATGTTTTTCATTTGGATAATAAAGAAAAGTCTATTCTTGTATTTTCACTGTGACGGCCTCCATGATTGATGCACTTTAATATCGAAGACATTTTTCTCTCTTTCACAACGCCCCTTGTTATGCTAATATTGGCTCTCACAAAACGTTCAAAGAGCACAATAACATATTACCGGTATTTACGTTTAATTATACGGCAATATACCGAGGCAAACGTTGATTTCTCACAAAAAAATGAGCACACAGTAACGGCACAGCGAAATCTTCGCTAATTCCTACTATTATCTGAATTTTCGATGAGTCAAGTCTTTCTCTCTTTTATGTGTTTTCATATATTTTTTTGTTTCGATAATTTTCGTTTTATTTGCTGAAATATCCGATGTCGTAATCTAGAATTGAAATCGAGACGCGGTGGCTTTAATTGAAACCGGGTTAACCAACCCCCATCGAGTCTTGATTAAATCTTAATGGAAAATTTCGGCGGGAACTCAGCACGTTCAAAGTTTTGGAGAAAGTTTTCATCATAATTGCTAGATATACATACGTATGAGTTCATGAAAATGTAAGGTAATCTCATATATGAGTAATTTTGGAGCAGTACGCATCATTCTTATAGATTCTTGGAATCAATTCTTTTAAAATTTCATATGAATGTGGCAATTGAAATAACAATAGAAAATCTCAATAAATGTTTTTTTTTAAATTTTCAATAGATTAATAATACTTTTATCATCTTTGTTTATAGTGAGTGAATTGTTTGATTAGACATATTTCGAGTTAAAAGTGTTATGATTTATCACTCTACTGATAGCTATTATCGATTGTTGAAAAGCATTCGGTTAGCTGTGAGAGTAGTTTCGATGCGTTCATAAATATTTATCTACCGCATGCATTTACTCAGTGCGCTCACAGGAAGCTAGCGATGTTTACAATGCGTGTTCACATGTAAATATTTTCGTTTACAAAGTGACGAAAAATTAATGCTCTGTACATACTATACGTACGACCGAAACAACCCCAACTCGAGATATCCACTCTTCAATTGACCCAGATCTTTTGCTTCTTTTATTCGCCTCTCATTTTCATTTGTGAAGACGACAAAACTGAATTCGCTCGTGAGAAATCTCGAGCGAACAAAGGGAGTCTTCGAGTGACGCCGACAATCGAAAGAAATTGGCCGAATGGGAAGACTTTTCGAAATAAATTGAAGTTATTATATGATCGTTAACGATTTTATTTGTGTCGATACGTTTTTAATGTCCACGGACGGTTGACCGTTTCTAGTTTCGCAACGGAATCCCACTTTTATATATCTGAGATGATTGATATTTGTCACATTCTATTTCGGACATCGCGTATTAATTTCGTAACGACCTCATCATCGCGACTGTAATAACTCCTCGTGTTTATTTGAGGAGCTCTGAAGTCTTCCGAACGATTTCCTTACGAATTTCCATCCGGAAAACGTCCGTTTTTTCGAATGTGTTTTCGTCTTGAAAGTTCCATTTTTTTCTTCGTATGTTACTTTGAGCTTTTTTTTTTAGATCTTTCGAGATATGCGTGGCAGTTTGTTACCACATCACGTAACCACTTTACTCGAACGTTGAATCTTTCTTTGATAAATACGACGATTCCGTATACGTTTTCCATTTTTTCGCATTCAAACGTTCCACGCGGATGACTACATTATTATGAAGATGAAGGAAAAAAAATACATCTGTAGTCAGTTTTTTTTCTTTAGAGCGCTACTCGCATCTGCCGAGTTTAAATAAATAAGTTTTCCGCGGTGACAGTTTCAAAATTGAATTTTAAACAAAGAAAGTTCCCTTTTGCGACGAAAACCTTTCACTTTAATTGCATTCGGGTTGACTTATGTCTTCTAGGCGTGCTTTGAATCTGCAGAAGATGCAACAAACTCATTCAATTTTGCACAACTCAAACGTTTACTCATGAAAATAACATCCGTTCGATTAAATAATCCAATAATATTTTCACTTCTAAAATGTGCCATTGCAACTCACACTACACTTTTATCATTCGCTCTAGTACCAATCGCAGTGACAGTATGTAAACGATATTTAATATTGTATCAATGAATCATTAGATTGTTTACAGAAAGATAAAATCAATAATTGCAATAGCAGCATATAGACGACTTTTACACCAAATCAGCAAACATGAGAATTGCACTACATGCGTTCGCACTTCCTCTAATCGTATGCGTTTTACGACCTCTCGTTCATCTGACTTTTATATCAATTAATTAATTCCCACGGAGCTGTTGCATCAGAGTCAACGGCCTATTCTCTATTGCATTACGACATCCGTATCGCAGATCTGATGTGTCTCCGTGATGCTGATGGCTCCTCTTCGACGTTATCTGATGAGAAGACGCGGTGGCCGTGAGGACAGCTCTTTGTTCTTGAACGCCGCGATTTGTTTTCAGATCTTAATCCATTTTTAATATGCCGATTTGATATCTAAATCTTTGACTCAGTGCAACATTTTAATTATTTTTGTTTGACTAGTGAAATTGCCAATTTTATGAGATGTCAGACTGACTAATTTGACGACTCAATCAACGAGAAAGAAAGATAAGTGTCGTCTTATCGAAAATAAGCGCAAACTTAATGACGTTCATTTAAATTTTAAATATTTTCGTCGTGCGCTTTTATTTTTTATGAGATTACTTTTCCTAAATTTGCAACTCCCATTTTATCATAATTTTTAACCTGCTACGCGTTTCTATCCATCTGTACAATCGTCACGAGCTATTATTATCACATTAAACATTATAGCGACTATAAACCTTACAAAATAATCTAAGGACACCTGTATTATACTATAAAAATATTTCATTTTAAAACATAAACTCCGACATGTCGAACTCTAGTCACACTATTGTGTGGGGCTAGTGTCCTTTGAACTCCATTGCACTCGGGGCTAACAACCCTTCGAGCGTCTCGCAAATCTGCGGACAAACACCCCGAGGTAGACACGTGCTCGTGAACCGCTTGTTAAATCTCGAAATTGCTCAACTCTGCTCAAAAATTGTCGCACAGAAGAAGCACATTACCGTCGGACGAGTTGAGAATTTTGTGGTACATTTATGTATGATGATGATTTAACGCTCGCTTGACTGTTGCAAAACGGGCGAAATGCCGCTGTCGGTCGTGTTATGCAAATTCGACTCACGGTTGAAAGCCTCTGACTTTGTATCGGGTCTTCACAAATGTTTTGTATAATATGTTTTTGGGAGTGTTTTATTGTTGAATTCGGTTGCTTGTTCTGGGTTTTGATTGGGTGCTTTGCAGACTGCAGATTTTCGATCGGTCGATAGTTTAGTTGGGCTCTCTAATTTAGGTGGATATGTATGGAAGTTCACGCATTGTTGCAATTAAATCTTCATAGTGAAAAAGCGCCCGATTAAACTAACGGCCGAAGAAAGTCTACAGTTTGCGGGAGCTCTTAACAAGTGCGTCTATAAAATTTTCTCGTATGGGATGTTTGATGATATTTGAAAGAATTTTTGCTGTTTTAGAAATTTCATTATGTATCATTTTCAAATAATTATCAAACATGATGGCCTTTAATTGTTTGCATGTTTAGTTTCGTTATCTGAACAAATTCTCTGAAATTATGTATCATGATGACTTTTCTGCCTTATTATTATAGAATCTCAACAATCTTTTCTAGTAATGATTCATGAACACGTTTTAGAATATCATAATGACACTTTTGGGTCGATTGGGCATTGTTTCGAAACTTTGCATAAGTATTTTCCGTCTTATGCATTTTATTATTTTATTAGAGTATACTTAAAAGATAACATTCATGCAAAACGTCTCTAATTGTATCTGTCAATTAATGACACGATTAATCATCATTATTTTCATTCGTTAACATTTATTTGGATTAACAACGATAACGCAACAACCTTATCACCACACCACTACGATCGAGAACCATCATCATTACAATAATACGATCATCATTATTTCAAAAACCTGACTCAATACAATATTCACACCGTCTACGTCACCTTCGATACAACCTCCGAAGCTATACATTCATTGATTCATCGAGAATTCCGCCCACGATTCGTATCCGAAGCGTGAAAAATCAATTAACGAACTCGAACACGCAAAATTGATAAAAAAAGGACTGGTCTCGAACATCCCTAGTTTTCAAGGGAGGATGTCCCGTTTATTGATCCGTGTCAGATGTTGTGCGAATTGCGCGTCAGCTGTTCCACGAAGGGTCTGTTGCTTTGATTTTCGATTTTTTTTATAGGAAAATCGGAAATATGTTGAAGGAATCTGTAGAAAATGCTATTTGGAGATGCTTTGATTCGGATCTATTCGAGTAATTTGTATATGATTCTTATTGAGGGCTTGTATTTCAAGTTTATCCATACCATTTTATGTTCAACCAAATTGATGTTGCGGTCCTAATTCTAATGCAGGTTTGATGTAAATTTGCTCGAATGTTTTCCAAATTGAATAGGTTCATATGATTGGAGCATGGTGCAGATATGAAGCGATGTAGCTCTAAAAGGTTTTGGCTTCAGATCTCTAATAAGATAGGGTCTCGAATTAGCAGTGCTAACTTTACAAGTCGTGTTGACTTTGCAAATTCTGCGGTGGGTACGTGCGATTCGTTCCTTTCTCTGAATCAATACACGTGCCTGCAAAGGTCAATTAGGATTATTCAGGTTTTCAGAGGTGTTTTTTCACATTAATGAATCTGTACGTGATGCGAAATAAATAATATAAATTATGCGATTGATCCTTTGATCATGATTGCAACCGCAATAAAATGATAATACATTTATTGTGTAGACGAGTTGAATGCATTTATGTACATGGAAATTTTAAACATATCTAATCACAGTAATCTCTGTAATATATGCGTGGAATTATGCTATCAAGAGCAAGCTTACAACAAATGTCATCATAAAAAACCTAGCTATTTTCACTCAACGATTTAAGTTAGATTGGGTCGCAATAAAATTTAATTATTTTTATTACGTTTTAAGTTAGATTGAATACCGTACTAGTGGCCTACTCTAAAAGTACCAACTAAGCACATTTTAGTACACATTTTTCTCTCACGCACAAAAATATCACAAACAACCAAATTCCTCATACACATACAAAATTCAAAAGACAAAACCATCATCCCATGATGAAAATTTCCAACCCCCGAACAAGAACAAGAACAACAACCGCAACAATTCGCCTCGCCGTATCGCGATCGTTCCACACGCCAATGTGCCCCGGGTCGACACTTCCCACGGAATCGTCTCGTTAAGGCGGCTTCACACCCCTGAATTTTTCACGACATTAATTCCGGGTATGTGGTACGAAGATTCTCTGAAGCGTCTCTGACGTTTTCAGCACGGTCCGTTTGAGGAAGGGTCGGTTTCGTTCGGCGGTGTAAATATGTACCGGAGATTTATCTGTCGATTTATGTTCGGTTTTATTTTTCTTTATCGTCCAGTTGGGTTTTCGTGTCTTCTGAAGCCGTCCTTGATGAAGTATTAAGCTTTTTTCTTTGTGTTTCATATCTATCGTTTGGAGTATTTCGCGAGATTTTGCTTTTCTTTCTTTCGACTGTGTTTTTTGTCTCTGAAAAAACACTGCGATTTTTTTTTATCTTTCGAAATTCATATATTTTTTCAATTTATATCTTGCAAATTGCTTGAAAGTAAATTGAAAATGTTTCACATTAATTTTTCATTGTAATCTCGAGCACCTGCTCGTTTATATATTGGGATATTTAAATTGCCCCATTAATATCACTCGATAATAAAAAAATAACAAGTACGAATTCTTTAAATTCAACATTTTTATTTAAAAAATTGAAAAAAAAATACGAAGGCTACCTTAATTGTCGTTAATTACAAGTTTCACGAATCGCTCGATACACGTATGTTCGCTCACACAAAGGCAGGTGATGCACAAGGTGAAGTCATCGAAGCCGCGATCAAAATTTTAAAACTTTTCAATTCGGTTTTAATAATTTCATACGCGTGTTAAATACTTCCGATCAGACGTTTTCAATTTGCTATAGTGGGTCAGTGAAAGGGATCATCTTTTGTTCACTAAATCAATATCGCTCCACCTTGCATTATCGTTCGACCTATTTGCCATCGAAACAAATTTTTCTATTAGTAAAATTCTTAATTGCCTTCCTTTCGTATTGATTAATCAAAATTTCTATCCATATTTATAGGTAAAGCACATATATTAGCCGAAATAAACTTGCGACATATTTATTGTCTACCGTTAACTCGGTTCACCTTCTGGATACATATCACCTGCAAGTGTGTTCAAATTTATGCGATTCGGCTCTCGTGCGGTTTTATTTCTAGGGAAAAGTGTCTTTTGTATTCCCTTGCAGGAAATTTCAATCGAGCTGAATGCTCGTAGTTAATTTTGAGTCTCGTGTTTTCGTGTTGTATTAAGTTTAGGTAAAAAAATGTTTGTTTTACAACGATATCGGATGTTACTCTTTTTGTCCGTGACACTCGCATTGCTTTTGTTGGTATGCTGACACTGTTGAGTTACGAAAACTTCCGTTTTGTGAAATGTAGATCATTACCAAACAACAATAGGAATCTACACAATATTCTATAATAGATTTAGATATTTGTGATTGCTACTTTTGGAATTTTTAAATTGACAGTTTTTATATTTTCAAAGTCATTCTGTTGCATTAGCTTATATTTTTTTAATCTTTATTATTTTCACTTTACAGGTCTTCTTGAAATACATGGCGGTAACATTGAACCTGGATTCGATTTGGCTGAAGAATGGCAAACGATTGCTTCCCACTACAGTGGAATTTTAGCGGTAGTTATTATTGGAGTTTTATTTGGTGTGTTGCTTCCAATTGTCGGGTAAGATTTTACTATTCCTATATTTTTATATTGATTCTACAATGAGTTATCTTATTTATTTATTTTTCATTTTCAGATTTTGCTTTTGTTGTTGCCGATGTGCTGGAAATTGTGGTGCTCGATCTCAACCGTTCGATAAAAAACATGATAGATGCAAAAAACATTTATGGGCTATATTCCTCATCTGCATAGCGACAGTTTTCTTGTAACTAATATCGTTGTGTTAATTTGTATTTATGTATGAGTTTCAATTGCATTAATTGAGTGTCATTTTAGGCTTGGATTGGTTTGTACGTTTGTGACAAATGAAAGGATGCAAGAAGCTGCCCGTGATTTACCTTCTTCAGCAAGGTCTAGTGTTCGTGATGCCAAAACATTTTTAAACGTTACACACAAACATGCCGACACCTTGTTAACTGTCAATTATGGACAACTTCAAACTAGTCTCTTACAAATGTTAAAAAGTATGTCTTTGTCAATATAAACTATTCAAAATGAAAATATTCTTGGATACTTAAAATATTTTTATCGGTATTAGCTGGTGGTGCTAAAGTTTCTGATCAGTTAGCAGAATTTTCTAAAGCAGTATCGGTTACAACTCTCAACACAATGGTGAAAGATCTCGATAAAGTTAAGGATAATTTAGTGAACATGCGGCAAGTTACGAACGATTTACGCACAAATGCTTCTCAACTTAATGATGGTTTGTTTCATAAGATTGTATTTTCTTACAATATATCCAGTTATTTTATTTCACATATTTTTAAGGTCTCCGGCGAGTAAAAAGAGAATTACTTCATACGCTCAATACTTGTCAACAAAAGCAATGTCGTGAAATACTAGATAAATATAGAATTGGTGAACTTGACACGTCTGGAATTGATTTCAGTCAGGTGAGTTTAAATACAATTTGTATGATATTACGATTAAAGGTTATCTGGTATCTATAAAAAGAAACTTATATGTATTTTTGTGACATTTCATGCGTTCAGATGCTTGATAAATATTTTCCAAGGGTTGGTATATTGTTATGATGTTACACTAGATCCTTTTATGTTTTATTTTTCCTTACATTGTTTGTTTTTTTTAATTTTTCATATTAACTTGTATTTAAAAATCATTTTTGAAATTATTTTAGCTTCCTGATGTATCCGAACTTTTGAGTAATGTTTCTGCCTTGATTGATGGAAACATTCAAGAAGATGTCAAACAAGGTCAAAAAGTTTTTGATGATATCAAAAAGAATATAGAAACATCTGTGAACCAACAAATACCTAAATTGGAAAAAGCCATCTGGGATGCTGGTATATTATTAGTTGCTTACAAGAAGTATACATATAGAACTATTGTGTTTTAATATTTTTTTATATATTTAAAGGAAATGAAATACAGCAATATTCTTCAGATTTGAAAAAAATAGTTAATAAGGCTAATGAAGCTATAGACAAAGCGGATCCTCATATTTCTGTAGCACAAGAATATATCGATGAGTATAGAGTTTATGGTTGGTACGTTGGTCTTGGTTTATGCTGTGTACTTCTGTTGGTAAGTTTATTATTATTTGACTTTATGTCTATTTTTGAAAATGAAAATATAATATGCATATTCATTATATTTTCTCTTCCTAGATATTGACATGTGTTGTTATGGGACTATTGTGTGGAATATGTGGAAAACGACCTGACGGTTATGGTGATGATTGTTGCAATAAAGGAGCTGGAAGCAAGTTCCTTATGCTGTTTGTATTATTTTATTATATTTGATATTATTCTTTTTAAAAGAAGAGAGATCGAGCTAAAAGATTTTTTTTCAGGGGTGTTGGACTTATGTTTTTACTTGGAATTGTGTTGTGTGCAGTGACTCTAGTTTTCTTTTTGGTTGGTGTAGTTGCTCAAAGAGCAGTCTGTGATCCTCTTAAGTAATTTTATAATTTTGATTAGATGTGCTTATTTAAGATATGATATATTTGAACTCTAATTGTATGGAAATATTTTCAGAAATCCTAATGATGACCATTTTTTCAAGCTCATAGATGAATTTATAAATTTGGAATATGCACTTTTTGAAAATAAACATCCTAAAAGTGGGCTGAATATCAGTTATATCATCACAACTTGCCACCAGAATAAGACTATTTATGAAGTAATAATTTTTACTTCTCATCATTTTTGATTATCTACTTCATTTATCAAGTATTATGTTATCATTTAAGGTTTTGAAACTCGACAACTATATAGACGTGATTGCTTTGCAACAAAAATCAGAAAAAGAACTTCGCGCTCAAATTAAAGCTGTACATGACAGCATTTCATTCGATACTAAAGATTTTGTCATTTTGCAACCAAGTGCTAAGCGAAAATTAATGGAGCTTTCCGAAAGTGGATTGTCCGATTTTCCATTTGACCGCTTTACAGAAGTGGTATGGGCAGAGTCACATCTTTGTTTGGGATTTTTAATTTTTTCCGAATGTACAAATTTATCTTTGTTTTTGTCTTTAGCTTGTTAGTAATATCACTTCAATTGATTTGTCTTCATTGGCTAAACAACTCCGGGAAACTGCAGAAAAAATTTCCGGTCGACGAGAATTTACTGAAGTTACTTCTAACCTGAAAAATCAAGCTTTGCATTTAGAGTCTTATCAAACTAATTTGGTAAATCCAATGGTACATGAAGCTGAAATGTTAAATGTATGTACTGATCCTTTATTTAATGATCACAATCATATTATTATCAATATTATTTTCATCTCTGAAATTGTTTTTATAGAACACTGCAATCGAACTGAGAGATAATCTCAAATTCAACCATTCTTCGTTCAAAGATGCAATAGTATCATTAATCAGTGAAACGGAAGAAGCGGAAAAATATTTGACCAATGACGGTCCTGATGCCATAAAAAATGTATGAATTTTTATAAACATTTTTTCTTAAAATATCTTTCTATAATAATCAAATTTACATTTGTATATTTTTCAGTTGACATTGATTTTCGCTACGAGTATTGGTGATCAAGTTAATACTTATTTAAAAAGAGTAACTCATCACACTTTACATGAAATCGGTCATTGTGGTCCGCTTTCAAACACATACAATGCAACACTGACTGCCACATGCAGCAAAATACTATTCCCATTTGTGAGTATTTTAAAATATTTCAAATCATTTGTGAAATTAGCATGTTTATCTTTACATAATTACTTTACAGAACGGATACTGGTTTGCTGCTGGTTGCTGCATCGCATTATTCATTCCTTTGATAATTCTTTCTGTAAAATTGGCTACACTCTATCAAAAATCTGATCCCTATCCTGGCCCATTGGTTGAATCGTATGTATCGCAATTCAGTATTCTATCATTTTAGTTATTCATTCGTTTTTCATGTTTCTTACGATTAGATTGAGTTTTCTGATTTTCAGGTTTTATTTTGAGTTAATAATGATCGGTTCCAATCGTTCTCATAAAATGATCCATATGTTTAATTGTTGTTTTACATTATTTGGTTTATTTGAATGTATGTTTTATGAGATTTATTTCATAACCATTATTCATCAGTTGTGTCATACTTTTATTTATCAATCATTATTAAATGATCGGACTGTTGTCAGGATTGCAAATACGCTTTCATTTTTTTTGTTTGCCCGTTATTAAGTTTTTATTTCCAATATTGTATTTCAGTTTTTAATTGAATTTATTTATTTTCGTTGTGTTTGCATTTTTTATGAAAAAGTTAATAGTTATTTTTATGTGTTTTTAATTCCATTGCTCATTATTCGAATTATAATTAATTTGGTTGAATGAGGACATTGACTTCTCCATATATTTTTTTTTATTTTAGTAATAATTGACACATTTTGAACTCAAATAATACATAATCTTTCATTTGTGATAGATTTGCTTTTGTGATGCGAAAATTTCATAAAAATAATATTTTTGTATTAATAAAATAAGATTCATAAACAAGTTAACAATCATCAATAGCAAATCAATTACAATCCATAATCATTGTTGTTTTTGTGTATGCCTGCAGTTTTCAATTTAATTTTTTGACTTAAATGTACATCATCTTATATATACATATTTAAAATTATTCTTATATAATTATTATTTCATCATTAAAGACATTTTAGAATTTTGACTTAATGCTTAAGAATAGAATTATAAATTATATGTATTAGATGATAAATAAATATATGTAGTAATATATTGATGATTTTTAAAGTAATTATTTTTAATCTCTATATATTTACAGCGATACATAATATTTTTCATTCATCACTTGTTTTCGTGTCATAATAATTCAAAATTATCAGTTTTTGACATTCATAGAAACATCAGATATTTTTATATCACTTATAAAATTACTAAATTCTTTTACAATTAAAAATATAAGGGCCTATATTTTCACTGCTCTGGTTAACTCACCACAGAGTTATTATCAGTCCTCCAACATCAAACTGTCCACGGAATTTCGACAGTTTGTAGTTGGAGGACTGACTAGTTAGTTAACTAGAGCAGTAAAAATATCGACCCTGAAACTTTTAATGAAATGCTAATGTATTTCTTGTAAACTAAATGATTTATGTTTGCTTCGCTTAATGTCATTTTCATGTTTATTCGCAGTTTTGTTTTGTTAACATTTATTTTCTATTCATTATTCATCCATAGAGTATTAAAAGTTACGTCAATCATTTCATTTAATTTATTCAGACTTTTTATTGGTCTGTCCATTGGTTAATATAACTCCATTTTACATTAAATTACCTTCATTATTATGAATTTTTGATACTCTATGGGCTTTTTTTATTTTCATGAAATGCATTGTGTTAGTCTCACAGTTGTCTAATGTTGGGCTGGTATATTTGTTTTGCAGTGAGTATTTGTATGATGCATATGCAGATCGTGATAATATTCCTCTGGCCAAGTAAGTGTATCGATTTTTTTCATATGTTTTGTTGATTAATAATTTGCACGTTTGCAATTGCATGACTATTTCTGTTTATACTTATGCTTGTAAATTTTCTTTTTTGAAGTTTTTTGTGTAACAAACCTATTTTATTTTATTTTACTATTAGACTTATGTAAATATTTAAATTTAATAGAAATGGTTTTTAAGTATTCCTCCAATTTTTTTTCTTGGTTTCTGTATTAAACTCCAATAATCCATACTAAAAGTAATGGAGTATAAGAAAAATATGTGATCCTGAACAGTCTGATCTATTCTTCTGTAAATATATTCATATGTAATTTTTTCTTCTAACATTGTCATATAGAATTTCATGAATTTCATGTTCTTTTGTCAATGCATGTAGAAAAGAAGATTTGAAACGGAATTCTTCCAACATTGAAGACAAAATTAGAGATTTTGAAGCAAGACGTGGAAAATCAGTGTCTGTGGATGTTAATAAATATAAACAGACAACGGAAGTTTCTAAATCACCTCGTACAAGCTTCGGTAGACCTATCAAATTTTCATTTAAATCTTCATACTCAAGTGAATTGGATGGTAAAATCGACGACAGAACATTACCGGTTGGCACTAAATATTCGTCGAAGGACGAATGCTATATTGCTATTGTTCCAGAAGACGATATTTGTGTTAACGATGGGAGAAAATCTCAGAGTGTGAGTTTAGATAGAAAGTCACGATCCAATAAAAAAGATGAAAATGTCGCTCGTGAAACTGCCGTTTGTATAATTGATTCAGTTTTGGATTCTGCAAAAAATATTGTTGAAACAAGATTAGTTGACAAACCATACAAAGAAAATATAACCAATAACAATAAAAACAGTGAATTTCGAAAATCTTTAGAGAAGAAAAAACCGAACAGTGACAAAAAGACAGTAGTTGATGTTATGAATAGGGTTTCTAAAGAATTATCTAATGGCAATTCGGAAATTGTTATTGAAAATAACAGTAACAAAAGTGAACCACCACTTGTCAACGGAGATCAGAAAATTATCACAAATGATGTAAAAAGTGATGAATCAAAAATCATCTTGAAAAAAAATAGTAAAAATGAAGAAGACATTCATCCAAATTCTGATTCACCCGCTGTTGTTACAAACGGAGATCACTAAATTTTAATTCTTTTATGAAAATTTTATAATTTTATATTACATTTACGTTTTATAAATTAAGTAACAGTATTTTTTCAAAATTTCATTGAAATTTAGAAATCGACCAATTTCACTCAAGTGCAATGAAATAATCGTCATTTTCTTTCGAAGCCTTTGATTCATATCATGATAAGTTGAACAACATTATTCATATCATAAAAAAATGTGATATTATACGCACAAATGGTTAAGTAGATAGTATTCATCTGACCATTTCTTATTATTCACTGCTCTACAATGTATATCTTACTCAAAAAACAAATTGTTAAATGATGTATGCAAATTCAAACATATCCATTTCATATTATCGAATAGATTTGTGATCTCAATTAGGGCATAAGCGATAATGGCACATTCCAGTGAAATATTATTTTGTGGTATGTTCAATCAAGTACTCCATTACTTTTTTGAAAGTTATGCCTTGGATTTTTTGTGAGCCTCGCATGATTTTTGTGCTTCTATTACTATGATTTAATATTTTATGTTGCTGAATATTTTTTGAAACCATTTTGCATATGATGAGTTTATTTTTATAGATTTAATGATTTTCCTATTTTATTTTTACACTAACGTTATTTTCTCAATACATTTTATAGGTGTGGATTAATTTTCAATTAATTTAAAATTAAGTTGTTTTAACAATGATTTATTTAAGAATATGATAATAATCTAATATGTGTTTTTTTTATCATACTCACAGATATTTGAAAATCATATAGGTTTCTATTTCTGATTCTATATTTTCCATTTAAAGTTCATTATTTTTAATTTCAGGTTTGATTTCAAAAATTGAATTAAGCCGCAATATGCATGCCCATTATTCTGAAAAAAATGTTTAAATTTTTGGAATTCTCAACTCGAAATGAAAAATATCGAACTCAAAATGAAAATATTGAACTTGAAGCATAAATCTGTATTGATTTAACATTATCGGCAAAAATCATCTTTGAATGGCTTTATATGTGAAACTAATATATTTTACTTTTTCAAAATTTTTTATTTGATCCAATATCTGTGATGTCGTCAATAATATTTTGGTGTTTTATTTACTTTTTTCGCACTTCTCAACTTTATATTTTCAAAATTTTATATCTCTCATTCACTGATCAATCATTATTATAATTTTCAGCTCTCAACACATAGAAAAGCCTCATGGTCACGGAAGACGACGTGGGGATAGAGGCGAAAGAAACGTGGCTGGTCGTTCCAGTGGTCGCCCAAGGTCGGGGGACTGCGAGCCGCGCGCCCCCGCTACGGAGGGCGCGCACCCAGCCCGCTACAATGACATGGCACCCAAGTAATTACCGTATTATCGTTACTGTTTGAATCTTGATTAGGCTGTCTTTTTTGTTGTTGTTTTAACTCAGCGCGGGATGTTGTTTTTTTAATTTACACAATCTGTGTAGGCATTGGGAGGACTTTCCCGCGGGTGGACCCCCACGTTATCACGGTCCTGCTGAATACGAAAGACCACCGCCATATTATTACCCAGGACCGCAGTAAGTATCCATGTATGAAATGCGATAGTTTTCGAAAAACACTGTTACATAGCTTAATCACTGTAAAATTTTCATATCATGATATATACACTTTCGATCATTCGCTCACGTGTAACTTTGTTTTGTTCCCAGTAATGACCGACCATGAGTAATGTACTGAAATTTGTAAATTTCTGAGGCATCCGTGTATCGAACTGGTTGATGTTGAAAAAGATCACAAATTGTTTTTGCCATTATCAAAAAATAAATGTCTGTTGTGATAGGACATATTTTTTCCAATTGCATTAAATTGACACAAATTGCTCACTTGTGTATACAAATGTATGTATATTAGTTCTGTAGTCTGCCAAATCTTTGAATGTGTTTTTTTTTTTCGACCAAATGAGGATTTAATATGTGATTGTTTATCGATTTATTCTAGGAATAAGTTTTGGAAATAATTCTATACAATATATTTTTAATTAAGTTTCCGAACTGCATTTTTTTATATGTGTATAGTTTAATTTATGTAATAGAAGATACCTATTAGAAATGATTTAAAAATTCACTTTAGAATACTTCTTATGAATTAAATATACGAGTTGAATAGTTATGATTTTTTTTTTCATTTAATTAATATCAAAAACGATGTGCTGATATTGTTAATTCTATCAATTCCATACAGTTTCACATTATTTACAAAATAATACATGCAATATCGCAAAAAAGCCATTATACTAAATTTTAGCCATATTTATAATATATATTTGTGAGAGATTATTTATATTTGTAATAGTATGTAGTTGAATATAAAAGAAAATTCACAAATAATCGGGAACGTTTTAGGAAATGATGTAATCCTCATATATTTTTAATATTCGAGGTGTATTAAGACTTAATCTCTATCTATATGTTAAGATTGTGTATTATTCTTAAGATTTAACTCTATTATAATATTCAATCTACACTTCTATATATAATATATTTTTTAATGTTACACAGTCGAACACACTTCATGTAAATGTTGTGATAGTATTTTCAATGTGTCTATTCATACGTAATTACATCTATTCCTATTCACCACTTAAGTTCAGAATATAATATATGTATCACTGTTCTAATATAACCATAACTATTTTTTTTTGTAATAGGTTCAATATTGACACTTTTCGTTTATATAAAAAAAAAAAAAACTAGTCTTTTTCAGAACACCAAATATAATATTTGTGTTCATTTCATTGAAATTTTGTTCATATAAAGATTAAGCTCACTTTTTAAATGCGCATTGCAATTTTTCAATTGCTCATTTTTTTCAATTATTATAAGACTGTTGTAAAACAATTGAAATATTTTGGTTGTATTTGTGTAACAACTCAACGCAAATACGTTCCGAAACAATTTGCAATCTTCCAATGTGGCTACAGTAGTATGCGACAACAGTAGTGTACTAATAGGCCTAAAATGATTTTGATATACATACATATCGCACTGATATATTAAAAGATTTAAGAAATTCTGATTTTTTTTAATCAAAGCTAATGTTCTTGTGTTTTAAATTAAAGACCAGTTTAAATGTAACATTTTTTTCAGCTGAATAGGTTGTGATCTTATCAATGATGAAAATTAACTGACTTCATAAAAGTAAATTCATTATTTTTTTCGCTATTGTGCCAATTTCATTTTCATGTGTGACAGTAAAGAATGATTTCAATTTGGTTACATTTACAATTGATCTAAATTTCTAAAAAACATGTAGTTATTTTCATACATGTGCGTATAATATGACAATAATTAAAGAAACATGAATATATCATTAGCTGCGGTAAAAAGCTCAACATTTTGACTACATGATGAGTGTTATTTTTCAATATACACAACAGTTTTAATTCTTATTACAATACTTCACTGCACTTTTCTCAAAATTAAAAATTATAGCATGAACACATATGTATATAATGTAATTATCGCATTTATGCTATGTAAAAAATTCCTCATTTCATAATATAAAACCAAAAAAATAACCGCTACGGTGGTCAAACTAGAGTAAATTAATTTAATTTTTCTCAAAACATTAGATGTTTGTAGTATAGAAAGTAATATAATACATATATTCACACTAAACTATGTAATATGTATTAGATATAATAATTGACAAACACATTTGTCATCATTTTTATTTTGTAAATATCGTTCAATTGACCAAGATGCTCATTGTGTAATTGACTTTTTAATATTGATGAGTCTGTCAGTTTTCCAGAAACATTCATTGACTTGAAAACCTAAGACTCCTTCATTATTTTCTCACATTGTGTGGAAGGTGTGTGAATGCATATGACATTAATCATTGAGTGTATTCATTGTCTCTTTATAATAATTCTAAGAAATGTGAGTATTGTTGATTAATTCTTATTTGCGAACATCTAGTGTAAACTTTTGCATGCACTCGTTTATATTTGAAATTTATTATGAAATTCCAAAAGCTTTTTATGTTATACATACATATATTATTATCATTGTGATATTATTACAAATATTATTCAATTTTCTCAAATTATTTAGGAAATTGGATGTAATTTTTATATTAGGGTAATAAATCAAATATTTATACAAATGTCTTTTATTTCGATCAATTCAGAAAAAAATACTCAATTCATAAATATTTTATAATAACTATTTTAAAAATTATTTATATTTCTTCAGAAAACATTTTTTCTTATTTCAAATTTACACAATTGACAAAATTATTCACTATTCTTAATGCTATTACAAATTAATTAGTTGATCCATGTGATACTAGCTTAACATATGTATTACAAAGCATATGTATCACCGGTTTTGTAGCTTAATTTTATATTAATTTAGTTCAAATATTTAAGGATTCATTCAAATTCATTGTTTATGAAAATGTTGGTCTCGATTCATACTTAAATCTTAACAAAATAACTTTGTTTAAGCATTTCTAGTACAAAACATATTACAACTAACATGATACTTTGGTACACATTACGTACTTTACACAGTAAATAATTACAATTGTGAGGAAAAATGTCACAGCCTATACATCTTTAATATTATATCACTCGATATGCCATAATTATATCCTTATTTTACAGAAAAGTTCATATTATCAAAAAAATATAGAAAAGCAATTTATTTCTTTCCATTACAGTAAATTTCTGATATGGTATTTATTCTTCTGTTGTCGTTATTTCCTAAAATAGCCTGTTGCAACATAGTATCCAACATAACCGGACAGTTGCACGATTTAAATTCTTTCGGTTGAACTCCGCGAAAAATTTCAACAACAGAAGGTTTGAGATTGTAGAATATGAGCGGTTGACTCCTTGTATGGAAGTCGTTAATAAGAGATTTGATTCCCTGTAAAGTAGCTTTTAATTAATCTCAATTTGTCAAAAATAATGGAAAAGAATAAGGGAATTTTTATACTTTGGCTGCTGTAAAGTCTGCTCCTTGAATGTGTGTTGCATCTAACACAACTGGCATTTTCGACAAGGCCTGTTTTATTCCCGCTTTTGATACAACACCTCGGACATACTCCACAGATGGAAATACTAAGCTTCTATCTGGTGTTATCATGAGATATTCTACTCCGCTAGGAACGCTCTACAAAACAGCAAATAATATCGATCATTTGTTTCATAAAATTTTAATTAATTCACACAAAACACTTACTATAGCTCTGTTAACATGTACACTAGGCCTGGCTGATGCATACAGAAGGAAAATTAAATTTATCGATATTCCAATGAAAATCCCTACTTCTAAGCGTATCAATAAACATGATATAAATGTTACTACTGCAGGGATAATATCAACTTCTAAAAATTCAAAATCAATTATGTCAATGTCTGTTGCATATTTGAATAATTTTGAGGTGAAGTTTTTTTTTGCATACTTTTTGTTCTCCATATTGGTTTGAATACATGAAGTTCAACCATGAATATTACAGCTGCAATAATAACAGCTGCTAATGAAGCTTTTGGAATATAAAAGAAGTAAGGTGTGAAAAACTAAAAAATTGGAATTAATTAATTGCTATTTTTTATGATACTTAAACTTACATATTTAGTCAATATTTTAAATTACCTGCAAAGACAATAAAACGATAATTCCTGTATAGACTCCTCCAAATGTGGTTCTTACTCCGGAAGCATTATTCACTGCACCTCTCGACAATGCTCCCGAGACAGGCATAGAGTTTACAAATGATGATGCTATATTACACAGACCGATAGCTAACATTTCTTGAGTGGCATCAACAGGTTTTCCTTCAGCTGATATATAAAATCTTATTAGTAAAAAGTTAAAGACTGGGTAATTTATATACAAAATACACTTACAAAACACTTTAGCCAATGCTATATTCTCTAGTATACTCAAAAGTGGAACGACAAATATTCCAGCTCCCATCGAAGATGCCATTTCTGTGAAACTATACGTATGGTTACCTACGACTGCCTCAAATGGTGGTAAAGAAATATTCGGAAGACCCGGCTTCAAGTGACCTGCAATCATCAGATATTATGTATTTATGACATTTTAACGACTTTTTATTAATATCTGTCTGAAAAATATTTTTATTTACCTGTTAAAATAAAAGGACTTTGTTCATGAGCCTCAAAGAAGTATGCCATCAATGCACACAATACTACTACTAATATATTTCTTCCAGTTGATAACAACCAAAGCACTCTAGCTATAAGCTTTCGAGGTTTTGATGAAGCTTTCTCATCGTTCGATACAAGTGATATGTCTTTGATTTTCTAAAATGTTCATAACTGAATCGTAATTCATGCTGAATTTTAAATTAGGTACATATGTATAAAAAAATTACCCTTAATATTAGTAATATAATAATACATGATAGTCCCAATATTGCGTCCCACAATCTAGTTTCCCCAATATGCTCAAAAATATTTTGCCATACATCAAGAAACTTTCCTCCAGGAAAACTTAATCCAAAAATATCTTTGATTTGTGATGTGGCTATTATTATGGCTGCCGCTGAAGTGAATCCTACAGCGACAGGACCACTTATAAAGTCTATCAAAAACCCTAAACAATGAAAAAAAAGTTAAAAGATCATTATATTTATACCTATATATGATTATAAAATAATAAAGTCCAAAGTATTTATTTACCTAATTGTAAAATTCCCATTAATAATTCGACACATCCTGATAAAAAGCATAATAAAACGGCAAACTCAGGACCTAAATTGTGGATATTTTCTCTCGTCAGTATAGCAGCAATCGCTGTCGGTCCAATTGGAGAATCTTTACAAGATCCAAATATTGTATAAATAAAACAAGCCATAAAAGATGAATACAACCCATATTGGGGTGGTAGTCCAGCTACGTTAGCATACGCTATGGCTTGTGGTATAACTGTTAATCCTACAGTCACTCCTGAATAAAATTGCCATATTATACAATCTGATAGAAATTCATAGATTTATATATTTTTATTGAAATATACCTGCAATTAAATCACAAATGGCATCAGGAATATTATAATTCGGTAACCATTCTAATATAGGTATTCGTTTTCTTAACAACTTCGGTGTACATCCTTTCCTTGCACGATTAGTAAATTCAATCGCAAGATTATTACTGTTGATTTTTTTCTTATTTGTATCTGAAAAATAATTTTCAACATATTAAATTCATGTCAGAAATTAGAAATGGAACAAGAGGATCTAGAAACAGAGCAATAAATTTGCTCAGAGTAATTAGAAAAATCCTAAACTAATCACCTTCTAGAAAACCATTCCTGAGCCTATTGTCGAGTCCGAAACCTCCGAAAACATTAGGCATCGAGCTGCTAACACATTCTTCAGAATGCTTAACATAGCAGCCTGTATTTCTGACGCACCCTGTCCCGCTGAAGGAGCACGACCTGGGGGCCTCAACCTGAACGAGGGTCGGAGCCGGAGCCAGGCCCTCGTCGAGGCTATCGAAGTTCTTCTGCGAGAAATGCATGTCCGAGGAGGTGGTGGCCTCTTCGCTCAGCCTGTACTTGGTCATTTTGAAGGCTTCCGGTCACATCATAGCGTGGAGCTCGAAGAGTTCGAGAAGCGGAGACGTCTGGTCACCTACGAGATTTAACAGCGAATGAGGATAGTTCAAACTTGTTGCAATGTCGAGAGTGATTCATACATTTCAGAAGGAGATTAAAGTTGGGAACACACTTAGGTGGCTAGTTGAGTTTGATATAAATATATTTTTTTTTATATTAGTATATGAGAATCTTAGAAGCAAATAGGTATAAGTGATACATTTAAATTACTGAAGCTAAGAACAGAAAATTTCTCTGAAAATGTTTGTTTGTATGGTTTTGAAAATGATTCAAATGTTTTCTTAATCCGTATTGATATAATATCATTGGTAACTGTAAAAACTTACTTTTATTTATTTATTTTGATATCAAACTTTGAATGAGTATCTAAAGTTTTTTCAAAATTTTGTCGTATACATTTATACCCCTTGGCTTCTGGAGTCCTCTTATGCGCACGAAGCAAACAAATTGAATTTCTCTTTTTTTTTTAGACAGTGAACATAAATGAATATCAATACCTAAAACAATCGATATTTCGCAATGATCGTGTGATGTATGGCAATTAAATTCAATTTCAATTCAACAATTATGCGTTTTCATCGAAATGTATGACAAATTGATTAAAAGCCAACATATGTATATGGTGCACATTCGAGTTTGAGGAAAATCATAATTTTTAATTTGAAATTTACTGTAACAGCTGTTTAATAATGATACGTTTTGTACCAATTGACAAATTGAAATGTCACGAACGTTGTGAACATGCATTTCCGACGATTTACAATTTTTTAACTTCCTGCAAATGTGAAAATTTTCCTTTTTGTTGAAGAATGATACGTATACAATTGAATCGTACAATTATTTTTTTTCAAATTAATAAAAAAAATTCAAATGTTTGAAATTATAACCAAAATTTATTTTTAAACTAAACTTATAAAATAATTTAATTTGCAGTTATAACATTTCGTTTGTAATCATGATCGATCATCGCACATTATTAAATATCAATTTGTTCACCAATTACGTGAAATTATATTCTCATAAACAAATGAAATGCAAAATTTCTCCTTCAATTATTGTACTTTAATGATCAAATAACGACTTAATAACAACTGATTAAATAAATCAACGATTTCTCGATACACTTATGTCATAAATAATCTCAATTTACAAAACAATTGTTTTGAAAATTCACGAATTGAAAAAGTATTGTTTCTCAAAGTGTGTATGTATGTATTAGAATATTGTTATTATATAATTTGCTATAAAATCGATAAAAAAAATAATAACTGTAATTCATTAATACTCGTTTTTTAGCACTTTTTTTCAAAATTGAAAAATAAATTTAAATGCCGCATTTAAAAATAAAATAACTTTTCGCAAATGGTCACATTAAATCGTTTATGAGAACACGTCGTTAAAATAACTAACCAATGATGTATAATTGAAAAAAATCTAAAGAATTTCAAAAGAAAGCTGTATCAATACGAATCACCTTTATCTGAATTATTTTTATCACTCACAATCCGTTAAACATTACACGATCTTTATTCAATAAAACATCTAACCTAACTTTCAACATTTCCTCTCATATAAAAATAGACTGTTGTTATCTCTAACTAACTGATCACACACAATTGAAAGACCAAACAGCCTGCTTCATAAAAGCACTGAAAACATGAAATTCCCACAATAAAACGAACCTATGTACTCTCACATGAAAGGACTATGCAGAACCATTCGCAATATCCTCCGAATAGAAACGTCTCGAAGTGAATAGAAACCTCACGAGCTGAACCGACATCCCTCGTCCGCTGAATAGGCATCCCTTATTTTCTTATTAAATTTCGAATAGCGATAAAAAGACTCCACAATGAGGACATAGAGAAAGGAGAGCTCGCTGAATGCACACTGCAAAATGCAAAATGCAAGAGCGAATGCAAAACTGCAATGCGATTTCATAACAATCGGCGACCTTGGGATCTCATGCTCCTATTATGCATACCACTGTGCACCATGGCCATTTTCTTCTTTTATTCCAGCCATTTTATTTCGCTCGATTTGTGGGGGCAAAACTGGTTCTCGGCTCGATTATGGGGATCGCATTTCCCCCTGATTCGTAACGCGGTCAAGGGTAATTTTTTTGATGGGGGTTTTTTGCAAGAAATAAAGGGTTGGCCTTGGATATGAGTGAGTAATTCAAGGTTGTGCTGAGGGCGAAGGGTGGACACTATGTGAAGTTTTCTGCTTGAATTTGAAGGGGTTGTTATTTTTTATTCGCTCGATTTAGTCATCAAAACTGTAGATGGACATCAACAATTGGGTAATTGTTAAAATTGTAAAATAAAAAAAATATATCTTATATAAACAATTGATTTAGGTACCTATGAATATTTTTGTTTAAAATCCAGAAATTATTCTTTCCATAACCTTTTTGTATTTTCATTTTGGACAAAAATTAAAAAAATATTCTTATATTGTTTAGTTTGAACAAATAAAACAAACGAAGCTTAATTTTCGTATGACTTTCCTTGTTTTTAATGCGTAATTTTTTAAAATAATGAAATAAATTCATGTTATCGGAAGATCGATCGTATTCTTGAAATATTTTTTTTCTCATTTTAGACTTATTTTTATGATTTTTGTAACAATAGGGCTATAATGTAATTTATTATATCGCCGATTATATGTAAGTTATGTAAAGTGTAGATTTGTAAAAAATTGAAAATACAGAATTAAGAGATGTTTACTAATAAAGTGAAACATTGAATTTGAAAAAATTTAATAGATTAAAATATAGATATTATTCAGCAATCAAGCAACTATGTAATATTGATGAAGCCATTACTTAATTTATATAAAAATAAACTAGACAATGTAACATGTTAAATTTTAGTTATCCCAGCAAAATTCTATAAACAACATTTGATAATGTTGATTTTGCAAAAAATAATTATTCTCAATAACAATATAAGTGAATAGGTCAACGATACTAAAATTATTTTTAAGTGTTTTCGCTGATTTGTTAAAGATTTCTATTGTAATCAATGAATATAAGAAAATCGTTGAGTTTACATTTCTTTGAAAAACAATGAATTCAACCAGATTTATTTTATGTAAATCTAAAAATAAAAACAATATTGTGAATTGAGCAGAAAAATTCATTTAATAATCCTTGTAAGAATTTCAAAAATGTATTGTGTAAGTGCCTGAGTTTTTATTACATTTTTTAACGATTTCAAAGTGCAAAATAATGAATACATTCCAACACCGAAGATTTATAAGAAAAACGCAATACGATATTATTGAAAAATTATAATTTTATCCTAAATATTATATTTAGCACATCATATTTATTAAAATTAAATCGAAAGTCACACACGAAATACTTTCACCGATCCGTTAAAATTTTCATTTTTAATTAATTCAACATAATTTTTCGAATTTTAATAATCAACACGCTGCAGTTGAAATTTACAAATATCGAAAACTGAAAAGTGCATACGAAATATCATAAAATTCGCATGCAAGATCCGCGAAGAAGTCCTTCATGGTTGCTGATCGGTCAATTTACCGTTTTCTTGGATGTACCGAAGCCAATTAGACTATCCGTTGACTGTTAATTGAAAACAATCAACCGTGCTGAACAAATTTTCAGCCGAAGATAGCCAATTTTTCATCGGAAGATCGACCTTGCCTAGTTTAAATTGTAATATTATTCAGCAACTTTACTATGAACACAAAGAAAAAAACTTTTCTCGTTGATTTTTATAGTTAGAAATACAAATGATTTGTCGACATGGTGTTTTCAACTTTTCTAAGTCGACTTCTTGTTATATTTTTTATAATATTATTCAGCTATAATGAAAAATTTTTCATTGAAAGATCGATCTTGACTAATTTAAATTATAATATAATTCAACATAAGCACTAAATATGACTTTTCTCATCAATTCTTTAAGTCAGCTACACAAATCATGATTTTAAGTAATAGTAACATTTCAAAGTTGACTTCCTGATCAAATTGAATTTTCATTATGATTAGTCATATTTTCTGAACGATGATTTTCAGCATTTGATTCGAATTACAGTAAAACGATTGTGATTCATCGATCGATTATTATTTAAAGCACGTGGGGTTATGAGAACATTTGCCATTGTGTATTATTCAAATCTTCCGCATTTTTTATTATTAAGTGAATCATAAAATCACTGTCGTTTATAGGTACAATTTTGTGCACACAATACAATTTATCTTATTTTCATTACTATTTAGTATGCGTAATATTTTCTTACTACAATTTTTCAAATTCTAATCTACATATTATGAATATAAATTACAGCAGATTTTCATGATTCGGAAAATATAACAGAAAAACTGCAACAATTTAACAAATATCGTAATCTACTCACAATCAGATCCAATTCCGATCCACAAATCTTCAACTAATTCACGAACAACCCCAATTCAAACGATCAAAAAATCTTATAACAGTAATATAATTTCAAAAAATACCGAAAAATTCAAAGCAAACCACATGCGAACCGTGATGCAACTGTTTAGGAATTCTCGACAACAATGCAACAATCATTTTCCGAGAGCAAACGATTTTCCGATCGCGATGTGCGATATCGAACAGTCGTAAACGAGGCCTTGGCATTCGCTAAAACACGCAAACTTTGACTACAAACGATCATTTTACGGAAAATTTACCGATTTATCCGGAAAAACTAGGGAAAAGTCCCTACAACTATCAGCGCAGGACCGATTCACAAATTCCTCCCTCTAGCTCTGTTTTCATCAGTAAAGGTTTTTTTTTACATTGAAAACTATGTATTCCACATTTTATGACATAATCGTTCAATTATTATGAACAATGAATAAGCACTTTCCGGAAAATTCTCTACTCTATCCAGATTAACTGATAAAAAAAAGCTCTCCCAACCGTTACCATTGGACTAATTCACAAATACTTTTCTCTGATTAAGTTTTTCCGTTAGTTTTTTCCGGTAAATGGCTTTTTGACATTGAAAACTATTTCCTCAACATTTCACAAAATAATCAGTCGATTTTTTTTATAACAATGAACATTCAATTTCCAGAAAATTCGCCGACTATCCGGAAAAATCGAGGAAAAGTGCCTTCAACTATTACCACTAGACCGATTCAAAAATTCCTCTCTTTAATTCAGTTTTTTTATTATTTTTCACAGGTAAACGGTTTTTTGACATTGAAAACTATTTCCTCTACCTTTTACGATGTCAATTTTTGCAATTTGTATTTAAATCGTAGGACAATTTCCTGGTTTCGATGCTTCGGCGATTCGGTTAAGCGAGCAATTGCTATAAATTGGATGCGATTTGTTGCTAAATTGTCGTTTTTGTGTTTTATCACAATAATCGTAATACGGATTCTAGTTGAAAATATTAAATAATGGTTTTTGTCGGAAATTGTTGCGTGTAATTGTCTGAGACGATTGAAAAATCGTTGAACCTTTGCATCTAACGAGATCTTTATCTAATTGTTAGCGAATTTATGTGATTTTTTTTATGCGAACATAATAAAATGATTTTTTTATAATTCTGAATGATGTCATTATCGGATTATGATAATATTTGAATATTTCATTATTGATTTCAATTGGTAGATGTTAATATAAACTGTAAATAGCAAAAGGACTTTCTACCTATGAAACGTCGCAATTTACAAGTTGCATAAACATTTAGAATTAGGAAAATTACTTTTCCGGCTGTCAACAAATTGGATCTGACTTAAAACGAGATTTATGAAACGTTATGATTATTTTAAATACAGATAGACAGTGGCGGATTGAAATATTTGTTAAATGAATAAAATACATAAATTTCATCATTTGCAGATATGAAAAAAGGTTTAGTCTGAAAATTTTCAAAAAAAAAAAATAGAAGTTGTTAACCTTATGAAACTATTGAGTTCTATGTATTAAGAACTATAAATAATGCAGATTATGAATGCAATTCAATACGAAAATTACAATCGTGCATATTTTGTGTATTTATTTAGGTACGTACTATATTTTAAGAAAATGTGAATATTGAAAAAAGCAATATCATTAAATTAATAAATTCTCAATAAACTACAATGTTCAATTCTAGATTATCGAAAAACAATATTTTTTCAATGAAAACTTTTGATTAAAAACTGCATCCGTCACTGGAAAGAAAATCATTCCATATTTTCATCCAATAATGCGGAAAATCATTTCTTTTGAAAGACAAATCTATTTATGAACCAATGTAAATACACAGATGAATTCCGGTTTCATTTGGATGGCGCCAGGGATGGAAGTGCATATTTCACTTAATGTTGGACAAAATGCAATTTGCTATTACGAACCTCGGAGAAAGTGAACTGTCCACTTCTGGTCTATAAATGCGAATCGATTACGATTTATAGAGATAAAACTATCTTCTAGAAACTTCTTCTGAATGAAGTCTTTTGGACGGAATCTTTGCGTGTCGAAGAGTCTACATTTTTATTCATGAACGCAACTGCGTCCTTCTGTAATATCGAATCTAACCTAGATTTCATGAAAGTTGCTAAATTATTCATTTAAGTTTTTTATTTAAATGGATATATTACGAAATATAATCGATTGTTGAATTGCTTGAATTTTTAATAATTATTTCATTGAAAATACTTTTTTCTCCGAATTAGCTTCTTGACATTAATGAAGATAAAAGTCTTAAATAATTTTGATTATAAAATAGTATGAAATATTATGTCTAATGAATGTTCAAAATAGTTGATTTAATTTCCGTTTTACTGATAAACAAAAATGTGGCACAAGGGGAGAAAACACTAAAGTGAATTCAAAAATATTTCCTTTCGTACATTTTTTTTAATTTGATTTTCTACTCATTGCTTAATTCATATAAAAATATACTGAAACAAGTATTAAATCAAAATTAAACGATAAAACTACTATTAGATTAACACTCGCGAAACTAGTTACAAAAATCAACCCTTCCATTAAACACAAGTGCGTTTACAAAAAAAGCATGATTCATATTCGAAATTCAATGACTTCTTTAGAATATAAATACGTTTAAAAGATTTTCCTTCATATAAATAAGTTAATTCATTGCTAAGGTCAAGTTGTGTTCGTTTAACACTTAACGTATAATGAAATTGTCACTGATGAGAGATAGTGTGGAAAATTGCACTATTCTTTTATCATTGAATGATTGCAGTCTTCGTACGTCGTTTCAGAAAAATATGCAAAATTTCAGGTTAGGTTAAACATAAATATATACAGTCATGTGTCAAGATGTCTCGGAAAAGGTATGGTTTTTTATTTCAAATTAAGACTTATTATAAAATAAATTCTAGACAATTTTCAACTAGTGACGTTAGAACAATATGAATCGTTGTTAATCAATATTTTGAATTGACAAATGATATTATGAATTGCATTCGTATACACGTATCCATTTCAAATTAAATTCTTTTAAGTGCGTTCAATCATTTGAAACAATACCTGAAGAATGTTCAAACACATAATATTTTTTTTATATTAAACTTTCAGACAAAAAATACAAATACAACACAATTATCATACCAAACGTTTACAAATATTAAAAAACAACTATGGAATGTCCAAACGTCACAAACGACAACAATAATAAATATAAAACAAAACAGTTTCTATACAAAAATTGACGTCCGAACACATTGATGCAAAACGTGCAAAAAGAAGTGCATCGCAAATCGGCGATCGTGAACCTTTTTTTTGCAGAAATTTCACATTGTAATGCATACAATAAATATATCGATGTCACTGATGCAATTTTCATCGGTGCAATCCGCAAATCCTCATGAGAATAATGAAAATGAGGAAAATCGAAGGTCGATTCATCGATCTATTGATCACCATTTTCATTTTCAGAGATCGTTATTCTCTAGTTTATATGAAAATTTTCAAATAATTCTATAGTTTAGATTAAAATATTGATTTACAATCGACTAAAATTGAGTAATTTTGAAAAAAGCTTAAGTGCCTCATATTGTCCATACGAAATATTTCCTTTTCAATATTATGCAGTCTTTCTATCGTTGATTAGCAACTAAAAAGCAGCATTATAAAAGTAGATTGTTGTCAAATTTTATAAAAAAATAGTCAAATGAAATTCTGATTTTTATGTATTGTAATATACGAAACTTATTTTATATTATTTTAATAATAAAAATTGATTTTATGCGAAGTAATCTAAAAATTTTCCATCGAACATTCGGGTTCAACGAAACGTCTTTTTCGTTCGGCGAGATTGACCCAAATAAACGAAAAAGTTTATTTTTTTTTACGATCTTTTTAAATTGAAACTGAAACGATTTGTATCCGTCGTATTATTGATGCGGGTTATTATTGATGTCCATGGTTGTAAATTTCGAAGCACGTGCTTTCGAAAAGGGTTAACAGGCCGAATTTGCGAGGGTCAATGGAAGGTCAATAAATATTCGCGTCCTGTTCAATAAAATCGTTTCGAAACAGGGTTCAAAATAAGTTCAAGGAGCCGATCGAAATGTATGGGTGACTTGTTTGTTTTTCGATTGACCGAAAACGACGAGTGCAGTTTGATGATCGAAATAAGCGAGATTGAAAAATGAACGAAACGAATTTGATTGAAAATTTCAGAATTTTGAAGATATTTTTGATTCACAAACAAGATTCGATCTTTCAATTGTTAGTAACTCATTTCAACTTAACAACGTTTTATCCCTTTTATAATTCTTATTGATAATGTCGGTCTTTTAAATTTTTTAACTCTCATGTTAGTTAACTATACTGACTCTATGAGATCGATCTTTTGAGCAGATAAGCTGTTAGAGCGAAATTAACTACGCATCTCAATGGATTGGTGTAGTCAATTAACACGTAGTCTAAAAAATTAAAAATAATTTTAATTCTGTATGAAAAAAATGTTAACACATTGTTATATAATACTCAAGTAGAGTGAATAACTATTGAAAGATCGAGTGTAAAATGATTAATAAATTCGTAGTAATTAAAATAAATTGTGTTAAAGTTGAGTTCGAGTTTATTATGAATGGGGATGATGATTCTTATATCATGATTGAGCAATTTTATGTAAAAAATGTCATAAATAAACATAGGGTTCCTATAATTAACCAGTTGTTAAATGTTGATCGCTATGACCATGAAATGGTTGCTGAAGAAAATATCGTATAATTTTCATACTACAGAATGTACTTCAACGTACAGTCTGAATCATGTTTTATAGGAAAAAAACAATCAAGTCATATGACTTTAAGACGAACCTTCTACCATAAACAACTTCTTTCGAAAATTTTAAATCGAAATTCATCGATCGATTAAGAAACTTAATTAGAAAACATTGTTCAACACGATTCCGCGAATGTGACCGTAATTTTATTTAACTTTCACACCGTGCACTTTGAAAACATTTCAGAACTGACCATGTAAACAAATTTCATAACGTTGAAATTGCATTATAGAAAGTTTCACTATCGTTTAACTACTCTTAGAGGCGATTTTTATGATAATGAACTCGAACTAAATAAATAAAACGATAGAGCATAAAATCGAATGAATTAAAACAAAACTTATGATCGATTCAAATGTCATATCGTACGGCATAAAATAAGTAATGACAACAATAAAAAGAGTAAATCGATTAAAAAAATTAATTAATTATAAATACAATATTCGACTCTCACCTGAAATATCGTCGATAAGATACGAAAAAATATTCTGATATTGCAAAAAATGAATATATCTAAAGTCAAATAGAACTGTAGTAGAGTTTGGTGCAACGCGTTGTGAGTGCGTCCAAAGTGTCTCGTGTTTAGTACACAACTGAATTTTCTTCGTTCCGATCTCAGTTCTTATTCGCATGCGAAAAAATATCGTTTTTTCCCGTCTCGATGATCTTAAATTTCTCAAACTGTGGTTCGAGATCTCGTCCAATCTTCGAAGACAGTCCTCGAGTGGATTGATAAATTTCGGATATCGCAACTCTCTTGATTATTGGAATTTTCTTGCGGAATATATTTATGTATTGAGATGGGAAATTGGCAATTTTCATTCGCAAACATTTCGATGACTGAAATGTAAATAAGTGCAGTTCTTTATTATTTCCACCTATCGATTTCATAACCTCAAATATTTATTTTGATGTTGAAGTTTTGTGCAGCTGCAAGGAATTCATTATCAACATCATCAGGTGAGTTTTTTAAGGATTTTGTTTATTTGTGTTTTTTTGTGCGCTCTGAAACTTATGCAGTGTTTATTTTGTTTTTGCATAACATTCTTGTCAGATTAACAAATACGGGTTAATTAATTTCGGCTTCCATCGAGCAGTGCAACTTTTATAATTGTATTGATTTATGCATGTATTTATAAGAATCTGATGCAATGTCGTATTTCGTTACGCAAAGATATTTTATGGTCGAATTAAATTGGGTTTGAATTGCTTCCTTATTTTTTCGATCTTTCGTGAAACGCCTAGCTGTTTATCTAAGCCTGAAAAAAATTAGTGAAAAAACTGTTTACTCTTTCCAGTCGTTTTCAAAATGTCTTAAATGTGTATTGTTTAACAGATTACAATTGATTTTGTCCTAAATATTGTTTGAATTTCGTTGAATATAAGAAATTGAATGTAATCAATCGAATATAATATGAAAATATTTTTTTATAAATAGAAGCAAATTGATTATTCATCAATTTTGACGTGATTTATTCACGTGTGTAATTTTCAAATATCGATAAATTGAAATAGTGACATCTTTTCAGATACTCATAAACATTTTTAAAAATGTAAATTTAAATCGATTTGGATCTGCTTTGAACTAGAAAATATTTTTAAACAATAATTGCTTTTCTAAATCCTGAAAATGTTTTTAATTAAAATAACAAGAACAATGGGTTACAAATAAAATAAAACATAGTAAAAAATTATTCATTTTTTCATTTCATAATTGATAAAAATAATCATTTAAATAGTGCCATCTATTGCACAGCATAAGCACTAACAATTAGAAAATTTTCAGCACTCGACATATATTTTTTTCAAAGCACACATTTCACCAAAACAAAAACGAAAATCTAAAAATCAAAACCAAAAAAAAAAAACGACGAAAAGTCAACAAAACACGACCCGAACCAATAGACATTAGAAAAAAACGCGACATGTCGCATATTCGAAATTCGAACGCAGCTCGCACAAATAGTTATTATAGATATGTTTTTTTTCGAGAATATTTTCACACGTTCTTCGTCTGTTGTTTTCCGATTTCGCAAAATCGTAAACACGTGTCGAGGCTTTTAGCGCTGGCCGTATGGAGTCAAGGTGATCGAGTTGAGCGGGTCAACCGTGACAGTTGGAAATTTCGCGCGCGACCCTCGTTTTGGCCATAGCGTGGCGTTTTTATTGTTGCGCCGCGTCTACACTCTTCGTTCGTAGTGCAATGTTTATTTTTGAAATTTGTGTTTGTTTCTATGATTTTATCGATGCTTTTAAACGCTTATGTTTGTGTAATTTATTCGGAATTATTATTCGTTAAGGAGTGTTCTCAAATTTAATGTTTTCGTATTGTGATGTCGTGTGTAACTTAATAATGTTCATAAATATATTATTTAATAGATGAATTTAAATTGATATCTTTTCTTATGAGAAAAGATGGCGAAAATGTTCATAAAATTATTATATTCTCATGAAAATGTGTTATCTGCAATTTTTCTAATAAGAAAATTTAAATTCTTTATAACTTCTCTCCTGTTCCTTTCAAGAATAATAAATACTTTTCAACCAATTACCATATTTGCTTTCCAATTTATATAAATTGATATGATATTTAAACAGATTTGTTATTTGTATAATCAATATTCCCATAACGTCAGTTCATTTCTACATTTTCATTATAAAAACCACCCTTATTTTCACAATATGTACGATTTATGTACGTTATAATATAGACTTAATATTATGAAAGGCAGAACTCCACATTAAAATTTCAAACGATTAATTTTAAACAATGCAATTTCTTAAGGAAAACTTAAAATACGAAGGTTAATTGTATGCTTTCTTAATTTTTTTATATCAATAAATGAAAAACCCTGTCCGTGAAATCGGTCGTTGCTACTTGATTTGCGACATCACCTCTCGCCTCATATTACACTTTCAAGGGCTCATTGATAGATGCAAGATTCTTATATAGATACGAGTTGATCGACCTTAAAAATTAACACTGATTGCTTTTAAGAAACGGTGTCGATATCCTTGCTTATAACACATCCTCGTATAAGCCGATTCGTTGTTGCATTGTGTCAATGTTTAAAGATAAATGAAACGGTAAAGTGTCGCGAAACTTTATCGAGTGTGTGAATGCAATATGAACTTTATCGGATTATGCAAATCTGAGATGAAACACATGTTTCGAAACATGATAATTTGTTTCGATTTATGTTCAATTATCGAGGTGTAAATGAATATACTCGTACATGTCTACGATAATAAATGAAATGTAAATCTATTACAGTTTGTTCTATTTATTTTTATAATCTATAAAGGTGTTTAGTTTCTCTTTGTGTAATTGTAATCTAATCGTGCTTAGATTCATTAGCATGTGATTTTTATGCTGTCGTTTCATATTCATTTTAGAAAATCCCGTACTTTCGTCATCATGATTCATTATGCGTTATCTATATGTAATGAAAAAAATGTAAACATTATTCTTTGAAACAACTGTATGATTGCATCATTAATTAATCTTTCAGCTATCTGCATTTTTCCCAATAAATATTAGCACATAGTCACATAAATACACAACATTCAATTAATAAACTTTCAATTCCAGCTTGACTGCTATTTAATGCTCACAAATCTGCTGTGAAGCTAAATACATAATACATATTGCCACTTAATATCCCTACAAAACAACTCGATATCTTTGTTAATAATTATTTTCTTTCGACTGCAAAACGTAAAAATAGCAATACAATTACATAAAGAAAACGTGTGTCTTTAAACGACGATTTTTCAAGGCTCTTGACAATATTGAATAGACACAAACACAACGTAAATTCTTTACTGAAGATCTTTACTAATCGACATTGAACCTGCACATAGATAATACAGTAATTTTTCGATTTATGCGATTTCATTATAACGCGATCTAGCAAATTTTCAATTCAATCAAACAATTTCAATACCAAAATATTAAAAGTATCATGTGGACAACTTTTACGAAATTTCTTCAACCAATCTTCTCAATTATTATGTGTACACATAATATGTATATTTATCTAGACTTAATATCTCAATGTATCTTGACTCGATATCTCAATTTAACTTGTATTTTTGTTGTGAAGTCATATTTCATTATTTCGTGTCTATTTTGCAAATCGATGAGTCGTCCAGTTCAACTTTGCACATTTCATATTCAAAACAATCATACATAAAATCTGATTAGATCCTCACATGAAAAATCGATCAAATTGACACCGTTTAACAGGAAAAATCTGAAAAAATGAAAACAAATAATACAAGCAGAAAACATAACACATTCATTATATAAAACAAAGAACTAGATATCTCAATTTGAACGTTTTTGTAATAGAACCAATCTAATTACTTTACAAGACCACAGGGTCATTAGGGTTAATATAGCTATTGGAACAAATAGATCTAATATGTATCAATATCTCGAAAAAATATTGAAACTAATAGCATACTTCTAAATATTTATACATGTGCCAACTAATTTAATATCAGTTTTTTTAATTAAATCAAGACTTCACTACACTCAACCAATCAATCCAGCTTCAAAGCAATCTCCATCAGATCGAATCCTCACACGAAAAATCGATCAAATTGACACTTTTCAACAAAAAAAAATCTGAAAAAACCTAAAAATCGAATCAAATTATGCAAATAGACAATAAAATACATACACACACTCGATGCAATACACAGTTAAATCGAACGAAGGTCGACTCGTGCACGAGCTGTTCAGGTGCCAAGATCAAGGCTTCCATCTCGTCGATGTCCATCTTCGACACGATCTGGGGAAGCCCGTTTGTTCAAGATAGAATATAAATTAGCACAGGTTGCGAATTCGATTCGTGGATGAGTCAAAGCCTCTAAAATGATATGGCGTTGAATCACTTTTCGGTTGTGTTTATTTGCGAAGCGACACGTTCTCTGCTCTAGGGAAACGAAACGGTGGGCGGGAGTTTCGAATTTTTCGTAATAATTGGTCTATTTTTGAATATTGTGTGGATTTTGTGTTTGTGGAGTCGAGTGGAAAGAGTCTTATTGGTAGATTTTTTTTTTTCGATTTTGTTGTTGTTTGTTTAAGGTCGTCTACTGTGCGGATTGGTACAATTGATTCTATGTGTGTAATGATTTTATAATGATCGTGTTTGTTGCATATCTGTATAATTGATTTTATATAACAATATTAGCAATTTTGATCATATTAAAATTGTTTTATAATTGCTCTTCAATCGATTGGCAACAATGAAAAAATATTATAATTTCAATGTATAAAAAGATTCATCGAATTTACAATATAAACAAACTTAAATCAACCTCACATAACTGATAGCTAGAATGCTCTTTAAATTCAATTTTTATTCACTTACATATTTACATCTAATTGTAGCCTAAGTATGCACTTATGTATTCAAGCCCAATTAACTCAGATTAAGAGCCACCGATCCAATACAATCTATACTTAGATACATTTGAAAATACAGTAAATTTAAGGTAATTTAACATTTCAAAGATTTTGAAAAATTAAGACTTCTATCACTTTAAAATAAGACATCACAGGCGTTAACTTATAGGAAAACACTCATGACGATTACGTCTTCCAAAAACCACGATTTCGGTGGGCAGAGTTTATATATATAGACTTTACGCGCTAGATGTTTACAACCTTAACAGACGTATCCGAGCTTCTCAAACTGTTTCTGTGTAAAATTAAATACATATTATACAGCGTTCATTTCTCGGCTCACGGTAGACTAAATAAATTATTCATTTAAAGGCTCGTGAGGTGAACGCTTCACGTTCACTCGAGAGGTCATTGCATTTTGCGTTTATGAATCTTAAATGCGGACTCGCGATTAATTGCATTAATATTCAACAAGTGAGTGAGTTTTTTTATTGAAATTAAATTGTAGGTTAGTGCATTTGATGTTTTGAAATTCTTGTTGGAATTGGAAAACTTTCTAATCGGAAAATTTTCTATCTAAACAGAATGGATGTTGGTTTGATTCTGTTCAGATTTTAGTTTCGTGCTACGAAAATGGAACTCGTTCGAATTAAAGAGTTAAATTATTTAATGTCATTTACACGAATTGAACATAAATAAGGATATTTTTTCTGCAAAAATATACTGAAGGAAATTAATCATCAATCATTGTCTTTGATATGTATTTTTAGTAATGTAGTGATAACCATATACACTCTAATGTCAGGTTCACACTCATGTCTCACTTTCTATCTATCCCATTCTACCTCACGAAACCGATAAAGCAGGAAAGATAGAAATAAAGTGTGTGAGACGGAAAACAATATATCTTTCAGATCATAACGAGACATAATAATACAAAATTTTCGAAAATCAGATATGCAATGCAAAAAGATTCTTTTCTAGCTAGACTTTAATTAGAAATTATTGCATTTCTCACTTTATATTCAAGCAATAGAGCAAAAATACAATAATTTCTAGTCAGACAAATTATGAGTTTTTCCTCTTGCATTTCATCTCTGATCCTAATTCACACCTCTAGAATCATGTTATAGAAGCAGTGTCATTTGTCTCATAGATGTTTACGTTATAGAAAGTAATGATATAAGATGTAAATCTGTATAATTGTTCGAAATCAAGTTTAGTTAGAATTCATCATTGATTCGAGAAAGTTTTGGAAGCCATTGAGCTAGACAGAATGGCATTTCCGTTTCGACTTACTGAGAACATTTTTTCCCATGAGTCACAGAGCAAAAACCTAAAGACCAGGTATCTGAGGTCACAATTTCTTTTCGCTCGCAAAATTCGTCTTCTTCACTCCTCCGTGTGGACCTCGACTGTATTTTTGAACAATGACGAAACCTTTGTTTTCTATCTGGACTCTTTGATATTATTTTGATGTGCGTATTTCTCAAATTTATAATGGAAAAAAAATGATTTTGAATCATAGTCATGTGCAGAGCAAATTGTGCTATTGTCGATTGTTTCCAGATTGTGCTTAGTAATTATTGAATGCGTAGTTATTAAGCTAACAATGGTAATTTGTAATATGTGAAATTCTTAAAATAATATTTGCAATATGTATTTATTTTAAAAATATATTTTTATTACGTGTAATATAAGTATTATATTTTCGTAAATATGATTTGCCAGTTGGATGATTTTTTTTTTAATTAAGAATTGAAGTAAAATTAATATGCAGTGTATAAATTGCAATAAAATATTAATTATTCAGTAGCGAATCATACATAAAAATTCACATGTTGAGCTTTGTACGACATGACAGATATAAATTGTTATGAAGAAATAAGTTGCATCTCGAAAAAAAATCATTCTTCAAACATAATTCGTAGTATAGGTAAATAAATCACTCAATATTTCAATCAACTTAGCTATTATTATTATGTCTGTATTTCAAACATTTTCATCAATCATATAATGATATAAATATTACAGATTAGTTTAGCTTCACTCGGCACATTCATCTGTATTTATTTAAGTTTAGATTTGCACAGATTTATGAAATTTTTATTATGCTTTTTTCCAGAAAGATCTTTGTAAATAATAATTCATTATGATCTGAAAATAAATAAAACATATCGTTTCTCAAACAATTTTCTCATTTATTTTTTACTACTTTAGACCTACTTATAAAAATCATTGTATTTCATTTTTACTGTATTACCATAGACATAGCTTTTTAGAGATTGCAAAACTAATAATCCTTTTATTTCAAATTTTATAACTGAAAATAGAAAAATTCGAAGCACAAATCAAAATCCGAAGCATTAATGAAGACTTCCATCATATGAAAAGACCTTAAATAAACAATATCACTCAACGAACGAGCAAATAGCAATCGACCCTCAATACAAATCGAAATTCTTCGAAGTTAAAACCCAAAAATAAAACATTCGAAGCCTTTACCCCGCTTTACGACCGTCGCAATGAGCTCGAAAAACTCGAATCCCGCACTTTATTATCGCCTTTCGAAACTCGAAGACCATATAACGACTGAAAACGCCTATAGGTACAAGTGACATTTTTGCCGAAATCGAAGCTATGTACAGGAATCACTTCTATTTACGCTCATTTATTTGGTGGCAAAAGGGTATAAACGAATTCGGAACGTGTGCCTCAATATATCATCAAATCACTCGACCTCCTCCTAATACATGTAGGTACATGGTCGACTTTGAACGCGCTTTTCTCGAAATCACCGCATTCACTAGTACCCCTTGGCCATTTCAGTCGTCATATATAACCTCAACGACTAAATATAACCTCAACGACCAACTATAACCTCAACAGCCTCAAGTCAACAGCCAAACCTCGAGTCGAGAACGTGACGAACAATCGACAATTGAGCGACGCTTTAGTATCCGTTTTATGATTTTGTCGTTTTGCATTGTTTCAAGTTGTTTCGTTTTACTTAAAGATGTTTCTTGTTAATTTTATTAACTAGCGAAGGTTTATGTGCGGCACGTGCATTGATAATCTGCCGTTTTTTTTCTTCAATGTTGTGTGTTGGAAAACTTCGCTGGGTGTTGTGAAAATTGTGCAAAGCACGCGTTCGAGTCGTGCTTTTGGCGGGCAAATATTGAATTTTAGTAGATTTGTGGGTTTTAGAAGTTCTATTGCGTTTTTGGTATTGATTGTGTTTTACCATCGTGATCTTTCAATCATGTGTTAAATTCGATATTCTTTCAGTATTGATATAATTTATTTTCTTTTATCTTGATGTATTGCTTGAAATACAGTTCGATTGTCATAAAATTAAATGAATTTTTGTATATTTTATGTAAATGTAAAATTTTTCATTTTGAACTGATTATTTTCCAATCTATTCATCGTTTATTTCATGAAAATCTATTGAACTTGAATCGAAGAATATTTGATTTAAAATGAATGTTCAACTTGAAGTAGAAAAGGTACTTTCAAAAAATTGAATTAATGTTATTTCAAATTATAATTTTTATTATAATATATTAATTTATGACATTTGAAGCCAAATTTAAAAATTTTGACACATTTCGATGTAGATATTTACCTTGAATAACTTTATTTTTCCATCTATTACATAAATATGTTTATCCTAGAAAAAAAATATTCGTATTTGTATATAGGCTTTTTTGATTAACAATAAGAGTATTTACAATTGTCAAAATTTTCCTAAAATTTGTCAAAATAAAATTTACAGTAGCTTCATACTAAAAAATCTGACCTTATGCTAACACTGATATAAAAATACATACAATGTATTTCGATGATAAAAAATCCACAGCTATCACCACATTTGACATTCATTTTTTGTTAATCATTAACAATTGTCTTTACATTTTGAGGACATTCATAAATCGTTTGATATAAATACCGAACCGTTGTTTCAAAGCGAATCGACTGCGGTTTTCATTAAAAAAAAAACACATCGTACGATATTCTGACTAATTGAAAGTGTGACTTGTCCTTTCACCATCCTCATTGTCAAGTATTCTTTTTAATACCTACTCATTGTTCCTCTGGAGAATTTTGTATCTTCATTTTCCTCCAGTATGAGAAACCGATAAAGTATGCTTTAAAAATTATTTTTATTTGCATCGCAATTCATAAAATTCTCTTTCATCTTCGGAAAAAAAATGTTTGATATGTCAATAAAGAATTTTCCAACGTTTCAATTTGAATAGATTCGATAATATAGTTCTTAAACTATCTTATGAAAAATGTAATGGGAAAGTTCACTGTGTGATCATCAAATAATGTGGGTTTTCCACTTTATATTAAATATTTGAAAAAATTGAGTCAAAATTTATCATTATCTAAATATTTATCTATGATGCTTTCATTTGAAATTAGTAGTTTCATACTAAAAATTTGATTATAATTGAAATTTGACGCTTGGTTTGGATTTGAAATGCGCATTAGAGAAAAACTACGACGCAGGCCATTTTCTGTACAAAAATAGACAAAAAATAATTTTACAATTTCATATTTGTTATTTTCGAAAAAAACGCAAGTATCTGCGGTCATTCGACGTTATTGATGGAACAAAATTAAAAGTGTCCACAAAAAACTTCATTGTTAATTCGAAGATCTGCTGGAACCACTCGATCATTTTTTATGCAAACTCGAAAAAACTATTAAAAGCTCCTAACGTGTTGCGAATTGTTGTTTACCAACGATACGCGTTAATAAATCTTAGAATTGACTTGCGTATTTTTTATCACTTGAAATCACAATTACCTATGCCATGAAAAAATTGTCAATGAAATATGATATTTACGCTTTTTTATTTACTAGTACATTTGCTTTATGCTTGAGTGATGATTAACTATATTTTAACGTCTGATGAAATGAAAACTTCTTGAAGCTTTCGATTAATTAATTAGCTTCCCGTTCGAATGTGTGTGCATATTTATTTTAGCAAATAAGTTTCATTGCTAATTCCTTATCACTATTTTCAACTGTTGTGAATGAATTTTTATAAATTGTGGTTTCCTTTACAATTAATGACGCACTTTTTTTCAATTAAATATATTTCATATTAACTTTTCATATATTATATATGAAATGGATAAAAAATGAATATAAGAATCGTAGACTATTGAAATATATTTTCGATCTTTTCTATTTAGCTACCTCCATGATTATATATCACAATTTTTGTTAAAATTCAGACTGAAGTTGAGTTAAATAAGAGATTTTTTATCTGAAAATCTTTTTTTTTTATAGGGTAATTAATTATTATAACATCTAAGTACATATGTTATATTAGGATGAAGATGAGAATTATTGCATACAAATCCTATCATAGCTAAAATTTTAAAAATTGTACTCAATAAGCTACATACCTAATTGAATAAATTTTTAATCCCATTTATAGCAAGATCTTTGATTTGTATACGTTCGAAATTTCTTCTATAACAGGATTTTCAGTGAAAGTATTATTAGATTGTTGAATTGAAAACATCGAATTATACCATGAGTTTTCCTATGAAATTCAATTTAATTCCTATTATTTCACACAAAATCCCATGCTTCATTAAAAAAAACCTATACTTTTATTACAAAAAAACTATCGATACTCAACAAATTTTATTTTCATTAAAAAAATCAATAAAACTCAACATCGATTCAACAGAAAAAATTCAAAAAGATCACACCGAGAATTAATTAATTAAAAAAATAATTTTATACAAATTTATATAATATCGTTGGCAATGATTTGCACATGTACAGCATTTCGCCATCAATCGCAAAAACATCTCATGCTATCGAACGACGAAAGGCATTTAAGTCGTTTCGATTGCGGCGCGTTTTCACTCACTAAGCGCCGCCCACAAACGCTCCTATTGGTTAGAGTTTCTGTTGGGTTTTTCCTCATGCGTTTCTCAGAAATCCCTGAAAACACATTCTACGAAACGCTTTATCAATTAGGTCTCCGTGCGCGTGTGCGACGACCATAGACTAAAACTAGGGCTGTCCATTATTTATTTATTTATTATATTTAAAAAAATATATTCATTTGAATATGAATGATTTGATGTTCGTTTGTTTTTTCGATGCATTCACTTTGTGATAATATACTGATGTATTTTTGTCGATTATAGACAATTGGTTAGGTTTTAATCAGAAATTTATTTTATTAGATTAAAATTTGTGCAAAAAGTTATGATTGTATTTATTGGGTTTAATTTGACATTCGACTTTTCTCATTCTATATGAATAAACATTGACGTTTGTCTGTTTGTGCTCTATTCATGATGATTGTATTTATTGGATTCGATTTGATGTAAGTCTGTTTTATAGATTCCTAAACGGCTTACCTTTTTGTAGTGAAACTTTCTAGAGTTATTATGTGCACGTTTGGGAAAGTTTTTGCATCATTGCAAACATTGATGAAAATATTTTGACTTTTTTATCCATACTTCAATAAAAACGAAAAATTATAAGTCGACCATGTAGAATCCGATTGTGAAATTAAAATTTACGTAAGATATGAAGTTGCATTTTGTATGAAAACTCGTCAATTTAGTATGGAATATTCTCGACGCGAGCACTACTTTATTAATCTATACTATCTTTAATTTTTTTTTCAAAACTTGCTTTTACACAAAAATTTGGCACCTTTGAGGTTGTTAATCGATGCTTTTTAAACACAGTTTGATGCATTATCAGCGATTTGTGCAATTTTAAATGTTTTTGTACTATTTTTTGTGTATTTTTCGTGTCGACCCATGTAATTTAACTGAGTATAATGATCAGACGTTATGATTAGGTTGCAATCACAATGCAACCAATTTATTCATTGCGATGTGATTCCGAGTTAACAACTTCAGACACAGAATCGTCCAAATGGAAGACTCGAGACCATCTCGTCCCATCGTCCGAAAATCCTCGATGAATCACCCTATTTGCGAAACGTTTAACGCCGAACTTTGGCAATGTATTTATCGCTAATTGAACGTGCGTACAACTTTTTTTCCAACATAAAATAATCTGTAAGACAATCGCGGATACTTACTTATATTACTCTGTGCGTAAAACGTTTACGTACACAAGTGCGGTCAGTAACTTCCCCGCTACGTGACGCCGGAGATCCTCAAACTTCTCGACTTTGAGTGCCCATCGAATTTGTTATAAACAAATATAAGCATCGTGCTATGATCTTGAAGAATGAGTCATAGATGAAATCGAACAAAATTGAGATCTGAGTATCGTATGAATCATTCACACGTGATTGTTTTCGTTTGACGCTGTGTGAATCGATTGATTGGTTTCAAATTGAATGTTGCATTTGTAAAATGTGCTAGTTATTATCGATATTATTGTAAAAATTATGTGTAGAAGAGATTAGAAATTTTAATCGATGTTGTTTTTATTGAGCTATCGGGTGAATGGCTTTAATTTTGTCAGGTTAGTATCGAGACGATGAAAAATATATTAATCGTTTCTAATCGAGATATATAGTTAATGTATCAGAAATGGATTGATTTATTCAATTAAATAAAATCTGATTAAGTTACATACTCTGATGAGGTTACAGCCTCGTTTTAACTTTTATTTTTTTATTTAGTAAACGTTAACTATAGCTGTTATATTGAGTTGAAAATTTCTACAGGAAAAAGTCTCAGTTAACTAACAATTGAAATGATCTCAAATATTGCACAGATTTATTCGATCACACCTATCATCAAGTGTCACAGGGACTAAGTGGTCAATTTATATTATATTTCACATTCGTCATAGCTCGATTCATAACAATATAATACATCGATGAAGTCATCGAAATTTTCTAGATCTAAAGAGGCTCGACACGAATCTCCGGCACATTTTTCCTCAATCGAAACTAACATCGAACCACCATATTCTGTCACGGCTTTTTCTAACTCACCATAGCCACAAAGCGATATCCCAAACCGCATTTGCGGTACAAGAAACGCCCATTGAGGTTCTGACCACCGATAAACTAAACGGTGTGATACACTAAGGTTTTCCCCAAGCGATTTGAGTAACTTCACCTGTTTAGACCATGTTCACACGGAACTCAATACGGTCAATATCCGTATTTTGTTTATATTTCCATCCTGTTGTCTTATAAAGTGTCACTCATAAATAAAAACGATGTTTACTCATTCGAAAATATGATTTTTGATGGGTGTGGATAATAAATGGTGACTGAAAAGGCCAAGTGATTTCGAGAAAATAGCGCTCAAAGTTGAACATGTAGTAGAAGGAGGTCGACTTATTTGATGATATATCTCGGTGCACGTTCCATGTTCATTTATATCTTTTTGCCACCAAACATATGAGTTTACATTAAAGCGATTCCTGTACATAACTCAATTTTGGCAAAAATGTCACTTGTACCCTTTAGCCTTTTCAATCGTCATAACGTAATGTCGTGTAAAATTAGACTCGTCGAAAGCTTGACTTGATCAAAACTTTACTATATGTATGTATTAAGATTTTTTTAAAAAAATCACCTGTTTGTTAATTTAAAAATAGAAGATGTATTGTACGTAATTATATGCACTCAAATCGTGTGCAAATACTAGGTTATTATCACTTATATTGTACTTAACCTGAGTGCATGTAACCTAACATTTGCACACAGTGTGAGTACTTAAAACTTAGTATTTGCCACGATTCATCTAAAGTCAAATCTTTTAAGAGTGAACGATCCTTACTTTTACTCCGTCTCACTTACAGTATTTATCAATCTATCTCTATATCAACATCCATAAAAATCATCTCATTAAAAAAAAAACTTTCTAAATGGAAAATCTACATTCTGGTCGTGTGAACCGAGCCTCGACAAAAAGCTCGTCTCTTTTCATACGGGTGTCGAAACTCGTTCTCGTTCTTCAGGACACGTCATCGTCGTCTGATGCATGGACAGATCGGATGCACCAGGTTTCTGGTCTGCGTCACTGCTTCAGAATGTCGATCTTCGAGGGCCACTCGGCGGTGTGTGGCTCTCGAGGAAAGTTGTGACGAATCCGCGGCGAGTTCGTCTTTAGGGTTTTCCGTTTGTTTACGTCGAATGGGGTCAATGTGTTTTTGAGTCACTTTTTCAAAATTAATATTGAGTCGGTATTTTGAATTTGAATCTCTTGTTGGAGTTCATTTTTTGGTTTTTCATTGTCTATAGTAATGTTCTAATTTAGTCTGATCTTCATTTCTACTCGATATTACGAATGAAAATGATTTTTTTTGATTTAAAAAAAACCTTAACTGACTCATTTTTTGACTTACATATTGGTAAAGATTCGTTGAAATTGGTTCATGCAATAGACAAATAATACATAACTTAAAATTCAATGAAATTTTTTATTTAAAAAATCGAAAAACAGTATAGTGATTGATAAAAAATCTTTGTTTGATGAAGCTTAGTGAAGGTTTTATTTTTTTATACTGTCGTGTAATGTTCTGAGAATACAAAAGTATTTGCTATTGTTTTTTTATGTTTTAGTATCAATAAACGTATGCGACTATCATTTTGCATTTTGTTTTCTTTGTCGTTCGTATCGTACAATTGAGTTTTTTTCATCGATTTACCTCATATGTCAAATTTCGAGTTTTATTATAATATTTATTTATTTATTTACATATAGCAATAATTTTATCCTTGCTTTGATAAGCAAGACATTTAATGATAGTACTTTATACCAAACGACTTATGTTTTAAGCATATCGAGAAGTGATTCTAATGTCACAAAAATCACAATATCGTGAATAAACATATACATACAATTTTCAAATAATCATCAAACAATAAACCATAATTCACTCTTTTATTATTATCAATCGGAATAACATTTTTTTATAATGAAAATAAAATCTGCAAGGTTAAAATGACACACGTGGAATATGAAATTAAGTACCCATAAAAGCATAACGAGTTGGCATCTTCAAACACTCATCTTTCAATATTAAATAAAGATTTTTTTTAAGTCAGAGACTGTCATCGGATTATGAACGAAAATTCGGATATTGCTCAAGATTTCGTTTGAACTTCAAGAGGAACACTCGAACCATTATGAAACATTGAAAAACGCGACAAAAAGAAAATATCAATCACTAGTCGGTCTTATGACATATTCGACATTCAAAATCTGTAGATCTCCTAAAATTTTTGACTAACAATAAGTCAATATTAGGTGACTTGTGTGCCGATCGACCACCAAAACGATGTTTGTTTTCTGACGCAGGATCAAATTTGACAAACCGCAAATTCAATAATAAATATCTATTTTAGAATCACATTAGTCATACATTCTGGCAGAAAAATCATCAGACACAATCTAAGTTTTCAATTTATCGATTGTTTCAATTGACGATTCGTCGATCAATGCATTTTATAAATCGACTACATTGCCTTTGATTGACTCTGGATTTCTACTCTTGAGGAAAAATTTGTAAAAAAACCTAACAATTCAAGTTTTACCATTTAGCAGTTAATTTAAAGCACACGACCACGTCAGAATTTGTTCACAAGTTCCAACCAGTGAACTATCATAGTTCAAATGAGGAAAATTCACATATTAATGTGTGTACTACATTCGTTATCATTGATTTGAATGTAAATAGGTTTAGTCGATGCAGCTTTTCATGCAAAACATGATAGAATTGAAACTTGAAATGACATGAGTATGCAATGATATAAAGTAGATATTAAATCATTTTTAATATTGACGAAATACTTAACAAAATCTATATATTATATTGACATAATATGAAATTTTGAACAAATGAAAATTCATAAATATTTATGATATAAATTGAAAATGCAAATATTTTTCTAGAGCATGTCGAAAATGGAAAAGTTCATTGATATTGCACAAATTTTACTTTTTAGCACATTGTTTTATTGTAAGATCATTTATTGACAATCGAACGTTTGCATTTTTTATTCGGCTGACCTTTAAAGCGTTTTTGCGATGCGAAATCGACTATTGTTGATAAAACTGAAAAATTGCCGAACGTCTATATTTCGAATTCTTCGGCGTGTGAATCAAATTTAAATGTCAACATAAAATTATTTTTATACGTACAATAAAAGGATACGTCAATTGAATATTCAAATACTACATCAAACACACACCACCGACTGCATACGGAATGCGACAAAAACTAGAAATACAACCGATTAATCGTAGGCGTGTAGAAATGCACAAAATTCTCTGTAAAAAAATAATTTCCTATTAAAAAAAACATATTATCATTCGTTCAAATCAATTTTTCAACTGTAAATAGCTTGTAGATGTATAAAACATTTGTGTATTCCGCATTTTGATTCAGTGTCTTTGTATCGCTGGATTCGAATCTTGAACAAGTTATATGTCATCTTTTCTTAATTGAGATGATAGTTCATTGTTTTGTTTCGAATATTTGATACTAAAAAAGTGTTAAATTTACTTTTAATCAAACTATTCCTAAAAATTTATCATACTCCTTACCAATATCGATTAAGAGTGATTTTTGTATCACATTTCATGCGCCGATTATTCTTTAAGTTTCTTGCCTAGGGATTGTTTTTACACTTTAAAATAAGAAATTTAACAATAATTAGACACTAGTATGTACCAACAACAAATAAATAAATTTAGTAAAACGACAATTCGACTTTGAGTAACGTTTTTTTTAAACGCAACATTTCGACAGCCTCTTCACAAAGCGTTAAGAAATTGCATTCGACTCAATCGAAGGCACAACTGTGTCCATGTTTACAAAGAAATATGGATATTTTTAATATAAAATATTCTCAATCGAGAGGATAAGTAAGCGTTGGGTAAATATTTGTACGATATCAGAAGGTCACAACAAATTTTACGCAAATAAAACATGTCAGTAGGCGTTCAAAACGGCACGTGTAAAACGACTTTTCATCTTGCAAAACATTGGTTTTTTTTCCATGATAAAAATGTACATATTTGATCAAATTTTTAATATTCTGTGTATTCGATGCAAAATCCTTCAATTTTTTTTCTTATGAGTTTCATACAAATTTCTGCGAAGCGCTTCTTTCCCAGAATTTTACAAATGGATACAATTAACATTGGAATAATGATTCGCTTGAAATACGATTTCTTATTAGCTTTTATAAAAACATTGTTTGATTTTCATAATAATGAAAATAACATACACCAAGAACGATTTTTCGCTCCAAACTTGAAATTGAAAATCAAAATCAATTCGAATAATAAATCATGTTAATATGTGAGTAATTAAAAACACTTGAAATTTTCTTACATTGTATGCGTTCATGCCAATTGCCAAAATCTCAAATGAACAAACACGTGAAAATTAATTATAACTTCGATTCAGGTAGGTGTCTGTTTATGATATGTGTTATTTATGTCATATTAGGATAAATCCAAATAAGGAAAATCTGAGAAAAAATTCGCAATGCTTAAAACAATCAAGTTCTTGTCTTCCAATGGCTCGTACGTATTTTTTTCGTTAGTTGTTTACGTTCGTTTTGCGTTTTACTATTTCGGATGGATTGAGTAAATATAGACTTTTAAAAATAAATCTACTTATTCAAGAACACATCTTTATTTCAAAATAGCGTTTTAAAAATAGTTTGAATAAAATTTGGGCACCAACTTGTCGAATTTGCACGTTAACAAGTGAAAATAATGTTAATTTTCCTTCAAAGAATTCATTTTATAGATTAATTTGATACACTCAATGCATTATTTTAACATTTTAATGCATTGTATCAAATAATTTCAATATAACGTAATTTGTAGTTTTTCATTATCCAGCTAAAAGGTTAAACCTCAGAATGTCTGAATAACACATTTTATCACAACTTAAAAAAATAAACACGTCATTTTATTGTCAATATATTTATTGTGTACTCAATACAGTCAATACAAGACTTTTTCACGACCATATAAAGGAAAAACATGACTGAAAAAAGAATCACTGGGGTTTAACATTGACGTCGCGCCTACAATTGTCAACAAATTGACACTTACGTACATTTGTATGATAATACGTTATATCCATGTGATTCACTCATTGATCGATATAGATATTTTCCGTATAAATATTTGGTTTTTTCACGAATCACTCAAGTGGAGGCTCGTTCTCAGGAACTGATTTACATGAAGACAAAAGCAGGAAAATTGTGAACAAAATTGTGTAAAACATTATGTAGACCGCATGAAACATAAACTCTATCGCAAAATAATTATTTCTTGTGATTTCAACAATGGTGTTTCTAAAATAGAAGATTACTGTTCGATTCAACTTTGAACTCGATATGTTTCTTTGACCTATTAATTCTGAAATATTGTTAAAATGTAATAATAAATATGGTTTTTATATTGAATCATTTTTTAGCCTCAAAAAATATATTTTAAGATAAAATTTGAAAAGATATATTTTTTTAATCACAAACTCAACACGTGTCGTTATACTGGGCTCGGGCACTGTGAAAATTTTAGCTTTGATTAAAAACTAATAAAAATACACTTCCTGAACTTTTGACATTGAACAATCAGTGAATTTTAGAGTAAATTGAGTTCAGAATATAATATTTCATTATTTTATTCACATATTTGAAAAAAATAATTGAATTAATTCTGAAATAAATAATATATCATCCAGTGTCTAAAAGTCATTTATCAGAAATGATATTTCATGCACAAAAAGTTTTAACTATAGATATTGAGTGCTTTGACATTTAAATCTCATTTTTATAAAAAAGCAGAGTTAATCACTATCCACTCTAAACAGCTCATATGTATATCGAGTTCGATAAGGTAAAAGGACAATTTTGTGGATATGATTTTGTCACATGTTCGAATTCGGATAAATTCAACTACCCCACATTTTTTTTGTTTAAAATTTTAGACAAAAGTGTATAAATTGCTTGATATCGAGAAACATAGTCAAAATATGCAGGATTACTAAATTTATTTAATTTCAGGAAATCCTGACGAAATCTTATACAGTGACTAGGATATAGCTTACGTAAAACATCTCGATAAAATACAGAGAGAAAACGCACAATGATGGAATCAATTGACGACTGAAAAGGCCAAGGGGTATTAGTAATATCGCGGCGATTTCGATAAAAGCGCGTTCAAAGTCGACCATATTCCTACTTGTATTAGGAGGAAGTCGACTGATTTGATGATAAATCTCGTCACACGTTCCGAATTCGTTTATATCCTTTTGCCACCAAATACATGAGCGTGCATAGAAGCGATACCTGTGCATGACTCAATTTCGGTAAAAACATTACTTGTACCCTTTGCCTTTTCGATCGTCAATAATGAACAAATGTTTATGAAAATCACAAACAATTCCACTACAGTGAATCAGTATGAGAACGAGGCCTAACACCATATCCATGATCTTCAACATCCACAAATGTTTATGAAAATCACAATCAATTCAACGACATTCATCCCTCGATTTACGCAGTACCTATTTTACGCGGTTAGTAAAATTACATTTTTTTTTTATAAAATCATACATATTTTGTAGCACACGTCACATAAACGCGTATGTTTCATCAGATTCAACAAATTAGAATTAGAATATATAGCAGTGGCAAGGCGAAATAATAAAATTACAATTATGTATACTTTTAACTTTAAATATGTTATAAATTTGTCGAGCTATTAAATCTATAAAATTCTCTTTTCGTACCTCGTTTTACACGGTTTTCCGGAACCTATCCCCCTAATTTATATGAACATGAAGTATCGATTTACGCAGATTTTTATTTCCCGGAATTCTTCCGTTTTTGTGCAAACTTGAGTCTCGATTTACGCGGTTTCAATTTCTCCAAATATCTACTGCATAAATCGAGGGATGAGTGTACAATAAACGAGGCCTAACACCGTATCCTTGATCTTCAACATCCACAAATGTTGAGCAAAAAGTACAAAGGTTGCACGATGGGTCCTACGTGCGGATGTCACGTACAACAGGTGAGTCCCCGCGTCTTTTGCGCCTTATTTATGCAAACTGCCACATTTCCATACTCAGAGACGATCGTCTGAATGGATTTTTCTCTTTATACCCGTCGGCGAGTCGAATCGACCAATTTATGATATGCGATGTACGTTTCGGTTGTGCCAAACCCGCCTTGCTCCTTTTCGGCTCCGTGTCCCAGATGCTTACGTGCTCAATTTGTCGTACGATCGTCTAATGCCGGTTTTTATGCTAATCGACTATGGCTAATTTCGTGCTCGTGTAAAAAGTTTCTAATTATCCGATTTGATTGATTCTAGGAAATTCGATGTGGGGTTTCATAGCGAGATTTCTCTTGCGAGAAGAACATACTTAAAGTCAATGATTTTGATGTAATTTTGTTTGTGTGTAGGTATGAAATAATTGTGGAGAAAAATTGCAACTTAAAAAAAAATCTGTTGTTATAAATAGATTTATCATATAAATATAGTGATAGTTTATATGTCTTTGTTTCTGGTTTATCACCGTTCTATATTCGATCATACAATTGCCAATGAAAAATACGAATTTTTAGCAAACTGATGCAATAATGAACATATGTATATGAAAAAGTTATAACGTATATTTTCCTTGATATGAATGAATTTTCCTCGATCGATTGGAATTATTATTTGTGTTGGAATCGCCACTATTGTAATTATTTTTTCAAAAACAGTCATCGACCAGGAAAATTTTTGAAAATATCATCACATGACGCAGATCAATTAAATCAAAACACTAGAATGTATATTATATTATACCTAGGAGTCATTGATATTCGATGAAGTTCTCTAATAAACGATTGAAACATCTAACGGGAAAACAGAAAAAAATATACTAAAATAAAAACATTCGATGAAAATTCCATTTTTATATTGAATTCAACGTTTTTTAAGCTGAAACCCTAAGTACACACATGTTGCACGTAATTTATATTATCTCTTTCAGTGGAAAGACTCTATTGAAAAAACCGTTCATGAGAATCGCATTGTATCTTATCGATTCCTCACATTTATATCTAAACATAGATTTCAAGTTATTTCCGCTCGGCTTGAAGTTTGTTTGTCTACGAAAATACTTTTCCGCAATTTTCATTTTATTTTAGAGCTTAATATGCGGTGAACTTTTACGATTATCTTGACTTTTGATGTGTTTATTCCTCAAAATTTTACGATATCAATCGTACGAGTGTTCGAATTGCGTCATAATATTATAAATGTTGATACTTTGACGTTCTCGGGTTGGGTTTTTCGCCAATCGGTCTGGGTTTTCGAACATCTTTTTTTACCTCAATCGACATGTTACTTTTTGAAGCTGTCCTTTCCTAGAATCGAAACTGGTTTTCGATTCCATTAAGTTCGATTTGTGCAAATAAATGAAATTAATATTTTATTCGCGTTCGTATTTTAAAACGCTTCAGAAAGAGTTGATAGAATTTCTATGCGTTCGATAAGCGTTTCCTATTTTATCGGAACAAAACCGCGGATTTATTCCAGAAAAAAAATATGACATTTGAGGGTCGCAATTAATTTAATTTTAAATTAATTTATTAAATTGACCTAATTAACGATTTTTTTGTGTATAATTGACTCACCGTGCTTATTAATTTATTGTCGTGATTCATATTTTAAAATAAAGATAATGAAAAAATATATATTAACTTGTTATCAGCTGCTGTATCAACATTTTTTCGCGTTTAATGATTACACATGTATCTATGCATGTAGTTTTGAGATAGCTACTATATAAATATTTCTGTGGTTATGAGTTCATTGAGGTTTAAATACATTTATTACTTCATCTTAAAATAATGATTTGAAGAAATAAAAGCATTAGAAATATAAATAATTTTCAATTTTTAAATTCTGAATTATATATTGATTTCATAGATTGTTTTTCTAGGAAATTAGAAAAACAGACTTCTATATTCTGCGAATTCTAAATCAATAACAATGAATCTTTTGAAACATCGATAACAACATCACGATAAGATTAACAAATCCTAACAACGACGCATCCTCGACGAGGTAAATAACATTATTCAAAGATGCACTTCATTTGTCAATGAACTCACTTAAAAAGTAGAATTTCATTTTAAAATTTTCACATTCACATAAAATTAATTTTGTATTTGCTTATTTTTTTACTTGGGGAAGGTTTTTATCTGCTGTTATTCGAAAATATGAATCTTGATACGTCACAAAATCAAATTCAATCGATTAGGTTAAGGATTATATTTTTTATTTGCCTATATTCGAGTTTCGAAAGTTTTATATCAGTTGAGATTATGTTGATTATCGTGAAAAATACCGTATTTATTTAGGATAGAAATCAGTCGAGTTACATCAGAAAGATTCACTCTAATAAAAGCCATATTTTCCTCATGCTGAAGCAAAACTGAGAATTATCTATCAAACTGCTTCTCTTTCTATACCGTGCTCAAAATTGATTCAATAAAAAATCATATACGACTTTTGTCAAATATTTGAAGAATACATCTGAAGCTAAACAACTCAAAACCGCACTTCATCAATATCCCACAATAGTACAAAAATACCGTATTAAGTCAGGTCAGAAATAAGTCGAGTTACGTCAGAAAAACGAAATTTTCATCAATAAAACCCATATTTTCCTCATACTGAAGGAAAACAGTTTGAACATTATTCAACTGGAATCAAGCTGCTTTGCTTCAGATTTTCATTGTAATCCAAGTACATATTTACATTGATGGAAATCATATAAAACGTTTGTTAAATAGGAGAGAATGGGGTTGGAAATTCCAGGAATATGTTGTTCCGAAAGGAACCTTTTTTTTCGAAAAAGTGATAGATTTAAACACCACATGAAGAGTATAATTAAAGTGTCGGACACTGAGCAACATGTGCAACCACTTTAGTTTCTATAATGACGAAAAACTTCGGAACAACTTACCCCAGTAACTTTTTTTATACTTGCACTAGGAACACGCTGTCATTTGAAGCTCGAAAACGCACTTCATCCAGATCCCACAATAGTACAAAAGTGCCGTATTAAGTCAGGTCAGAAATCAGTCGAGTTACGTCAGAAAAACGAAATTTTCACAAATAAAATCCACATTTTCCTCATACTGAAGCAAAACAGTTTGAGAACGAGCTGTCGTATACTCGGCGAACCGATAAAAGTGCCCAATCGTTGCTGCGGTGAGTCAGTCGTACACCAACTGCGTTAGTTGGCGGACGTAAAAGTGATCTCATCGTTTTAACGTCGGAACTTCGTGCTGGTTCTTCGTAATTCACATGATACGCAAATATGATGCTCTTGGATAGCTTTTCCCCCTTGGGCTACACCGAGTTCAGAACTGGGCCCGAGGTGGAGTTGTTCAATTCGACCATTTTGCCCAATTACGACATGAATTCGGAATACGGACACAGGGCTGTCATGGTCGAGCTGGACAACACTGAATATCCCGAAGGAGATAAGGATTTGATCGATATGTTCCCGATGAGCTGCGACAATTCGAACATGTGGAAACACAAGGCGGTTCAGGATTGGACTAAAGAGGACACCATGTACTGGGTCACGGATACTGTTGATAGAAGAGGACTCCAGTTGCTTTCTATGCCGTTCGAAATCACCTACATCAGAGGCGCTGATCTGATCGAAATGTCCAAGCAGGTGTTCTGCGAGAAACTGAGGGCTTTTCCTGGTGGACTTGCTGAGTATTTGTTCGAGGAGTTGCACAGGTTGATCTTGTTGACGAACTCGTTGGAGCAGCCTCAAGTCGTTCCGTCCACGGTGATGGAGATATCCAACTATGACGGAGAATTGCATCAGTCTAACGAGGCCAAGTTTCTCGATTTGGACAGTTTTCCTAAGCAGGGAGTGATGGAATACAAACGGGACAATAGGAACACCGATTCAGGATACAACACTCAGACTGAAGATTACGAGTTTAAAGTGGGTGAGAGGGACCTCTACTATCCGGGGTATGATATGGAATCGGAAAAGCCTCCGCCGATGAAGAGACCACCTGGTAGACCCAAAGGAAGTGGAAAGAAGCATCCGAAGAAGCCGAGGAGTGTATCGGTGCCAGAGTTTCTCAGAGATCTCCTGCACAATCCTGAGCATTGCCCGAAGATCATCAAATGGGAAGATTATTCGTCAGGAAAATTCAGGTGAGAGTTTCATTTTGACTATGGGATAGAATGAAAAATATTGCGGATAATAATGTGAATAATCAATCTTTCGCGCGTTGATATCCTTTGATATCTTTATTGGTGTTGGACGATTAGGGCTCATTGTCAGATAAACCTTGTTAGTGACTGATTAAATATTCAATTTGATTCGGCTCGTTACAATCTATTGATTAATCTAATAAACTGAATTAATTAATATATAGATGTTAATATTGATTTAGATATGAAAATACATGTGTAATATTACATCATAATCATATAAATTTCGAATCAATATATTTACATTTAATTGACTAATCTTCAATTGCTTGTTATCAATTAAATAGCGATAACTGCTGTCAAATTCTATAAGGAAAAATGAAACGTTTACAATGATAGATTATTATTTTTCACTATGGATAAAATTGAACGAAGCTGAATAACAGTGTTCTTCCAGAGTGTTCTAATAAAATTTGATAAGATTCAAAAATTTTCAGTCATCTTAAAATTGAACTTACCTAACTTCACGCGATTTCTATACAATGTCAACGGATTTACTTTCAAAAATAACTTTTCGCCGAAAATGATTATAACAAAACTTCTCAAAAATATAACAAAACGATAATTTTACATATTCATAGAGTGACTTCATCACTAAACCGCATGTGCACACTCAACACATTAGCAATGACAATAAAAAGACCGAGCGCAACAAACGCCTAGTTAATTTCATCAATTGCGCAACTCGACGAAATTCCTTTGACGATTCTATTAATATTTAATCGCCACATATATGGGTGTTTTATGATAATACATATAACGATAACTCGACTTCTCACAATGCATTGAAATATAAATAGACACAGAGTCGGTATTTCAAACTGCGACGGGATTCCCGCCGAGAGCGATATTTTCTTCTCGTGTCGCATATCAATTAAACGTATTATCAGTTTTTTTTTGCGTTATATTTAACCGAAGCAAAAAATATGGTTTGCTCAGCAAAGTCAACAATTTGCGGTTCCCCTTTAGAGTACATCGGGGAAAACCGAACGGAATTTCATAGAATGACGTCAACGTTTCCTGATAACTTTTTTTTTCATTTCATTATCAGCCCATTCCTTCCTGTTCCATTTTTAGCCGTTTCCGATTCTTGCTCTTTTTAAAATCGTAGCTTTTTTGCCGACTTTATCTGATTGTTTACGATCGAACAAAGTTGAAGGTTGTGGATGCAGCGCATTTTTTTCTTTCGCAGAAAAAAACTGGTCTTCGTAAGTCACGTATCTAACGCGTTCAATATTCAATCGAGGTCGTTGAATATGTTTTGCACTGAAAATAAATAGTTTGCATCTCAAAATCAATAAATGTTATAAGACAAGTTCCACGTTGATGTTTCGACCTCCGATGAACTTGGAATCGAAGAGTTCCAAAGGTAGACCTAGGTCATAAATAAAAGTATGTAATTTTCTAGATAGATCATTTCCGATAGGATATGTGAAAGTTGCGCAATCTATTATTAAAGCAAATTTATTCCATATGATAATTCAGTGTTAAAAGTATAATCATCGTCTCCAAGATAACAATATTGCTTTTATAATCGACTCATTATTATTCCAGAATAAATCCTTGATTTGGTCGTCGAACTTTATAGCATATACAATTGGTTCGAATTCGGTGCACCATTGACACACATTTGGCACGACTATGAAATTTTCTTATATGGACCGAAGAGTGACTATGCAGAAGGTCATTGTCCGATTATCTTCATTGTTTTCTCGTTAATTTTATGAATTAGCGTCTAAAATGATTTTCATTGACGATCGACTCGTATGACTTTTGTTTGGACAATGCATACAATTGTAAAGGAACAAAAAGAAGCGATTCAGTGTCGCGAGAAAACCTTGGGCAGATCGCTGATTGATTATAATGGCATAATTCCCTTGGTCAATCACGTTTCGATTTCTGTCATTTAAAAGATTGTTTATTGTGTTTGTAAACATATGAAAATAATCGCGCAGTCTATTGAGAGAGTGATGTAAGTCGCATCTTTTGTTTTGAAATATATATACTTATAATATTTCTCAATTTACTTTGATAAGAGTTACTTTAAAATCGAAAAAATAACTTTCAACTTTGTATTTGTTATTAATTTATTACTGTCTTTTCTATCTAAATAGTTTTTTTTTCATAATTTTTGAAAAAATCTTCTTTTAGTCTGATGAAAAATTCATATCATGCTTAATTTCTATGAAAGATGTTTGAATAGGTGCTGTATCGATATATCAATATTTACGAATTCTAATTAATCTTTATTTTTATTGACAGTTTATCAACTAATCACTTCCGAACGTAATTTGTACATTAAAAACGATTAAAGCGCACTTAATTAAATCATGCAAAATGTATTTATTGAACAAATTTTCCTTATTTACTGATAAATGTGCTAGTTATGAAAAAAAATCGCTTTCGCTGATAAAACAACCGATAAACGCTCGTCACAATTATAACAGTTGTATTACCGCTCAACCGCGATATAAACAAGGAAAAATCATCAATAAAAGAAAACCGAAACATTTACTTAAAGTTCAACGAAAACCTCAAAGCACAAACCTAACCTTTGTATCCCGAATCTTGACCCGCGAAATTTTCACCTCGCCAAAAAAAAATTAACCAAAAATTTTCAACTCGAATCGCTCTTTTTGCACAATGTAAGAACCGGTCCTCGGATCCAGGTAGGTCGAATAAATTCGGAAAAATAACACAAGCCAAGAATAAAGAACTTTTAAGTACCGCGGAATAAGAAAGGTTATCGTCCTCGAGGTTCAAAATTTGAAGAAAAAAAGAACATTCGAGAATTTTCGCCGTACATCACACGTTCTTTTCGCATATTACTTTTGAGCTTTCGTGCGTTTTTATTTCACGATAATGACGACTCCGAAGTCATCTTCGGTTCTTCGGATGTGCATTTTCAGTTTATTGATCCTCGTGAACCGGATTCCATTATTCATCGGGTTCGAATATTCGAGTCGTAAATTCTTCGCGAGTACAACAAAGACGATGACGTTTTATAACACGGAGAAAATCAACGGTGTGAATCGTATTTTTCATTTCAGATGCTCTTATAGAGGTTTTGTTGGTTCAAGAGCGATATTATTTCGTTTGTATAGGTGCTGAGTCGTATAGTTTGTGTTGCAAATTTACGCGAGTCTGTTTTCAGAATCGAGATTCTAAGAAAACGTTAATGGTTTTGAGTTCTGAGTATTATTAACGTTAGATAACGTTCTCTTCGTTTGCTTGTCCTAAAATCTTGTCGGGTTTTTCCCCTCGCATGATTTATTTCGAAATGTTCAAATACTGGTTTTAAATCTTAATTTCAATTGCTTTCTTGTTATTACTTCTAGGAAATATTTTGATATTGAATCGAAACACGTTGAGCTTGAATTATAAATGTGTAACATGATATGAAAATCATTCAATTTTAATTCTAAATATTGTAATGAAATAAATTGAATAAAGAATAATGTTTTTGCTATATATTGTACCTGTGTCATTTTGATCGGAAAATTTATGTAATGGACAGTTATTCACAAATAATAATAGTCGTTGAAAATTTTCAACAATGAAAAACTTGCACATTATCTATATAAAAAAATATAAACGTCACACAGCTGAAATTTTCGCGATATATTAATCATAAATAAAAGCTATTTTAATCGAGAAAAAATATATAATAATATATCAAAATCTGACTTCAATTGTGCAAAAACTTTTTTAAATCGACTCAAAGTTCAATCAAACGGATCGAATACTATTTTTTTCCAATATTTAACACTAGTCCCTAAAGAAAAAATAATTCGCAATTACGGACCCTTCCACTTAACAGATTTAAAATATATCTCAATCGATAAATATTAGTAATCTCATGATTTTTTTTACTATGACGACATTCACCGTAGATTTAAAAGAAAATCGATTTTTGAATCATTTCATATTCATTCATTCGAACGAAACCCATGGAAGCGAACAAATATTTTTCACAAAACACATCGATTCGGTATTGAATATGATTATAGCAATATTTTAGGATCATAATGAGTTAATTATCACTCGCCATAGAAAGCTGTGCATTATATTTTCTAATCGCATCGAAATCCATACGAAAAATTGCAACGCGATGCAACGAATGATGCAACCGAGACGCAACTTCACATCGTTCGTTCTCAATCGAATATTACGAATGTTAAGCATATTGTTCAGGTGCCAATTGCGATTTTCTCTCGTCTCCAAGCAGAAGAAGGCTGTTCGGGTATTTAACATTTATTGTGTTTGAAGAGCGTAGGACGATGACGTCAAGAATGGAACCGGTCGGGCGAGGACGACGTGACATATCGTTTTTGTACGTCTCCGAGTGCGAAATCTTCGAATTTAGGTCGAAATATCATTGAAAAAATGTTATATTCTTGAAAATGTGTATTTATTAATATCTGATTGATGTTTCATTCAAATAAAGTCGGGCGGAAAAGTGAGATCTCGTGTTCATTCGAACGCAAACTTTATCAGGCAAAAGTAATTATGTATATGCACCTGTTGAATCAATGGATTCATAGATTCTCTTTTCACTTGATTATTATTCATGGGATTGCAACATTTTGCATTTCCACTCGTGCATCGATATGATTGATCGATGAGATGCTTTCATAATAGATTTTGAATGATGAATTAGTACCTACTTTTACAGTAAATCAATACAAAATTTGACTAAATAATTTTAAAACGTGACATTATCTGAAAAAATAACGAAACCTCAACTTGACATAACTAAAAACCTAATTTAATTTAACCCATCGAATGCTGCACAGATGGTTTGCTTACATATTCATGATTTTTAATTATATAAATAGTACTGAATGTTCAGTACAACGACACGAAAATTAGGTTAGGTTTAAAGTTAGGTTAGTTACTTTTTTTTTATTTTTTAGATTGTGTTTCGTTTCAAGTTAGATCAGATCGATTCTCGTGTCGTCGATATAATCATTCAATTCCGAATAAAATATCTTTTTTTACATAAAATTAGAATATGCGTTAAATATAAATACACTAAAGATTGATTATTCATTATTTTAATATTAAAAAAAAAAACTAAATAAAAATTTATAACAATGCCTTTATTTTCTTCAACAGATTTGTCAGACCTGACGAAGTGGCGAAATTTTGGGGCATGAAAAAAGGCAATCCCAAAATGTCTTTCGAAAAATTCAGCAGAGCAATGAGGTATCATTACAAACACCACGTACTAGAATCAGTACCGAGTGCTAGATTGGTGTACCAATTTGGAACGAAAGCACCCAAATTCCACACGGACGACCCTAACTTCGAAAGAAACGTATCCAGCTACAGCTCGAGGTGATGAAGAATCGAAGTGAAACAGTGATGATGATAATACACAAGTTTTCGAAGATTCGCAATCGCGCAAAACTTGTCTGTCCAAGAGGAAAATAGAGGAAATGGTGGAAAGAAGTTTCTGAAAGTTCGTCGTCGCGTTCGAACTTGTTAGGTTTAAGATTTGTAAATATTAGTTTAAGGTCCCAGTATTTAGTAGTGTTGCGAAAAAATCGACTGTTCTACTTTCTATGTGAGAGTTATTTTCGAAAATTCCAGAAATAATGTATTTCGTATTCTCATCTCATGACAGCTGGTTTAGGAGAGAGTGATCTCTTTTGTTGTGCTGTGTTGTTGAAATTATCTCGCTCATTGTCTTCGGATTTTTATACGTTTAATATTGTAATTTGTTAAGTATTTTTTTTCTCGGTGTCTAAATTATATTGTGATTTGAATATCGTAAGAAAAATCCGATAGCGAATCTGCTGTATCGATTTATTAATTTTCTTTGTGTGATTAGTCGTAAGGTTTTTTCTGATGCATCGTATTTTTTTATTAATAATTTAATGACTTAATTTAATCGAAATTGATTTTTTTATCAATGTGTTATAGCTTTAACAAACAATTGTGATTTTCTTCGATCATTTTATTATTAATATTAAAGAAAACATTAGATAAGCAGAGACATGCTTAAATTTTGCTTTATGGAGCCATTTTCCAGTACATACTGCTTCCTCTTTATATTTTCAAGTTTATATCATTATTTATCCTTTTATTGCATTTATCTAACTTATATTATAATTTATTTAATAATTTGTTTCGAATGATTTGCTTCGTGCCATAAATAACACGATGCTCTTCTCATTTTGCATCACGTAAATATTTTAATAGTTAGGTAGTGATCGATTTGTTTGCATTTACGATAATGATGCATGATTGCTTTTTGTGTAATAATAAACCTATTTTTTTGCAAGAAATCATAATTTGAAATATTTACGATCTTTTAAAACTGTTATTTTTGCTTCATCAATAAGAAATTTTATTCGCTTTTGTTCGAGAGTATTTTCGTAATTTAAAACCCTTTTATTTATTTCTTTTCGTTTTCGAATGATATGATCATAAATATTTATCTCAATCGTGCAAAAGACATGATTTTCTTTATTATGTACCTACATATTATATTTTTATAAGAAGTGCCAGGTGTACACATTTACCATTACGAATCGTAAAATGATTATTTATTGTAATATAAAATTATTTTTCCCGTTTCGAAATTGTTTGATGTATATTGAAGATGAATTTTAATTATATGTAAAACACACAAAACTCGTGTATGAAATAAAATACCATACCAAATACCTCAAGTGAAAATAATTTTTTCATCGTTTTGAAATTAAATAAATTGAAAACCATCGATTCAAAAAAAACATATGATTTTTCATTTCTCATTTTCCCCATCAGCTTTTCCGAGAAAATCCATCGATTCCCGACCCTCAAAGTCACCGTCCCAATAAAATTAAACTCGAATCGGACCTCGAATTGAAAAAAAACTTGTTTTTAATTTATCCACACAAAAATTAAGCAAGTTTCGAGTTAATCACGGCACGTGTATGCTAAAATTTTCATGAGTCAACTTTTTTGCGGTATCACATTTTTATCGCTGACTCCAAAGCACTTGACTCGTTTACGATATCGTGATTGTGCTAAATTCGACGGTTAGATTGATCTTTTAATATTTTGAGACATTGCTGTAAAGTTGAAATCTGTTACTGAAAAAAATGATGATTCTGTAGATCGGTGATTGATTGATTTTTGAAAAAAGTTTGAATAGAAATTTAAGTCGAGATAGTGCATAAAGGTAAATTGATTTTTTTAATATATAGATTGAGATATTGCTGAAAATATTACGAATCTGTTGATCATAGTGATTATATTTTTGAAAATTTATGTATAAATGATGCAGACATGAAGAGGATTAGATCAAATAGATAGAACATTTGAAATAAGTCCTCGCTTTGATTTGAAAAGCTATTACTGAAAAAACAAATGAATCTATGTATGATCTTTTTTTTATTCATAAAGAAATGAAAATTAGCATCTAATTGGAAATCATATTAAACAATAAGGTCATATAACGACTGAATTTTACAAAGGACACAAGTGTAATGTATCGATATTGAGTTTAGTACAGAAAATGGTTCTCTATATGATACAGAACCATTTTCTGTACTTAACAAAATTTCAATAAAAAAAGGTCACTTATGCTCTTTGTGAAATTAATTCGTCATACACAATACCATCTATTAGCTTTTGCTTACACATTTTTCTAAAAATATTTGAATTTGATTCGTTTACAAAAAAATCGACATCTATATATTATTGCTACAACAAAAAGATTTTCCATGAAAAATCTTTAAATTCAAGAATTTTCCGATCTAAAGATGTCTCTAGATGATATTAGTAACATTCTAAATGATCTGAAAATTAATCAATTCCATGCAATTATTTCTAATAGTTAACTAACAACAAGCTGTAATAGTATGCAATCAAAGCATATGTCTAGATAAGTCCCACGATAATACTAAAACTATCAAATCAACATTATTAACAAGTGCATATGTAATAAAGGAGATAAATCCACTTTATCTTAATAGTTTTTGTGTTTTAGTCATTCGGTTCGTTACGTGACATTCAATTTTTGCAAAAACAGAGTTGATTTCATGTTTTTTTTGTAGTAAGACAATGAATTTATTCTAGCAGTACAATGCTTTCTTTAAAAACGTTTCCATGTCTGAAATATTAATCGAAAACGAAAGGTCTCGTTTTCGTTATCAAATAAAGGTCGCTGTCAACTTGTAGAAATACTTTGGATGAATAACAATTATCGTAAATCGTTTTATTAATTGTTTTCCGGTACGTTCAATGAACAAACGTGATGATATTTCTTTAAAAGATATAACATTGATATTGAATTCAAGTGTTTTATCTTACCAGGGTGCATATTGGAAAACGAAATAATAAATGCATGTGCATTTCGCACGTATTTTCAAATCAGTGGAATTTCATATTTTGAGATAATGAAAACAGTACAATCACAAAATATAAATTTCAGTTTATTCATACATACAAATAGTAATTTATCATTGTTTTATTATTTGTACCTTTTGTTCTGTTGAACTGATTTGAATCGAAGATCTTTTATCTAATTAGAGCAAGACGTATTTCCAAATTCGAGTGGATCGTGAATTCGTCAAAAAATAATTTCCAATATTGCAATGACTTAAATTTTAACAAAATCTAAACTTTCTCTTACAATTAGATGATAGATATATCGATAAATAATACTTAAGCACTCTAATCAATCAAATTAATCCATCATCAAAGTGATTTTTTTACTAATCGTTGGGATTTTTTCAATTAATCAGTGTCGCATTATCTGTTTTCTATTATTCTATATTTGAATTGAATCATAATATACCCAATAACCCAATTGATTTGACATGACAAATATTGATATAAATTGTAATGCATATCAAACACATAATCGATCGAGCAGATGTTCTCATTACATTTCTTTTCCAAACACTAATTAGCCACTTTAATAACCTTTTTAACGATTTCGAAAAAATACCGGATGTTAATGTAATCAATATTCATATGTGTGAAACGAATTCGTCAATCATTTTTTTCAAAAGAACTTATTTTTTACCACGTATAGATCGTATAATGAGTTTGTGAAACCTATTTTTCCTTTCTTCTTTTTAAAGCATTTTCTGAATACTAAGAATGCATTAGATTTCAATGCACGTACTTTAGTAACGATACGAATTTTCATTTAGGAATTGTTTTGCAGGTTTTTCATCTTTTCTCCGAAAAAATCACAAACTCATTATGCCGCATACCTACGTGCAAATCATTTTTTTTTTCATCTATTTAGTTTCAGCCTCAATTATTGAAATATTACAAGATACTTAACATTGCTGTGGATGAAATAGATATTGAGAATTCTACACTCGTATAACTTTCAAGGAAAAGATAATTGAATTATAAAATAATAATCAAACCGAAATACTGATTTTAAAAGCGTTTTTTCAGGAATTTCGTCTGTGAACACGTGTGCAATCGATAACTTTTTGAGTGTCTAATTTACGATAAAACCACGAAAAAAGATAATTTTTTCAATCGAGTTATCCAAAAGCTAAATGTCATCGGAAGTTCATGACGTCGTTATGCCTAATATGTACGTATAGTTAACCGTGAAAATTAAATGTTCAATGTGAAATTGTCCTGCATTAATTGTATTCACAAATCATGATCTGAATGTTTAATTGGGATATAAACAAGTGACCGCACTTCTGTAATGTGTGTAAACCGGCGTAAATTTTCATTTCAGCAATGAAATACTTTGAATTCAGTAGATATTGCATATTATTTTTTGACAAATTCATACATTATTCTGATGTTGTTTCTGAACCGAATATTTTATTTACTCTGTTTCATTTTTTTTCGATCATTGTACTAAGAATTTCAACAAAAAATTTACTACTGTTTATCGCTAGTACTTAAGGCAATGTATTGTTTTTCACGAATTCAAATCGCTCCGACACTTCAGTAAATCAACTGATCGTATCAGTGTATTTCAAAGAAAATTTTGAATCAAAATTCGAATTTGTTTTTGTTTCACAAGTGAACATCTTATTTATCCATGTAAATAGGCAACTGTGTTGATTTTGTGTTCGATTACAAGTAAGTTTTTTCTTTTTCTTTCGTGAAAATTATAATGAAATAATTTTTTGTTGCATTTTTGAGGAATAAAAATTGACTGAAACTTTAAGTCGATTTTCATTGAATGCTTTTCGATTAGTTTTTATAGTCTTTTTTTATCATAAGATCGCTATTAATAATTAAATTATATTAAAAAAATATATGTATCCATCATACTATAGCTTTTTAAAAATGAATCCAATATCATTTATTGATTTACAATCGTAATGTTTATTATTATTAACCAACTATGTTCGAACAAAAAAAAACATATCATCAATATAAATATTTACTTTTTTTGTGATATTATCGATTATTCGTACAAATATTGAATTGTGACTAGATAAAATGTATTTATAAATTGAGTAAAAAATTCGATTTCATCCAATCTATTCAGCATTATTAATGTAGTATAAAAACAATTTAATCTCAAATTTTGACGAACAACTTTTGGTCACCCTAAAATATTTTTTTTTTTTCAAATTTCCGCGAAAATTCATGGTCAACTTATTGTTTTTTATGATATAATAGTTATCGTTACATTTGACACTTCGAAATGTCAGTGTCAAAACTTATTGATAAATAAACGAGTTTAGTTTCATTTTTATGTGAAATAACATTTTATATTGTGAAAATTCGCTATAATCCTAATTTCAATACATAATTTTTTTCGTATTATAAAATAAAAACAGAGTTTATTGTTTACGTGCTCTTTGTTGAGTGAATAAATATGTTTCGTAAACACCTCGATTTAATTCGACGAAATAATAAACCTTTAAATATTCATTAAGGAATTGTTAAATATGTTCATGAACACTACAGTGCATACGCTCAAATCAAAACTATTATCTTCTCTACAAATATATCTATTCAAATACCATATTAATTTCAATTCGCACTAAACTATTTCACAACATACAAAATGTCACACGGTTCAACCGAACGGTTGCTGGAACCAAGTAAGAATTATTTAGAAATCTTAACTAATCATTTCATATTTATAAACTTTCTAGAATTATTAATTTATAATTAAATCCATATAATAATATTCTACGTAATTCTCATTAGGAGAATATTGTCATTCTATATTATAAAATTATTTTATAGAAAAGAATTTATTGATAAAATAAATTCTTTCCTCATAACTATTTTATTTCACATGCACTATTTTCCCAACTTGCCTCAATCCTAACTGATTGTGAGTCCTAGAATTTTTTTTAATAAAAAATATATAATCTAACCAAATGTTGGCCTATATTGACAGAGATTAATTGATGTATAATTGTAGCAGTGACCACATAGGAAAGAACCTATTTTGAAAATTAAGATATTCATAAACTAATAGATATTTTATTCATGAAAAGAGCTATTGGATTTTTTTATTGGATTTTTATTCATTCAATTGCATATTTAAAATATAATTTATGTTTATAGGAAATGCTGTAGAGATGCATAACGTAGTTCAATATATTAGAACTGGAATTAATGATTTTTTTTCTGTTAAAACACTCAAAAAAAGAGTTCCGATCATAGAATGGTTGCCCAAATACAGACTTGATTTATTCATTCAAGATATTATTGCAGGTATATGTTTACTCTATTGGTACTTAATTATTATTATGTTTGATTATTTTAATCTAAATTTTCTTGAATCTTCAGGTATAAGTGTTGGGCTTACAGCAATACCTCAAGGTATAGCTTATGCAGGAGTCGCTGAACTTCCTCTTGAGGTACTTTCACTAATCAATTTGTATCTTTCATTCTGTGAAATAATTTGATTGAATATTTTTCATTTTGTTTCAGTATGGTCTTTATTCGGGATTCATGGGATGTTTTGTGTATTTATTTTTTGGAAGTTGTAAGGATCTTACCATTGGTCCAACTGCTATTTTAGCTCTAATGACTCAGAAATATGTTAACGGTTTAGGAGCCGATTTTGCAGTATTACTTACGTTTTTGTGCGGATGTATTGTATTTTTATTTGGAGTATTGAATTTAGGTACCCAAAAATTCATTTTGAAGATTTTTTTAAATGGTTTATGAATATTTTCATTAAATAATGTATTGTTATTTTAGGTTTTCTCATTGAATTTATATCTGTTCCTGTAACTACAGGATTCACTACAGCAGCGGCTATAACTATTGGATTCAATCAGCTTCATTCACTTTTAGGATTCAAAGGTATATTTCATCATTTTTTTTTTTTTATTTATTTATATTATTTATTTATCATTTTTTGTTTTCGTTCCTATTTTCTTTATTTCACAGGACGATCAGATACATTTTTGGAAGTTTGGATAAATTTCATCCATTATTATGATACTGTTAGATTATGGGATTCTGTTTTGGGAGTTAGTACGATCATTATTTTGCTTTTACTCCGGGTAAGTTTATCAATTTTTCTTATTCAAACCCCATTACATGTTCCAAATAGCATCATTTTTTTATAAATTAATATAGAAATTGAAAGACTGGAGCAGTAGAACAAGTGTGCCTGATGTACCTTTATGGAAGAATGTTCTTTATAAATTTAACTGGTTTATATCACTTGCTCGAAATGCAATTGTTGTGATACTTGGTTGTTTATTAGCATGGATTCTCAAGGAAAATGGCTTGGAACCTTTTAAATTAACTGGTATTTTAAAATATACTATTTATACATGTATTTTTTTTTTTATTATTTTATATTTTCTTTTGATTTTCAGGCGAAGTCGGTAAAGGTTTACCTTCTTTCCAGCCACCACCGTTTAGTTCAAATGAAACTGGTACTCCTTATAATTTCATAGAAATGGTTCAGGAACTAAATATGAGCATTTTAACAATTTCGCTGATATCAATATTAGAAGCTGTGGCTATTGCAAAAGCTTTCTGTAAACATATTTATTATATTATATTTTACTTTCAATTAAATTTTAATGCGGATTGTTCATTGTTTTTTTAGCTAACGGAAAAATGGTTGATGCCACTCAAGAAATGCTTGCATTAGGAGCTTGTAATATATTGGGTTCATTTGTAAGAAGTATGCCTACAACTGGATCATTCACCAGAACAGCTGTTAATAATGCATCCGGAGTTCAAACAACAGTGGGAGGAGTTTTCACTGGTGATTGATGAATTTCTTGTGAAAAAATTTGAAAATATGAAAAAAATTTAAGCATACATTAAAATTTATAGGTGCACTAGTTTTGATGGCTTTAGGATTTTTGACCTCAACTTTTTACTTCATCCCAAAAGCAGTTTTGGCTGGTTTGATTATATCCGCAATGATATTTATGGTGGAATACGAAGTTGTGATACTCTTATGGAAAACGAGAAGTGATTTTGTTATTACAATTGTGTAAATTTATTTAATTATTTAACAAATAATAAAAAAATATCTTGTTTCAGAGGTTGAATTGATGCCTTTCTTTATCACAGTGCTTTGTTGTTTATTCATTGGTTTGGAAATCGGCATTGTTATTGGTATTGTGTTTAATATTTTAATGATTTTAGCCACGACAGCAAGACCTAAAATTGATGTAGATATTATGAAGGTAAAAATGAATCAATATTGAGCATTTTGTTATTTTTATATAATTAAATTTCAAATGATTTTCATCTAATATTCAGGTTGGTGAGCAAGACATAATTGTAGTAATGCCCACAGACAACCTTGTATATTGTTCAGCAGATCATTTTTCAAGAAGTGTGATGAGTGTAGTATTTACCAAGGAAAATTTGAATAATACAAGATTGATAACTATTATAGATGGAAGTAAACTGAAAAGAATAGATGTGACCGTAGCTAAGGTAACAAAAAAGGTTATTGATTAGTTGTATATTTTCTTTAATTTATCTTTGATTTTTCAGAATATAAAAGTTCTTATTGATACGGTTAAAATTAGAAATCAAAAAATATATCTGTGGCATTTCTCTCCATCTGTTAGAAAAGTTTGTGTCGGTGTGTACCCAAAAATTTCTTCGCTTTTTATTGAAAGTCAAACTTTGGATGATGTGATAAAATGTACGTATATACATATGTAGGTATATCACAAAAAAAGAAATACTTTTTATATTTTTTTAAGTGATTTAATATTTTTTTTAGATTCTGATTCTGAAATACTCAATGGTGTTGATGTTAATTAAGGAATAGTCTTACACATAAACATTCCTCAACTTCATATTCATTCCAGTAACTTAATTTTACAATATTTTACGAACATTTTTCTATTTCCATTTTATCTGTGATAAATATGAAATGAATGTTTATTTTAATGTTATTCAATTTACTAACATGTTTATTAATTTATATAACTCATAGCTATGTGTGAATATTGAAATTTTAAGAAAAAAAGATGGGTAGATTCAAAAAAATCTGTGATACTAAATGTTTATATAGTAATGTAAGCTTTTATAATTTATTATTTTAACGTAGACATTTTGAAAGTATTATATCCTAAATTTCAACTTAATAAGTGATAAAAAAATTCAACTATAATTTAATAATAGCATGTATTTTGAAATTGTCATATTCTTTTCGATATCATTTTGTAATTGTACTAATCATTTTAGATTAAATATTAATGTAGTAAATAGCTACACCAAATATAATCCAATGGGTAAAATCGAAGTTTTTCTTAAAACAATGATCTATTTAGTTTATTTTCACTACAATGTTATTTGTATGTAATGAAATGTTTTTTTTACAATATAAAAGGTCCAAGAATTAAAAAAATATACCTATATGTTATGTCTTAAAATAATTTATTGTGAGAATACATTATATCCATTTAACAATAGTGTAATTTTTTTTACCAACTCTCAAGAGAGAAATTTTATTCGGCAAAATATGTGACGATTCTGTTAATATTTCATGTATGTTTACAACTCTCTGATAATTTACATAAAATCCTCCTGATTCAATTATGCGTTTTGCGTCATCTGCAAATAATTCAAATAAGTTAATAATATTTTTTTTTTTTGTAAATCTTACATTTGCTATGTAGATTTTTGAATTCTCACATTCAGATGAAAAACATTTTGCCTCCATAGCCAAACTGAAAATAGTTTTATCAGATTGCAATTGCAAATTTTTGATAGTGGCACCTTCGAATGTTTGGCAAACATCAAGAGCATTCATTTTGCTTAATGTTTCCACATTATTTCCATATAATAGTTTAGAACACTCTTCAGCTTTTTCCAGACCATTTTCTTATGAAATTGCAATATTTAAAAATAAAATAAAATTTTAATTGATTAAAAAATAAATTGAATTATACCTCCATGAACAAGAACTGTTAAGAAATCAGCTAAAGCTTTTTGTGCAGTACGTTTCTCTGGGGCTTCTTTGTGTCTAGTCATTATACTTGTTATGTCTTTTAGAGAATGAAACGTGAAGTATTTCAAAAGCTTTTCTATTTCATCATCTTTAGTTCGTAAGAAAAATTGATAAAATGCAAAGGGAGATGTTTTACTACTGTCTAACCAAATGGCGTTTCCAGCAGACTTTCCAAATTTATCCCCTTCTTCGGTTGTAATTAGTGGCAAAGTGATTCCTAGTAAAAAAAAAAACATTTTAAATATATATTTTTTTATATAATATATTGATTCATAAATACCATATACTGGTTTATTTTCTAATCTACTAATCAAATCATGTCCAGCCCATATATTACCCATTTGATCGCTTCCACCGACCTGATAAAATAACAAAAAATATAAAGATTATTTCTTCAAATACATTTATAAATCAAGTCGAAATTACCTGAAATCGACACATATAATTTTGATATAAATAAAGCCAATCAGATGCTTGAAAAATCTGGTATGTAAACTCTGTGAAACTCATACCAACTTCTGATTTAATTCTCGACTGAACAGATTGTTTCAGTAACATTGTTCCCATTCTAAAATGACGTCCCAAATTACTTATGAACTCAATGGCGGTCATATTTTGATACCAGTCCAAATTATTTAAAATTCTAAAAAAAGAAATTAAATGAATTTTGTGTAATATTCCTCTTTAGTTAGTAAATTTAATAATATAGAAAATCTTAAATATGGTAATATTAAATAATGAAAAAAATGCTTACAATGGAGGTTTTAATTGGTCCTTTTTTTTCCATATGAAATTATTATGATTTTCAAAAATGTCTTGTATATTCTTTTTTATTCCTTTTATGTTGTTATCAATGAATAATTTCTCTAACTGTGGTCGGTCTTTAGTTTTTCCACTAGGATCGCCAATATGGCCTGTGGCTCCTCCTAACTGTATTAATGAAATCAGGCATTAATTTCAGCACAATTTTTGACATTTTCTACAGTTTAAATACGATAAGATAACATTGGGTTTACCAAAGTTATGACTTGATGTCCTCCTCTTTGCCAATGTAACAAATGAATAATGACTAGTAAATTTCCAATATGTAAACTGGGAGCTGTGGGATCGAAACCAGCATAAACACATTGAGGAGAAGATCCCAATAATTTTAAAATACTTTGACTGCAATATTCTCATAATATATAACTTTATAACAAACATTTTTACTAGAAATTCAATGAAAAGAATATATTTACTCAGATGATTCCGGAAACACCTCTTGAATTGCATTTCTTTCACGGAGACTCAATATGTTTCTATTCGTGAAAAAGCGGCGCTGATTAAATATACATAACCTCAATCTGTGCAACATCATAAAATGGTGCACAGTTCGAATTATAAGTTAAATAGTATTAATTAAGGCTATTAATTCGTAGTATCTATATTTTTTAATATGGAAAAGTACTTATTTTCTCATAGTATTTTGTTAAAATATCATGTTAATAACAATATTTGACACTTGACAGTTTATTCAAATTCAGTACAATTCGAGGTTAGTATATAACAGTGAATTTATCGGCCATGAAAAGATTTTAACATTTTGAAATTCAAAATTTGATTTCACATTATTTTAAATTTACAGGTACAATAAAATACAAACGGTGAATGATACCTAAGTACAAGACTCCAATTTCAAGTTATATATTTCCAATATGAAATCAAATGTTCTACAATTTAATGAAATTTTACAAATGAATTTGTAACAGAATCTGTCAATTTTCAACTTTTCTTTCTATAGCAAATGTTTCGTGTTAAAAGTTAACATGCTTTTAAGTTTTAATAAATAATTTTAGCAGGAATTGGGACAAAAAATACAAAGAATGTTCAGTAAGAATCATATTTATTGAGTAAACTATTTTTTTCCACTTAAATCATATGGAATAAATTTATAAATAATTAAGAAAATGCGTCAGAAATTTTTCACTTAGATATAATAAATGAAATACCAAATCTTCAGTGAAAAGAATGTCGATGAAGTTCAACACAGAAACTTGTAGAAATGTGTAAAAATATCGTATTCACTTCGAGTATCGTACAAAAATATAATCAATAGATATTTTAATGGAAACTAGAATTTATAAACAGAATAAATTCTAAATATATGATACATAACTTAAGATAAATTTAAACTTTCGAGAATTCAAACACTTTTCTAACAAAAATAAAACAATTATAAGAGTAGAAATAAGCTTTTTTAAAGAATGTCTTTAGATTCGAAATTGCAATTTCCAATACATATTGTGATTGGAACCTAATCTTCAAGAGTAACATTTTTAAAAAGATATGACATAGATTCTTTATTGTGAATACGCCTAATAGCTTCGCTCAGTAATATTGAAATGTCGACAGTCTTTATCTTATGACACTGCATCTTCTGTAGCTCATGGGGTACAGTATTGGTTACGACAACTTCATCAATAGCGGAATCGTCAATCAATCGAGGTGCATCAGAAGATAAAAGCCCATGTGTTGCAAGAACATAAATTTTGTAAGCTCCTCTTTCCTTCAATACTTCAGCTGCTGCCACAAAAGATTGAACATCGTCAATCAAGTCATCCTAGAAAAAAGTAAATGTATTTAATATACATATATCTATAAATTAGTTATGTTGATATGAAAATGGAATACATACCACCATAATAGCAATACGACCACCGACATCACCAACTACATTAATTGGAGGCTTTTCTTTAGCTGGATGAACGGGTACACCCACCGATACGTCCATTGTTCGTGATCTAAATCAATTAAATAGATAATAAAAAATGGTAAACATTCAAATTGAAATTGTACAAAATAAAATTGAAAAACCTTGGTATTGTTGGTGGTGAATAACGTCCATCGACTTCATCACTTTCGGATTCCTTCTGTTCTCCGTGAATAACTGCAATACCAAGTCGAAGTCGTTCAGCATACGAAGTAGCCTTCTTTGCCGAACCAGGATTTCGAGCGACAATTACAGAGTTACGATAATCAGGTATCTATAAAAGATAATAATCAAATTATAAAAATTAATTTAAAAACTATTTGATTTGTTTTTTTTTTCAATTCTTACACATTCTTGAATATACTGTAGAAGGAAAGGAGAAGCACGCAGATTATCAACAGGGCAGTCGAAAAATCCTTGAATTTCTTTTTGATGAAGATCCATAGTGATAACATGAGTCAAGCCAGAATTACACATCATTTTCGCTAACAACTTGCTAACAATACAACCGCGTTTCCGCATCTTACACTGCTTACTATATGGCAAATAAGGAATCACACCAACAACTGATTTAGCAGATGCAGTTTTACAAGCGTATGCCATCATCAACAATTCCATAATATTGTTATTCACATCCCTATAAGTATTAATTTATATAAATCTAATCAAAATAGAAAGCAATATTACAACTAGTTTGAAAAGGTTACTTGGTGCCTGTTTGAACTATATAGATATCTTTTCCTCTGACAGAATCGCCAATTTCCACAACAGTTTCACGGTTTGTGGTGTGAAAAACAGCACATCCTCCATTTTGAACACCGAGACGACTAAAATTGTAAAATGACACAATGTAACCATTGAACAATCGTAAATACCATGTGTGTTCATTGATGTTGAATTCGATGAAATTTTAGCTATGATTTTACTGTAATTTTCATAATTCTAACCTAGCTATCAAATTCAAAAGCTCCACGTGAGAATTTCCTCCAATTATAACAATATCTGATGTTACCGGGCCATGGGTAACCCGGTCACCTTTAGGTATTCTAAAAGCACCAAACCTGGAAATTCAATAACTGATTAATTTTGATTGAAACAAAACATACATGATGCTTAATATAAAACACTCAATTAAACATAAAGTGCTAAATTTAGTAAACAAAAGTGTAAATCATTAGACATGACAAAATTATCAAATTTTATACACAGAGAAGAATCGACAGTGTGAGAACAAAGATCACAACGAAACGTAGTACATAATTATCGCATTGGAATTATTTCAAAACATAAACGGATGGCAAATAATATATTACAGAATAGCTTTTGGTTATAAGCTAAATTTGAAGTAAATAAACAAGAAATAATTTCATATCTTGTTTTGTTTCACGAACATAAAAATAACAAATATTGCAAAAAGTAACAACATTTACAAATTAGTGAAATTGTTTCATTTACATTTTTATTATTGAATTCAATACTTCTTCACAATAAAGGGACCATATACGAGTGAATGCAGTTCATAAACGAAGGCTGTAACAAATAAAAAATCACATCCTTATGAACAAACATGTATTCCTATTATACGGACGTTCTTGGGTTTGTGATCAATCAAATCTTCAAACTTATGAGTGTAGATATTTCATTAATTTAATGAAGTTGATCAGACTGTGGCACTAGCGTATTAAAATAACTCAAAATGAGTTCGAGCGGTCATAATCTAAAAAGGTCAGACGTACGGAAAGAAAAATGCTTGAGGTTAATATAACATTCACGTTATCGAGTTAAAGAGATTTTTGAAAAAAAAAAGATAAATTTTCAGTGTTGCAAAATGCACAAATTTTCAAATTGAATGTTTTTATTAGAAATACGTACAACGGTGAAAAGACTCATAAATGTATCAGATTTATAGAATCGAAAACGTTTAATCAATATTTTCTGATACTTATAGTGACCAAGTTTTTCAGAATACCGAGAACATATCAAAAAATAAATCTATATAAATATAAAGGATACTTAAGGTCAGTAGTAAATTTATCCAATTCTACAGAAAAGTAAGGATAAGTGAAACATAAACGACTGTCAGGCTAATTGAAATACATAGCAGTCGTAAAAAAAAATAGATCGGTGAAAACAAGGACTGTCAATTTAAATAAAAACTCCATATAGCCATTGAGGTTATCACACAAAAATTGTAAGGACTATCAAAGATCCTGGTTTATATCCTGTTAAAAGGATCAATAGGGACATTAAATCTTGGGAATTAAGACATTAATAAAGTTAATTATACAAAAAAGTTATTCACACAAAGTAAAGGACAATTTACAAATGCTAAAGGAGTAATTTTGGAAAAAAAACACTACAATATAAGTCAATCCTATCGAATCAAGGACGAATGGTCACCATACTGATACTAATTGTAAACCGAGAACAGAGCCGCTAGAAAACGTAAATTTATGCGATTCGATCGCCGCGACTTAATACTAGAGTAAAATCGCTCAAATCGCGCGACTAGCTGCCTCAATCTGTTCCTAGCCTACAAATCGCAACGCAGAACACAAACGCGACTCCGACACGGTACAGTGTTAAATCGATAATTCGCACAGCGAACGCGCCAATTTTCGCAAATTCGAAAGCGGAAACGTGCCCTTACGAGTTGGCAACACTGTCGACGTCGTTTCGAATATCTAACGGTGGGAAATTTGAAATTTAAAAATTACATTATTCGGGGAAGAGTGGATGTCACGCGTGCAATCAGCTAACACCACGCTCTGACACTGAACTATGTGGCGCACGTACGACGTGATTTGTTGGAAGGGGTGTACGCCTGTATTGTTAATAACATTTCAACAATAAATAATTAACGATTTTATTACGAATCGATCGAAATTTTACAATGCAAACGAAATCATGCACACTTGTGACACGAGGCAGTTTATTTATTCAGGGATATATGCTTTCGAAGATGATGATCGGATCGAGTTTGTTGGAAGAGGTGTACGCCTGTATCATAACAATTTTTTAACGATTTTGTAACGAAATCGATTGAAATTTCGCCATGTCATAAAAATAGTGTCACGAGGCGGTTTATGATATCGAATGAATTTTATATGAATATAGCTCTACAGATATGCTTTCGATGATGATGAGATTGAACTGTAGACGTTCGTTGTGCGATATAACCTGGTGTTGCTGAGGAACATCGCGGAGAACGACGATGGAGCCGGTGCCGCGTCCGCACACTATTTTTACTTGTTGACATGTTGCGCAGGGCGCGTCCGTTTCGGCTTCAGCTGAAAAATTCGGAAATGCAAATTCATTCGATGTTTCATTTTGAGTTTTCATGATTTCATAACGTGTTAAGATGTTTTAAATAATGTCATATGTTGCTAATGACAATTGCATTATCGATCGAATGCGTCCATTGAAATATTTTTCGTCTATCGAAATATGAGAGTTTTATTTTATTTTTAATATAATATTTTGTGAATTTTTGTTTTGTTTATTAATCAAATATTCAAAATAAAAATATGCACACATTTATTTTTTTATTTTTTGGAAAATAGTAGTGGCTGAATTTCTTATTGTTTAGTCCAATTTTGAAATGTCATTAACTCGTGGTGCGTTTAGGTTATGTTGTTTTCATACATAGACGCTTTCTTTCAAAATGTACTTGTTTTGAGCGGTTTTTCTTTCTAATTTTTCTTCAGAAGTTTCAAAATACACGATATTGTAAACAGATTTTTTCTCTATCTTCAATTAAAATTGAAAGGTAATGATTTTTTCTTAATATTGAATGGCTCACTTTAATGAATTCAAGGTTTCATTACTTTTAGCTGCTCTACGTCTTCATATTATTTTAATAAATTAACGTAAACATAACATATTTTATAAGTTCCTTAATATGAAACATCGGTTAATATAGTACTGCAATTACATTTATCAATTTGTCAAGAAATTAATTTCAATACATAGTAAATTTATGATTGAATGTATCAAAATATTAGTGAAAATATGATCTCACCGAAAACAATCAAAACTATTTATATCTATATATATATATATATCAATTTAATGTCTTGTTTTCAGATTGAGTAGTTTCAACGAAAATGGGGTTGACAAAACAATATCTTCGTTACGTCGCTGCTGGAAATTTCAATATAATATGTAGTCCAGAATCTAATATAGCACATGTTGTGCTTCAGGGATGTAGTGGTCGATACATAGCCGTGGCTGCATGTGAACACGTTATCGTGTGGGACATGCGACTTTCAGAAAGGGTATATAAGTCAAGAGATATAGTCAATTTTTAAGAGTTATTTAATGTTTCCTATTATTTTAGGCTCTAGTATTATCTGGAGAAAAGTCTCCAGTAACTCGGCTTTGCAGCGAAGGAAATAAAATAGCTGTAGGCTACTCAGATGGAAATATAAATATTTACGATTTGAATTCTGGAGAAATATCCTGTGTTTTTACTGGTCACAAATCTCCAGTTACCGCTCTAGTTTTCGATAGTTCAGGTCACAGACTGTTTTCTGGTTCAAAGGTTATCGTAGAGAACTACATATTTTTCTTGCTTTTATTTTAATATATTTTTTTCACTTTTTGATGTTGAATTTCTAGGATACTGAAGTAATAGTATGGGATGTAGTTGCTGAAGCAGGCTATGCTCGTCTAAGTGGACATAAGGGTCCCATTACTGATTTAGCATTCATTGAGTCACGGCAGTGTCTCGTATCTTCTTCAAAAGACACATTCATAAAATTCTGGGATTTAGAAACTAAACACTGCTTCAAAACATTGAGCGGTAACAAATCAGAGGTTATAATATATTTTTCTTATCAATACGTTAGCATATTGGCTACTATTTCAAAATGAATATTTATATATTTTTTTCGATTATAGATATGGGGTTGTGCATTAGTAAAATCAGAAAAATATTTAGTTATTGGTTCTGGTGATCAATTCTTAAAAGTATGGAAATTAAAATGGAAAGATGAAGAAGATGCTCTTTCAGAAATAACAAATAAATTGGCGATATCTGAATTAGAAGATTCGGAAGATTTGAATGATAATTCTGTTAGTAGATTTTGCTTATTCTTTTTTCATTTCATTTTATGATAAAAAAATTTACAAATGATATTTTTGCAGGTTTTACAATGCAATATGGTAGGAAAATTGATAAGAGCTGGTCGCGGACGTGTCGTTTCCCTTCAAACTGATTCAGATGCTTCTATGATTATTTGTCATGGCACCGATACGGTTTTAGAATTCTTCAAATTTTATGATGAGAATGAGGCAACGTCCCGTATGAGAAAACGAATTAAGAAAGCAAAAAATAAATCGTAAACTACTTACTTTAAATTTCAGTTTAATTTATATTTGGTCAGATGATATTTTTTCTTATTTTAATACAGAGAAAACATTATAAATGAAGAATTGACACTATCTGATGAAGTCAGAAGACTGCCCAGCCTCAAAGTTGGAAATAAAATAAAAAGTGTGGATTTAGTGACTGGAGCAGATGGAGAGTTGAGAATAGCGATATCATCGGCAAACAATTTATTAGAATTGCATAGCTTGACTCTAAAAGATAAAGAAACAGAAGGTTATTTTCGTTTGATTTGTTTTGATACCTATTTTTCAATATATAGGTACTTGATGGTACTTTTTTTTTCAACTGACAGTGAACATATTGAGACAGCTGACAAGTCATGGTCACCAATCAGAGTTGCGGTGCGTTGCCTTCAGCTCTGATAATTTAGCTATGGCTTCAGGAAGCAATGATTCTATCAAATTATGGAACAGGTAAAAATAAATCTCAAAAGGGATAGTTAGTACATGTAACAAAAAATAATTGCAATTTTATATTTTCAGACCTTCTCAAATGTGTTTACGAACTGTAGCAACGGGTCAAGTGTTGAGTTTAACATTTGTACCTGGAGATCGTCATTTACTAGCGGGGTTGCAAAATGGGACATTATTGATCATTGATATAACAGCTGGCGATATTTTGGAAGAAATTCCTGCTCACGAAGCGGAAATATGGAGCACATCGCTTCTTCCAGATCAAGTGAATCGCGTTGATTTTTTTTTTTTTCAATCGAAATAGATATGATCGTCATAATATTTTTCTAGCTTGGTGCTGTAAGTGGCAGCAGTGATAAATCTGTAAAATTATGGAAATTCGAACTGGTGTCTGATCCGACTGGAAATACTCGCGCTAGAGTTCTTTCTTTACTTCACACTAGAACATTACAACTCCAAGAAGCTGTGTTATGTGCAAAAGTCAGCCCAAACTCAAAATTTATTGCTGTCGGATTATTAGATTCAACTGTGAAAATCTTTTTCTTGGACACTTTCAAAGTATATTAATATTTCAAATTTGATATCCTTTAATTTCTTTGTTAAGTAACTGTAATTTTTTTTTTCAGTTCTATCTTTCACTTTATGGTCACAAATTGCCAGTTTTATGTTTAGACATCAGTTACGATTCAACTCTAATCGCTACTGGTTCAGCAGACAGGAATATAAAAGTGTGGGGAATGGATTTTGGTGATTGCCACAAATCCATTTTTGCACACGACGATTCGGTTTCTAGTTTGCAATTTGTACCCAAAACCCATTACATTTTCTCATCGGGGAAAGATGGCAAAATAAAACAATGGGATGGTGATACATTTGATAAAATTAACACTTTACAAGTAAAAAAAGGAAACTTCCACATATACCTAAATAATATTTAAATGATTACCATTCAATGATAATTTTAGGGCCATGTTGGTGAAAGTAGATGTTTAAGTATTGCACCATCAGGACTTTGGGTTGTATCTTGTGGAGCTGATCGAGTTTTGAGATTATGGGAAAGAACTGATGAACCATTAGTTTTAGGTGATGTTGATGAAAACGCTGAAGAAGAACTAATCACGGGCGAAAAGGTTAGCTGGGAACATGAGATATTATTCTAAGAACTTATTAATTTCTTATATTTAAAAACTGGAAATTTACAGCCACCATTACCAGGAGTACCTAATTTGAATATGCCATCGAAAAAAACTATAGGAAGCGAAAAATCGGTATGTCCCTTTTGCTAAAAATATATTTAATGCATCTTTTCTCCACAACCAGCCTGGAGTGGAGCTGTATACTTATATGAAAGAGGGAGATAGCCATATAGGCATTTCCCTCTTACATACAGGTGTAATGGCTCCACTCCGTCGCCGCTCACAGTGGACGGCTTGCATTGTGATTCATATGTAATATAAATTGAAATAATTTTACAGGCTGAAGCCATATTAGAATGCTTAGATGTATGTGATGAATTTAACATGAGAAAGAGCGAATCGCGTGGAGAATTCCAGCTTCCCGTTCTCATGCAAGCTTATCAGTGTAAGACTCCTGAAGACTTCTTACTTAAAACCATTCAGAGAATACGTGCAAAGTATGATTTACATCATATTTGGTAGTCTAACTCTGCATTATTTTTTTCATGTATTCTAATTAACTTTCCAGTGATCTCGAAGAATCTTTGTTAATTTTGCCATTCAAATCAGTTTGCGATATAATTAAAATGCTTCCGACCCTCTTGAAAAAGAATGACAATCCAGAATTAGTATGTAAACTAACAATATTTTTAATAAGAGTTCATCACGCTGTAATAGTGACTAGTCAAGAGTTGATTAAAGATTTGGAAGAAATCCATATATTGATTTCCAAACAAATAACAGACTTCAGAGTAAATATTTCACTTTAAATAGACTTTTCGTTAATTTTCGATTAAAATACACATTTTATTTAATTTCAGGATACCATTGGATATAATCTGCATGTATTGTTGTGGAAACAAAGAGAAATTGAAATGTCTGAAAAAGAAGCTTTGTTTAAAGATGCAACTAAAGACAGAAAACAGAAGAATAAGAAAAGGAAAGCAAGAGAGACATTGAAAAGATCATTGATCACTCTTAATTGATAGTTTATTTCAATAAATATTTATTTTTTTAGGATTTAATGTTTTATTTCTCACCAATGTCTGAAATATGATTTTGATACAGGAAAAATGGACACTAAGGACACACGAGATGGGTTTTATACATACAGTTTCAAACTAGAAAATAAAATGCGAAAGAATAGCTGCTAATTTATTTGTAAAAAAATATTCTAAAACTACATAGCCAATTTTATAGTTAGTTTTAGTTAAGTATCCATCCCTGCGTAAGTAAGTCACCAGATCACAAATGATCCCTCTTAACATGGAATATTATTTAATAATTAAATATTTCAAAATGAGTATTAGAAAATCATATGAAGTTAATCTCATAAATATTTATTCAAAACGGTAAAAAATCATGATCGATATTTTGATGATTTTCAACATTATCATCATAATCAATATCATTGTAATATTTAATAAATGAATAGTTATTCAGTCATAAAGCTTATGATAGTAAAGCTTTCATATTTTTTTTATCTACACATAAATTCAAATCATATACATATAACACATTCTATTGCTTGTTCTAACCATTTGCGTAACAGTTCAAATGTGACCTCACATTGAAAGATTCCTCTTAAAGGCATATTGACGATTAGTAAAATTTTAAAATATATCGAAGAGCAATAAATACATACTTTTCAATATTTTTTTGTACATGTAACAAAAATAGATGCACTACATATTTGATGATAAGAATTTTTTCCTCTTCATTATTTATGCATTTCCATCAGACATAATTAAGTAGGCAATCCACGTTTATTAGTAATATATTATATATTGGAAGTGCGGAAAATAATCAAACTTTATATGTGATACTAACGAAAAAAAAAAAAACAATCTGCGATGGTTAGTCTTAAATTGTACTTAAATATAGAAAATATTAGTAATTCTTACAATAAATTGAGAATTAAAATTAAGTACAAGGCAAAGTACACAATGAATTACATAAAACTCAGTAAACTGTAGAAACAATGGATTTGCCCTCACTTAATGATAAAAACACAAAATACATATGAATAAATAATACACACAATGAAAATGAATAATAAATTAGATTTAAAAAAAAAAAAGGAGTCCTTAAATAATGTTGCAAAATTATACTACGTATTTGATATTATGTAAATGCTTAAAAAGAATACTTTATTGATAAAGTAAAATGTAAGAATACTGTTAATTTTAAAAATTAATAATTAAAAAAATACTCGAAGCCTACAATTATAAAAAAATTCGTTTTCATAAATATATAAAAATACTGATCGATTTTTTTAGTTACTACTACTTAGTACGTTCGCATCGTCATTTTTCAACAATTAAAGCATTTATTCAAAACATGTTAAAAGGTCACTCAGAAACTAGGTATTTAGAATTTTTACACACAAGCAATTCTTGCGTATGAACGCGTGCAGCTTCTCAATCCTTACATGCTTACTACATGTAACTGACACCCTGTATCGAAAATCCTTATTATATAAAATATTTCTTCATTATAGTAACAATATAATTAATATAAATGTAAGATAAAACTTACACAAACAAAAAGAATCATAATACTTTTGAGACCAAAATACAACACATGATTATTATAGCAAAAAAAGCAGTCAAATATTGTGGCCTCTTATAAAACATGATTTTGAAATGGAGACAATTCGAAAAACTAAGTCAAAAACAGCTGAAAAAACAATTTCGTACAAAATAAGTTTCAAATGTAAATAACGAAATTATTGAATATCAGAAAACAATTAATATCTAAACAATTATATTGTTATATTAATTTTGAAGAACAAATAAAGATTGAGGAATGTATTTCGGATGCAGTCTTTTCAACATTTTAACAAACGTATCTTAAAATAAGACAGATTGTTAACTTTTTCCAGGCATCAAAAATAAGTTCTTTGTTCAATCTTAATTTGTTCTTTAAATTGATCACTGCAATATGAAGAAAATAAGTAAACTGTCTGCTATAACGTTCAATGGTTGCAAGATTCGTTTATCAATTTACAATCGAGACATTTTCAGTCATAAATACTCTCAATGGACAGTTTTGCGAAAATCCTATCTTTACATACCTTTCAATATAAGTAATAAATAAAAAATAGACTGATTAGCTACCGTAACAAATCAAAATGTCAGAAATGAAATAATATTGTCATGGTGAATAGAGGTGCTAAGTAATACATATGCGCTTAACAAACAAGCGCAATAAAAAACATTGCAATACTTTAAAAAAGTAATATCATAAGGTAATAAGTCAGAAAAAAAAGTTAGTTATAAATCTCAATAATAATTTTCAATATAAATCATAAAATTAACTTGAAAGTTTTTTCACAATTAGAGAATGAAAAAGAAAAATAAACAGTTAGGAAAATGAAAAAGAAAATATGTATAAATTAAAAGCTGATTTGATCATGAAGGTAAAGGAAGACAATAATCTTACACACTATGTTCTTAAGCAATGATAAAGTTTTTTGGTTAAAATTGTAATGAATATCATCAATACTGGCAAATAAATACACAAATGAAAATACGTGGCCTTTGTAAAAATTAAAAAAGAAAAAAAAAACAAGGATGCAATCAATAAGTTCCTATCATGCGCAAGTAATGTATGATAGTCGACTTATATATACAATATATATATAAATATCATTAAGAAAATAAATGCATGTGCATAAAAGGACATACATTCACTCAAATATATATTCATTTTGCACACACATGAGTATAGCGATGAGAATTAACAATATGAATGTTTGGAACGAGCCAAATTTAAATTATTGTCATGAATAAGAATCTAAACCGTTCAGTATTCGAGTTTTAATGTAAATATATTGCTATAAGAATAGAAATTGCGTCAAGACGACATTTGCTTAATTTTATAAAAGTAATCTGTTTACAGGATTTATATTTTTAGAGGATAGCCGAATTTATATGCATTATTTTCGAAATTGTTGTAAATAGATCAGTTTTCATGTATATACATATATATTTCTTAGCACGATCACATGAATTTTTTCATATCTTAGAGAGAATAAATATCACATCTCAAAAATTATCACAAGAATATAAATACCCGTACAATGAATTGTAGTCATGAGTAGATGGTGCCCTTAATATTTAATGCTACATACTGGCCATTAGAATATTTCTAGCCATCTAACGATGAAAAGAAATATTCTTTTTTCAAGAATTCAAATCAAAAGATTAGAAATGCAAGAACATCTTAATTATCAACTAATAATTTTTGAATCTTTCGTTAAGGATTGAATTTGAATGTTTACCAATAAATCAATTCCATTAAGTTTTAAATTTTACAGCACTCATTCAGGACACATTTAAGAAAATTTATATTCTAGCTGATATCAATACAGATACAAAAAGATAACAACATTCAGCAATGTAAAAATCATGTGATCTTACTATATTACATATGGTTCATAATACATACACGGTTTAAAATTTTAAATTGTTATGAAAAAAAAAAAAGACAGAGATCAAGCATTTTCTTTACAATTAATGTGAGTGATATGAAAAAAATGAAAGGTTAATCAAAATTATTTTTGAAAGTTAACCATAAAATTGGTATAACAATACTTTTTATCACAATAAAATAGAAAACCTAATAATACTTTATATCATTGTGTAAAGGCAAGATATAAACTTATTAAAAAAAAAAAACACATACTTACATTGTCATTATACAATTTGATTTTTTTTCTTGTACACTAATAAAATAAATAAATTACAACAAAACTACAATATAAAATGGAACCTGCACTGGGCAAAAAATGTAAAAAATCCAAGTACGGTATAAATTCAATTATAAAGGTGTAAGATATACATATGTATAAATGTAATATATCCACAGGATTTAATAGATTTTAAAAGGACTTATAATATTCTTAAAGAAATATTTGGAAATTAGAATAATTTTTGCAATGCGAACATGAATATATTAATGTGTAACACTCAACTTACTAATTTAGTCTAAATTAACAATGTTATAAATGTGAATTGTAGTGATATTAATACCTGGGCATTTAATTAATCTTATTTACACGGTGCAACAATTATTCATGATCTTTAAATTAAACTGGCCTTTTGAACTATCTATAATAATCTGTTTCATTTAACTAATAATGGACCTGCATTTATCATTTGCAAACAAATTCCATCTTAATATTTTCTTTACAAATTTTGTACATCTAATCAACAGTTGAGAATTAAATAAAATTTTGTGGGAAAATTAAAAACAAACCATATTTACAAAATTATATAGAGCATACAATAGTTATCCAAAGATTTTTTTTGCATCATCAAAGTTTTCCTCAGAAAATCATCGATTAAAATATCAATATTTCAAGTCGCAAGTAAAATTTCATCATGTTGAGTATTTGCAGGATATATCATGTTGGCAAGTAGTGAAGTACATAATTCATTAATTAATTAATCAAAATAACATTGATACAATAAAAAATACTGTTTTGTTCTTTTTATACAACAGTCTATTCAATGAGTTTCTTCAGCTGTAGTTAAATGAGAAGCCACAAGATTCAATGGACCGTCTTCGCAATCTACTCTGTCCATTTGCAAAACTGGAGAAATCTGTGGACATTCAAAATATTTATTTTTCTCTGAAAAACATAAATTTCAAGAAATTAATTTTAATATAGCAATAAACATGCTAACCGTTAAAGTACTATTTGAATTGTGGTGAGCTTGTAAAGCCATGAGTAAGTGGGGCTGTATACTGCGCCTCAAAGCAGCCAACATATCTCCTGCTCGGCTATTACTCTCATTCAATGAAGAGTTTGGAGTCACGGGCTCTTCATTTCGACAACGATTACTTTTTGATTCTACCAAACAAAAATATTTCAATAAAATGTTATGAAAATAAAAAAAAAAACATGAAAATTATTTATGAACAACTTACTTCTGCCAGGTTTAATAGAGTCTCTTGGACGTCGTCTTCTAGTGTGAATAGTATCTCTTCTCATTGCTGTAGGACGAGCTACACCATGTAATTTAAAATACAGTCCACAAGCATTACACACCATATCACCTAAAAAATAAATAAGTATTTTATTGTTCATATAATACTAAACAATGATAATAAGCTTTGTTGATGAATCAAATGACAAACAATACCATTAGCATCACGTCTCCAAATGGTAGTAGTTTTTGTGCCACAGTTATTACATGTTAAATCTACGCGTTGCTTTTGAGCAGCAACGGCAGAAAGAACAGGCGGTAAAGGCAATCGAGAAGCAATCATAGATGAACCAGAAGGAGAAATTCCTCTTTCAACTCCGACAGAGTTCATCATAGAAATTGTATGAGACAAAGTATCTTCATCGGTTATCTACAGATAATAGTTTTTTTTTTAATTGAAAAATTTTAGAATATACAAAATATTGAGATACATATTCAATTAAGCTTACTCTGTCATTTGCAGAATGATTGTGCTTCCAAGCATGGTCAAATTCACCCTCTCGTATCTCTGGATCATTCTCTAGGATGGATGCTGTTTTAGCTGCTATCAACGATGTAGCTGACCGAGATGGAAAACTTTGCTTGCGACGTCCAGTTTTATTAGTTGTATTACGATTTTGATACTCGGACCCCAACTTTATATGTTTGATAAAGATTGATTAATAGTGGTAGATTAAGTAGAAAAAAAAAACAATATTACAATATTTACAATTGGTGAAAATCCATTGTTTCCTCTACTTGTTTGTTTCGTTTGGGCTACTGGTGATACAGTCATTCCTAGCTGCTTGCAATTAATCAGGCGTTTTAACAGTTGCGTTGCTTCTCCTCCCACACCTAAATTGTTTAAAATCAATTTAGTTATCATAATATTTCTGTTGTGTATAGTAACAATTAAAATCGAATTTTACCATTTTTCTGATGTAAGGCTTGCCATATAGAATCTCTCTCGGAATTCTCAACATGTGGAGAGGAAGGAGCTGACATTGTATCTTCATTTTCATCCTCCATCTATTCATAATTAATTAGGTATGTCTTAATTTTGTTAAGAAGATATTTTATTAAATTAAAATTGTTGTGAATTACCTGAACAATATCCATCTGTAATCTGTCAGGATCTGATCCACTACTGCTTTGACTATTTTCATCGAATTGCATATTATCACTACATTCTTGAATAATTTTACTCATATTATGACTCAAAACAGATCTAACCGATAGATCGATTTGAGTTTCAGTATTTAATTTATCACAACCTCCTTCTACAGGAATATTTTCGCATTTAATTTTTTTTACAACAGTCAAATCCATTTCTTTCTCAGAATTATTGTCAGATTTTGAAACAAATTCGCAATTAGAATAATTATCTTCTTTGTTTTCTAACTTTATATTAATACTGTGAAAAGTGTTTTCATTTTTCATATTATAAAGATTATTAGACTTTATATCCGATGCAGACTTATAACGTGAATCATCGCTCAAACGTTCGGCAACTTCTTTGTCGAACAATATATCCAAAACTGGATTACAATGTAAGCTTTCGACCGAACGTTCTGTCATAACACCACTGACACTATTGAAAATAATTTGAGGCTCGCCTTCAGGCTTTATCACAGTGAATTTACTGGGGTCATTATTTTTGATTTGTAATAATGTAGCAGCAGCCTCTCTACTCTCGAGATTTTTCAGCTCTTCTATTGATTCAGGAGTGCTGCTGTTAATTATTTGTTGGTGATATTTCGGGCACTTTGAATTCTGTATAATTGATGGTATAAGTTCTTCCAAAGTTGCAGTAGATTGTCGAAGAATTTCCTATAAAATTATTGAAAAAATATTGTATGTAATGTGAAGGAACATTATCTAAGAGATAAAAAATATTTATCAGATATGAGTCAGGAAAGTTCTATCGAATAGAGATAACATTGACAGTACTAAACACTAGCTGTACATTTCGGTATACACATGCAAGAAAAACTTGACAATATTCTAAATTAATACTGAAAGTGATGTTTAACAACATTAATACAACATGAGCAATTTTAAATATTTAAGTGTTTATCTATTTATGTGTATAATAATAGTATCATGTGAAAAAATGATCGATAGTAAATTATGTGATGTGTGTAAATGTAAAAGTGAGCAAGATACAGCTATAGTGAACTGTGCTATGAGATATTTAAAAACCCCATTAAAAAATTGGATAAACCTTGCGAAAAACACAACATGCACAAAATGTAATCAATTCATTTAATGATACACATGTCTACATACACAAATTCATATTTGAATCATTTCAGTGACACGCCTGATTTTCACATTCAAGAATAATGATTTACAAAACCTCGAAATCATACCGAAAATTTGCAATACAACAATGGAGTTATCGTTCACCAATTGCAATTTGACTCAAATTCAATATGGTACTTTTAAAAATTTGAAAGGCATGAGTGTTTTAGACATGAGCTACAATAAATTGACAGGTAAAGTGATGTCTATTTATCGACTTTAATTATTTAAGTGTCATTAAGAGATTTGTAAATTTTTCAGGAGACGCTCTGAAGGGAATTTTCAGAGAGCCAAATAAAAATAACAAAAGTATTTCATTGGATCTTGAAATATTGAACCTCGGATATAATGAAATACACACGCTTGAACGAAAAATATTTCAACATACGCCTAAACTGAGAGTATTGTATTTGAATCAAAATCCAATGCGCATGATAGATCTCGCAACTAGTTTAGCTATTTCTAAAGCTATAGAACTTGAAGTAAATTATAAATATAGTATGCAAAATATTGAAATAAAATTTTATTCAAAAAATAAATAAAAAATAATTTTAGGTGCTTGATTTATCATACACTGGCATAAGTAATTTATCAGATAGCATTTTTAGAAATTTGAAAAATTTGAAAGAATTATATCTATCAGGAAACAGGCTGTATACAGTTCCAGAAAGTTTGGGTGCTATAAGCAACTCATTGATATACTTAAATATAAATGAAAATGTAATGGAAGAATTCAACGAGAATAGTTTTTTGGGTAATGAAATGCATTCATTAAAAACAAAAATATATGTATGAAACTAGAACACATATTTTTGTTTTCGTCTATTCTATTTAATACATATCTAATTTAAGGGCCAGTCTTTTCGTTGCTCTAGTTAATTAACCATAGGGTTAGTCAGTCCTTCAACTACGAATTGTCGAAAAACCAGCAGAACAAAGACGAATTTGAAAGTTCATAGTTAAAGGAATGACAGTAACTCTATGGTAAGTCATCTAGAGTAGTGAAAAGACCTGACCTATAATATTTCATAATTTTCAGGATTGTGGAGATTAGAACGATTAGAAGCAAGTGGAATTAAAACTTTAAAAACAATAAAAGCAAACACGTTTATACAATTAAAAAGTCTCAAAATATTATATCTTAGTGAAAATAATGCTTTGAGTGAAATTAATCATGAGTCATTCTCAGGTTTAAAAGAAAAATGGCTTTTGAAAGAGGTGTGTATGAAAAATCAATAACATTATATGTAAAAATAATTGTTTAAAATGAAAACCAAATTTATTGAAGATATATCTCAACGGAAATAATCTTCAATATTTGCCAAAAGATTTGATACCTTGGAACCAAACAGAACACATTGATTTAGAAAACAATCCATGGATGTGCGATTGCAATATGGGTTTGAATTTAGCTTCTGGCTTATCAGTTAAATTGGCAAAAGAATCAAATCCAAAGTGAGTATATTTTTATACATATCGTCGAGTTAAATATAAACATTTTCGTGTAGGTAATAATCATAAATTGTATTTTTTTAGATGCGTACAACCATTGTATATGTGTGGGCAAGAATTGAGATATGTTGAAGTCAAACATGTATGTCCATTCGACATAGACAAATATGATATTTCTACATATGAATTAAATGATGTAGCTGATACGGAGTATAAAAAATCGACTAAGATACTAATTATTTTTTCCATCACGATAATAATGATAGCATTTATTACCATTTTATCCATAAAAATTCAACAATATAAAAATGAAAAAGGAAATGTTTCAGTTGCACCAATAAGATATACAAATTTACATTGAAAATCTGAATGTATTTATTAGAATAATATATATGTGCTTGAAATGGTCGAATGTGTTTAAATTGAAAATGTTAACAAAAATAATATATAAAAAAATATTTTTTAATAAAATGTTAACAGAAATATTTACCTCATCCGTGCCAGTTAAATTATTAGTGTATGCGAGGAATTGTTTTAGGATTCTTTCTGACGTTTGAGAGAGACTTCTGAACGTAGAAAAGGCATCTAATTTGTCTGCACAATTGTTGCATATTACTTGAGGCAACAAATCATCGGGTGATATCTGAAAAAATATTTGAATTTGATTTTCGTAAATTGTTTATTTTGAAATGAAATTTATAGAGATTTAACAATATTAAAATAATTCTCTGTGTGATTTCGTCGAATGTTTTAAATGTAGTTTCTAGTGAATGCGGTTTGCAGTGTTGTTAATTGTTGACGATACTATGAATTGCGCAAGTTTGCAAGAACATTTCACATGTGATAAAATTTGACAAGCATAATTGTGGAGAATTGTGAAACTATTGAGTAAAGTTTCATACAGTTGATTTAAAAGAGATGAATTGTATATAAAAAAAAAAAAAAACTGAATTTGGTCAATATTTTCCTGTGTTTACATAACGACACGGGTCTATCTGCTAGATTGTTCTATGCATACGATTTTACTCAAATTTTTCGAGTCGTCTAATGCTCATAGATAGTGTTTTGATCGTTGCGACGAAACTTCGTATTTCGATGGATTTCAATTGACTGATCGACTTTATCTAAAACCTATTTATAATCGAAAATCGACGAGCGCTTTTGTGATGAACGAACGATTTTCACCGTGACGATGCGCGCGGACTTCCGGAAACGCGACTTCGATCTCGTCGGCGTCGCCCCATAAAAAAAAAAACGTCGACGTCTCGGAACGTCTTCGGGAAGCGGAGGTGAACTCGATCGCTTTCCCGGAAACGAGGAGGCTCGAAACGGACACCGCACTTTTATATATAGAGCGACGACGCGACCGAATCCTTTGTTCGCCTTCGAGACGTTCGACGCTCGATCGCTCGTCTTTTGAGCGAACGCGGCCAGAAGGCGGTTTCATCGAATCGTCTCCGACTCTTCGAAGGCCGGAGACGGGACGCGAGCCTTCGGAATCGAGGAGAGACCTCTTATCAGATTGAGGCGACGAGACGCGAAAGAGAGAGACGATGAGTCACCTGGAGCGAGAGGCACTCTTCGGCGCGCCCCGTCCACAGGTCGCGATCGGCCCGGAGCGCGTTCGGGGGCGGAGCGGCCGCTCGCGATCCTCCTTCCGGTCGGTCGCGGGCCCCCTTCCGGTCGGTCGAGGGGGAGACGGAAGAGTCGGGAGAGTCCGGGCGGTCGTCGGCGCACACCGCTAAACAGAGACGGCAGAGCGCGCGGAACACCCTCGGCAGGGGGCACATGGTGAGCGGGCGCCTCCGCCCTCGACCCCGCCGCCCCGCGCTCCTCTCTCCTCTCTCCTGCTCCGCGCTCCTCTCCGAGCTCGCGAGACGCGTTCGCGATCTCCGCCGAGCGGACGCGAACGGGATTCGCGAACGCGCCCCGCGCCCCGCGCCGCGATCGCATTCGAATCGTTCTCATCTTTTTCGCGATCGACCGTCCGTCGATCGCAAATCGCTTCGACCGTTCGAACGAATTCGCATTCGCAATCCGTCGTCTCGCTCGAAGGAATCGCGGACGTTTTCGTCGTCGCGGCAAAATTTCGGACGAGATTTCTTTCGCGCGGTGTAGAGCCGTCGCGATAAAATTATCTCGAATTCCCATCTGCGTTCGGAAACGCGCTTCGCCACTATTTTTATGGCGCTTTCAGACTTTCACTCGACAGTTTTCTTTGTATCGAACGTTTCGCGAAACGGAATCGTTTTCGGAAACGCGCGTTTAAAATAGAAAGACGTCGAAATGAGTGTAAAATTTGTAGTTTTTTTTTTTATATCTGACCGATGAAAACATTCAAAAAGTATCGACTCAAAGGTAATTGATAACACAACTCTTCGATATCAAAATCGAAAATTATTCCATATCTCGTACTGAAAATATAATTTTACCGCTACATATTATTGAAATAAACTATCGATGACCATTGTGATCCATTGTTTCGACTGCGATGACTTTTTGAAAAATACCTCATTTATTTTTTTGTTGCAACAAAAATTATGCGAAAACACGACAAAGCGATATCGAATAAAATAAAACCACAATCGAGAGTCGATCGAATGACAATGTTCTGCAGTTTTTCCTGTCAAATCGAGTCTTCATGACGAAGTCGGAAATCGAAAGTGCGCGAAACCTATGGAAGCCTTAATCTATTACGTCCTAGTGGGGTTGGTCGTCCTTCCGGTTATGCTATTCTTCAACTTGTGGGCGGGACTCGGATGGGGTCTCTTCGTTAACAATTGAAATTTATTAATCCTTGGACGTTTGCGTTTTGCAAATCAAGTTATATGTATTAGGAGTCGTACAAAGTTTACATATTGAGACTTTATGTGTATTATAATAAGAAGATAGCCATTGTGGATCATTTTCAACATAAAATTTATTAATATTCACAGTTCATATCGTTTAAACCTTACATACTACATAAAATAGTACAACTTTGTATAAAACTTAATGTATAATATAATAGAAGTAACATTTATAATACACAATGAAAAATAAATTATTGACTATGCTTAAAGTAAAAATTTGGTTATCATTTGTATATTTCCGTCTATAAAAAAAATTCATCTAGATTTCATTGGACAACAATAGTTCTTCTAAACCCATTCTTCCTATATGACGCCAAACTCTATATCGAGCAAGATCTTTCCTTGTGACCATTCCGACGACCTTAAATTGAAAAAAAAATGTATGTTTCAAAATACCAACTTTTTTTCATCAAATTGCTTTAACTTTTGCAATAAGCAAATTGAAATAGCTTTTACCTCATTTATATCATTAACGATCGGAAGATGTCTCAAACCAAGAGCTCTAAATAACCTGAACAATCTCGGAAGAGAAGCATTATGTAGCAGTGTATAAGGTGAAGGATTCATATACGGTCGAAGATCAACACTGAGTGTTTTTTCTTCTTCTGTTACATGTACCTTGAAAAATAATAACAATTGTTAGATACATTCAATGATATATTGTTTAACAGTATAAAAATGTTCACCTCATCGATTGTTGGATATCTAGGATATTCTTGTCTAAATGTATTTATATCGATGTTTAAATCTCTATCTTCTAGATGTGTTCGTGATCCATGAAATATTTTCTGCTGTAATAATACTATCAATTGTGATCTTAATATCAATCCCCTAAACCTTTTGTACGTCGAAATTTCATTCTACAAATTTATTAAATATACATATATTGTAATGTTGATATGAAGTTTTATCACATTTTTTTTATCAAACCTCATCACTTAAAGGGGGGTCTACCACAGGGAATCCATTATGAGTGACTAATTTCAATACTTCTACAATATGGCCCACATTTTCTATGGTTTTAAATGACACAATCGGGTGACTCATCACTTCTGATGCATAAATGTTGTGAGCCAACGGTGGTGGCTCCCATGGCAATATGGGAACACCCGCTAATTGAATATGAATATCATAAATGCCCTAAAAATATGTATCAAATATGTTAAAAAAATTAAAGTCCAAAATCTATAATTTATATTGAAAACGTACTTCATTGAAAAAGTCACCGGTCCATTTCGCTGCCATCACAGTGACTATGATTGGAAATGCGTTTGAAATATCACCGGTAGTTTCTAATATTATTACTGTTAATGAAATTGTCATTCGAACGACACCGCCTAATTGAGCAGCTGCACCAATCAAAGCATATTTCCCTGGATGAATTGTTTCCTGTAGAAAATATATAATTTCATCCTCAATATTTGTTAAATATACCTATACATGTTTTAATAAGTATATTATGCATACCAAAGATGGAATTAAATATTGCAAAGTCACGGCAAATAATCGTCCCCAAGCAGCTCCGGTCAAAAGACTCGGAATAAAGAGCCCACTTGATACAGAAAGTCCAAAAGTCCAACAAGCAAGTAAAAAATAACAAACTACGAATACAAATAACGACAAAATCGTATGTGATCCTGGTGGATCATGCAACAATGATCGCACTGATGCTTCAGGGGTTTGGAACCATATAGCTGCCACAGCATTATATTCACCATCACCACAAAACAACTAAAATAATATAAGTATTATTATGCACATATGTGGTTGACAATAATAGAAAAATAAAATAATGTATTGCTTAAAACCTGTAAAGGATATTTTGTAGGATCTTCTCCCAGAGGTCGACAGTCGTTAATTAGGAACATCATAAGGAAACCGACTGTTGCACTAGCAGCGGCCACTAAGCAAGCTTCTATAACTTTCATCCATCTCAATTGAATATATCTGCATGTTGGAAAATATTATTTAAAATAAAGAAAATTGTTCAAATTTAAAATATAAATAAAGTATACAAATAGAACCTTAGTCTCAATACAGATAATTTATAATTTATATGATTCCACAAAGCGCCCATAGCACCTCCGAATGCCCCAAAAGCAACGAAAAGCGGCAATTCATAAACTTCATATGGAAATGATTCTACTTTTCCCAAATTTAACAAGCCTGCATCAAAATAAGTTAAATATAATATGTAATATGCATGCATTTCAATAAACATGGTTATATTTTAACGTGAAAAATACCCGGATTGCTCAAATCGCCTGGATGACCTTGATATGTTGAAAGGATCAAATTCAAAGTAAAAGTAGACACAACGGAAGCGAAAAATATTCTCCATGTCAACCCTTGATTCCAAAAACTTGCACCTTCTTCCAATGAAAACAAAACACCACCTAATCAAAAAACAAAATTACAAATCTAATTCATATTTGAGAATATATTAGTTAACTACATATATGAATTTTCAATACTTGCCTACAGGTGCTCCAAAGGCAGCTGAAACACCGGAAGCAGCTCCACCAGATACAAAATCACGCTTTTCATGATCTTCTCTGAAATAGTCAAATATACCCATATCTTTTTTCCAAGTCGTACTTTTCCCTTGCGATATTCCTGCTGCAACAACTGCACCACTATGTATCATCGGACCTTCCTTGAATAAAATTTTAATTTATTCAAAATTCTAATATGAAATTATAAAAAAATAGAAAATTTTTAATATTTGCTACCTTTCCTCCAGCTAATCCTCCAACAACAGATGTTATTACTCCAATACATTTTACTAGAAGTGTTTTTATTCTAACAACTCTAGGAATTTTCACTCCATTCAAATAACATTTAACTTGTGGTATTCCACTCCCAGCAGCGACAGGCTGAATAAAATTAAAAAATTGATTTTAAATACAAACAATTAAATTGTCTATTATATGAGTTTGAGTAATTACGCACTTCAATATATGCAACTAATGTAGCTCCTATTAGAACTGGAATAATATTAGAACATACCCACATTAAATAAGGTATATATAATTTATCTTCAACAACATATTTATCCACATCTTGAAAAAAGAAAAGATAAATTAATATGCATAAAAACAAAACAATGTTATAAATAAAAACTGAAAAGGTACATTTTTTTAATCCTGAGTATTTAATACTAGAAAGTTCTTCAATTGAAATATCTATGACACATGCAATAACTGCAGTTATAACACCAATCAATAAAAATATAAGCCATCTTGCTAAATTTTTTTGTACGACGAATTTGTAACCTCTAGTTTTTTCTTCGTCTAATAAGAGATAATTCTCACACGTATCATAATCAAGGCTCTACAAAATAATACACAATTGAATAGAATATTTTTGATTAAATTTCAAAAGTGTTTATAAAGTTTAATCACTTCGAATTTAGCAGAAATAACATTCAACGATCCAGGTTCTATACATCCTGTTACTTTTCGTCTTGCCGGTTCATGTGTACTTTCATGTCTTTCATTGTTTGTCGATAAATTCTGAAATTACAATATCATTTTACATAAAAATAAAAATTTTAGGAGGTTATCATATGTTCAACATACTGAGAATATATTAACAAAGTATGTGAGCGTTTACCCTATGTCTTAGAGGACTTCTTCTGAATCCATTATTACCATTAGGAAGTAAGAGATCGGTATCGTTATCTATATGCCGAATAGTTTCAACTGATTCCAAATCGGTCGTAGACATGGCACGTGAGTTGTTTATCTCCATTTTCAAACTGAAACAAACATATCAGCTACAGAGTGTTGTATACTGAGAAGACATACATACACTGGTTTCGTTTGCATATGTGATAAACGAGTTTTTCATATTGCGTCAGATAAGCACCCCGCAAATGTAAACAATGATATTTATGAAGTAATTTACGTACAGCGAACGATAATTATTATGTTAGCGGTTAAACTATAATTGGTATTTATCGAAATCAGGATAAATGAATCATCAGTTTCTAACAAAGACCGATCAACAGCTTATTCGAATCGAGCGATTACATCGACGACTTACGTTGAAAACTGAAGAATAAGACGTGATAGAAGCCGTTAGGTGATATTTGACGTGATTATTAACATTTCGCGAAGCAGGAACGAATAAAACACATAAATAGATAAAAAAAATTAGATGACAGCTGAAGTCACGTTTGTTAAATGTCACACTACGCTCAACACTACTGCAATTTCACAACCACCTACATACATGCTACGCATTTATGAATCATATTATCGCATTTGAATTGTTTTCTTCCTCGAATGAATATATAATGTTAGCTCTACACAAATCATTTTGAAAATGTTCTGTTTTTTATTAGATTTTTTTGTAAAATAGATACAAAAATACCTACTTAGCAGTTTTGAAACAAAATATCAACTCATTAAGTTAGGTTAGTTTTTGGATTAAGTTAGATCGAGTAACTTTTTAATTTAGGTTGAGTATCGTATTGGTAAATAGAAATAATAATAACTAACTAGCTATATGGATTGATAAAAATATTATCGACAGCTTTAAATCGATCTCTGACTGTGCAAAATTAATTTCGTCAATTTTAATACTTCGGTATTGAGAATATTGATGAACGCTTTCAACGTGAAGCTTCAATACTGGAACAATGTATTGACAATATTATCGATGATCTAGAGAGCGTTGATAATCCTAAAATTTCAACATTAAACTCGTAGAACAAAGAACCGCTCGCACATCAACTTTGACCGTTTCATCGTCGCCAACTGTAGAATCGATATTTTTTCGGTCTTTATCTACGGTTGGTACGAACGTACCACTACAGTCTCGAGTTGTCGCGTAACGATAACACTAACATAACACTGTTGCGCGATCGACGCTGTCAACGCTGACAGTTTTACAATTGTCAAATTTGACAAATCGAACTGTCAGTTTGAACCCGAGCCCGGAGATGACCGTGCCCCCATTGTGGTCGTGCGGGGGCGCCGGAGGGAACGGGAACGGAAACGGACACGGAAACGGAAACGCGGCCAGAGACGAGGTGGAGACGTGCGGCGCCGAAGAAGCCCGTCACCGGAGACAGGCTCGTCTTCTCGCTAACAGATGCCGGTTGCTCGCGCAGCAGAACCAGCGCCTGGTCCACAGGTATGTCTACTTCACTTTCCTCTCGTCTCTTATACAATTTTCTTCCACGACTACTCCGGTTCCTATTTCAGTTTTCATTCAATGCTCTTTTCTATCTACTCACATCTACCTTTATATTTCATGCCTGCTTCAGACTATTATAGTGTTTTTGACAGTTTATTTTAGGCTTAGAATGATATGACTGCATTTGCTTTTATCGCTCTTTTTCTTTATCTCAATATTGCATTTTGTTTTAGGATATATCAAGTTAAGAAGTTGACTAGACAGTACAAGAAAGAAATAAAGTTTTTGATAGCTCGTTTAGACATGCACGGGGATGCGTTCAGAACGATCAAATCGGAAGAAGATGTCAAACCGAACGTTTCTCCCGTACAATATTTTTCGAATGTAAAAGTTGAAAAAAATATTTCGTCCAAATCGGCAAATGAAAAAATATTGCCAGTCAAAAAAGCACCCGCTAAAAAAAAATCAGCTAGGCCTGACAAAGTTAGATTTGTTCAATTATACTGCTAGTTTATTATTGTTCATCATATTTTTAAAAAAATTGTTTCATTTTAGAACGGTGTTACTTCCAAAAAAATAAATAACACACTGTTTCAGTTCGACCAAGAACATCGGCCTTTAGTTATAGCCGAGAGCAGCTCGGATTTAAGTTTCGGTGAACCTTCCAAACAAGATAAAACACGTCCTTCAATGTCCAAGTGGAGAACGTTGTCGAGTGAAGACAAAAAAATCAAAAAGTAGAATTAAGTTTAAATTTAATATGTAACTCTATTTTATTTTAGTTATTTGGTAAGGTCTAAACGATAAGTTAAAAATGTAAATTTGTGTAAATAATTTGAATCAATTATTCCTAATGAAAATGATCTGGAAATCATATTTATGATAAAATTTAGGCTAAGATACCTTTTCACATTATAATATTATAAATGAAATGTTTTTAATTACTTAACAATGATCTTAATAAAAACAAACATCCAACATTAACAAATTTACATTTCATTATCAATTGTTCTCGCTTTATTTTCAACGATCTGTATAGCAATCATAGTTATCTGACTTGAGAGATTTTTTTGAAACTTCAAGTTGTAAAAATTGAAAGCAAACTCAGATATGTATAATTCAAATTTATACATTCGCTTGGTTCATAGCATATTCAATTCCTACAATGTATTCAAATGATAAAAAGAAAAAGATTTTTTTTAAGAAAATATTTATTCAAGTTGATGTATGTATAATCAGTAACAAAACAATTTTAAATAACCAAACCACATGCAAAATATTATGTAACTACGCAAATAATTAAAAATGTGAACTTTCAAGTTATTTATGAACAAATTCACTTAAAATTGTCTTTCTTCGAACGTATACTTCCCATTGTAGCAATTACTTCAGTACAATTGGCGAACTTTTGTACGTCTGGATGACTGACCCTCATAAAAGGATTTATTTTCTTCTCATCCCCAATAGTTGAAGGAACCTAATGAATGTTTCGATTACAAATTGAAGATCTAATCATAACATTATAAAAATGCAAAATTACCGTTGGAACTTTTTCTTCACGTTTTTGCTTTGCCCAAGTAATTTTATTCAATATATCTTGATTTTCTGGTTCAACGTGATTACCAAATTTAAGATTTTGCAATGTGTATTCATGTCCACAATAGACTTGAGTTGAATCGGGTAAATTTCCCAAAATCTCAACAAGCGCTGAATACATTTGCTGCGCAGTGCCTTCAAAGAATCGTCCACAACCTCCAATGAAAAGAGTATCACCTGTAATAAAATACAAAAATTGGTTATTTTGAAAAATTGATAATACAGTAACCGAAAAACAAATCGAAAATAAGATACACACCAGTAAAAACAACAGCTTGGTTATCACTTTTTGATGTAACATAGTAACAAATATGACCTGTAGTGTGACACGGAGTCGCCAAACATTTTACATTCAAATCACCAATACTGAACGTATCGTCATGTTTAATTTTATTCGTAAGAGCTCCAATACGATCATCTCCTCCATAAACTGTCAATCCAGACATTTTACTCACTAAATCATTGTTTCCTCCAGCGTGATCCCTGATTCGAAAATATATACGAACTGAATGCTCACAGCGCTTCAATAAATTATGAAAATAAGTCTTACCAATGGTGATGAGTGGTCAGAACAGTTTTAAGAGAAACGCCTTCTTCTTTAACAGCAGCAATAACTGTTTCTGGTTCAACTGGATCTACAATAGCTGCATCTTTAGTTACAGGATCAATAAGTAAATACATATAATTATCCTGCAAAGCAGGTAATATCCTGATCTTCATATTGTTGAGTTGTTCGGAAAGTTGAGAACTATGTGCACCTCTAGCTCCTATCCTTTGAGCTATCACAAATTGAATAAAATATATGTGAATCAATATTTCCTACGGCTGAATTGTACAAGTTCAAAGATCGCTTTATTAATATAATCGATAATTTGGTTAAATATTTTTCCATTTAATCACTTTTGAAATTCTATACAAAAAAATCTGTCAATATACAGAAGGTAGATCAGAAATTGGGATAGTTTAGTGATTAATTTTTTTCTTTTGAAAAATATTTTCTATAAGGTTAGGTACAGCAGTTATGGAGATTGAATCAAGTTGGAACAGCATGTGTAAAATAAAACTAACTTACCTACAGTATTCCTAATCTAACCCGATCGGGGCCTGTTTCATATAAACACTGTTTTATCTGCTAACTCTTTGTACTTGTACAATTTTAACTTCACCGGAGTTATGGTGAAAAGAAGTGTCGAACTAGAGATAATTCTTATCAGTTTCTTGAAAGAATTGTAGCATTTACCTTTGAAGTATAAAGCGGTTAATTGTTGAGATACGGCGTTGGGCAAGTTTCTAAAGATTGCAGCAAACATTTAAAATAAGGATATTTTAAACATTCTACAGTTCTAATTACGTATCTAGCAAATACTACTTTGTGACAAGTGGAAGAAACCGGCTGTCAAATCACTTCACAGTATCAGCTACACACACATGCGTCTATTTCATATGTGTACACTCATACATTTGTGTGAAATTAGTGTTGCCATTTTATAAAACAAAATATATTATTAGATGTTAAAAACTCGGTTACTAGACTCTGCTCGGTAGGTGGGCATATTTATTGTGAGAGGAATTTGTTTCCGATGTATAATGATTTTTGTCAGAAATTATATTTTTTAAATTTGAAAAACAATTAAATGGCAGATGATTTAATTTTTCATGCTTTGATCCAAGTCTCTCTTAGATAATATGTATGATTAAAACAATATTTCAAATTGAAAAGTAATCAAACAATCATAAATATAAGTTTTTTTTTGTAAACTAAACGTTTTGTACATTTATCCGTATTAGTTGTCAAATTCCTTTGCTAGGTCAACTCTTTAACTCCTACACAATAAGTAAATATGGGGGAGCAAGTTTTTCAATCTAGAAACCTAGTAGCATATTTATTTTAATAGTATTATATGTATATTTATAGGAAAATTGTCACATCAGTAGTACAAACATACTTTTACTTTGTTTTGTATTACTACAAAATTGTAAAGCGTTTAAAGTTCTGGTAGAAACATTAGATCAATATATAATTTCAATCATATTGTGCAGAAAATACATATATACGTTTCCAGAAACACTGCATATTATTTTTTCATATCTATTTTACATGCACACAATTATTTCGAATCGACAATGCGAACATACAAATAATATAATTTTATATTACATTCAGGTTCAAGCGGATATCGCGCAATTTTTCCATTTGCAATTTGAAATAACCTTTACCTATATTACCTAGATATGAATGCGAAATCAAAATGCATAATAATATTCCGATTAGAGTATTTAAATGAATTTATGAATTTTTATACATTCAATCCAAATATTTTCAATTTACAACATAAAACACATAAACTATAGATCAACACTAAATCATAAATGATCTAAAATCAATATTTTCCACGACGTCGAAAGAGTCCGTTGCAGAATCACGGCAAGCGGAATCGTCTCTCGGCCAGAAGACGTAATTTCGAATTTATTTAAATAATATACGATGGAGTTGGCATATTAGAAGCCTCGGGGAATGCGGAAGATCAAGGATGTTCCCTGGCTTGTATGCTAACAGTTCAATAAAGAATGTCCTGGTTGTATATTTATTCGCACGAGAGTGGAAACTCGGTATTGCCGTCGAATGGTTTCATGATACCAGTGCATGTTCGATTCAGATTTGTAAATGCGGAAAATTTATTCTCAATTCGATATAATTTAATCAGATTACAATTTTTGTTCTATTATCAATATTATAATTTTAATAAGCGTATTTGTACGTCTGTCTGTCTGTCTGCAACTTTGTATGGAAAATCGTCAAGCATAAATTTCATCCGGTGCAAATTATAGCAGCTTTGCATCTTTTGCATCGCATTTAATTCGAAACTAAATAAAACAATATGTTAATTTGGATCTTGCGGCCTTTGCTATAAGATACATATTCGTGTGTCGTTCGGATGTATCGGAAATATCTGTAGATACATTCATACAAATCTGACCCTTAACGCCGACTATCGATAGGTAGCATTTTTGAATATCAAGGTCACGTCGGCCGCGGCGCTCGCTTTGTTTATTTTTTCAAATATAATAATTAATTTTTGAAAACAATTAATTTTCGGCCATTTTGTTTTCGTCGCGTCTCGAAGTACGAATCGGATCGGATCGACCGGAAATTCGTTTCTGACCCTTCAATGACCGAACAATTAACACGTTTGGAACCGATATATTTTTAATATATTTTTTTTTATTATATTACGAAATTCGAATGGCATTTTTTTATAATGACTAACAAAACTTTAAATTGATTATATAAATTGTATGGTTTGTTTATAATAACCGAAATATAATACATATGTATTATTAGTTTATTATTTAGTTTTGCAGCTCAATTGGACACTAAATGCTGTTCCAGAGGTTTATTTGATTTTTACTTTTTGAGTTCATTTTAATTTTGTTTTTTATAATAATTAATTATTCGAAAACATTAATTTTCAGCCATTTTTTTCATCGCATCTATAAATATATGTAAATCAACCGGAAATTCGTTCTAACACGTTTACAACTAAACAATATTTTAACTCATTCAGACTTGATATTTTCAAATAAAATCGTACTCTTAGGTACTGCTATGAATTAATAAAACAAACAAAAAATCTTTCTTAAAGAATTCTTTTCAATAATGTATTAAATCAGAATTTAACTAATATAAACAAAAGACATTCAAATTATTTTCAATGTATGTATTAGGTACGTCAATTTCTCTTAATATTAATAATTTTGTAATTTTCAAAATTGTGAGCGAGGGTAGATATAGAACGCCTCAAAAATTATAATCTTCGGACCTACTGCTAGTATTTGATAATATTCTTTAGTTTGTCTGTTTTTAAATTTAATACATTTCGTTACAAATTGATTCTTTCAGGTCGTAAACTGAAATATGAAGATATGCAGTCTTTAGATTTGTATTTTATTTTATTACAATCTCTCGATAATACTCGATTTATGCAATTAATTGATCTGAAAATTGCAAATCGTAAAATTAAACGGACGTTTAATATACTATGAAGTCACTGCTGAAAATTCTAATATTGTATCTATTAGGAAGTGCATCGGAGCAATGAAAAGCTTCAATTATGAATATCTGCGGAGATTTTAGTGTTTGCATATATTGCATAAGCGAAACTTGTTAAATGGATATCGTTAAATTACCATATCACTTCGGATGCAAAATCAAAAACAACGCCAGAAAAAGACCACACGAGGAGACTTGTTTCAGGGATGAATTTGATTATTGTAGGGAACGTTATTTCCATTACAAACATTTCTTATCATATTATGCAATAGTACTAATCGATCTATCTGTGCTTTAAGATGCTTGAACTTTTCATTATCAGTATACAATTTGTAGTTATATGTTGTGCACATTATAATGAATTTTCAACACAACTCATGATCAAATCTCGTTAGTAAAAATAATTTAATTAATATTTTTCATCAAATTTATAAATATATAAATATGTATGTTTTTCCTTACGTTGATTTTAACAGAGCTATGTACCCATAACATAGAAAATGTTCCAACAATTTTTACCGAATTCATGATTTTTTTTAATTTCTTCTCCTTTTTTTTGCATTGAATCAATAAAATCACTAATTGTAAGTAGAAAAAAAATGACAATTCCAAATCAAAATAATTAAGTACTCCCCCAATCAAAGAATACTCACCATAGATTCCAATTTTAAATACAAAATGTACCAACAAACACCCGTACAACGACAATACACATAGCCGAGCGAATCCGAGTTTCTCAACCCTCTCGCACAAAACTATTCCCATTGAATATTTTTAAAATTCAAATCTCCCACAGAACATAGCACACTGCGCATTCACACGTGTGCACTTATAATAATTGTGCAAGTTCAACATTCTGCATTCTTCGAAGGACGACGCAAACGAGATCCTGCGGATGTAAATCATCCGCCCGGAGGATGCAATCTTGTCAATTACACACTTCGTATGGCTTTTTAGTCCTTTTCTGATTGAGATATACAAGGATAGAGTGTGTGTGTTACGGCATAGCCCTCGAAGGCTTACAAGGTAATGTAAGGCTTACATAATGGCGTACTATGTGTGTAGCTTGTTTGCTTTCCTATGGGAATATTTGTTATAATTTGCGATTTTTTTTAATGATGGCTATCGAGTTTGGTGTTAATTTTGTTGCAGTGTATTAGATTGATAGATTGATAAGTATCCTGTTTTCTTTTTTATCGGTGGTTAATGTTTTTATTTGAGGCGATGGAAATAGCGGATTTTTTATCGCCGATGCTTTTTATTGTTTTTTAATGAATGGGAGAGTGTTTGTCGCTAATTTATTAGATTGAAATATGATTTTTATTCAAATCTTTATAGTATAGTTTTCTTATTTGAATAAAAATCTACACTTTCTAAAGTCGATAAATTTTTTCAGCGAATATACTTTTTATCACGAAATAAACTTCATATTAAAAATCAGTTAATATTCGTGAATCAAGTAATATTAGATGTCACAAATATATTATATTATATTTATGTTTCTTAATAAATATTTAAACGCTTCGATATCGAATCCTACTTTCTTACAGGTTGCTTAGTCACGAAGTTCTAGAGAAATGCAACATTTCGCATTATCCTTGACCCAAAACACAATTTCATTGAATGAAAATGCATTTTCCATAGAATAAAAACGATCCGAATCCATTTTAGGATCCTGCGACCCACTTTCGCAGCTGACATCTCTAAACGTAAATTCCGATTCGAAAGCGACAATGACAACGAGAAAACTAACAATACAATCAAATAAATAGAATTTACAAGTTATGAGAGCTGACATCAGCCCACTCGAGATCCTTCGAGAGGGAAATTGCACTTGAGATGGATTTGATCATATTTTAAAAAACGGAATCTTACTTCAGCACTTCGAAATTAAGTCATTCGCTGAGCAAATTTCCGTCAGTGAAATGAGTCTTCGAAACCGCTATTTTGTTGAGTGTTTGTTACTTTGATTGATTTTCGAGGAAAATCTTCAGATTTGGACAAAAATGCGGTCAGTAAAATATTCAAGGGTTGATACATATGAAATCATTAAGGTAATTTCCAAAAAAAAATACGAATTAATATATTATCCATCGGTTAGTAATATTTACATTGCTACCGTTCGAGAATTGCAAATATTATTATAGTTGTGGTTTCGAAGGAATCGCAGCATTGACATCGACCTCTAGGTGAACAACCTCGGGTTTTTCTTCAATTTCCTTATGAGGAAAATATTTTTTAAGTGTCACAAGGATTAGCATAACTCGAATCATCGAATTGAGTCATCTTTCACATATTTTCTCAATGGAACATTCTCAGTGCATTCTATAAACATCGAAATTTGTTTACCTTTTTTTTACATAATAAAACTCTATGCATATTAAATTTCATAGTTTTATTACAGTAGAGGAAAATTGCGTAGATTGGTAGATGACTATACATCAAAAAATAAATCGCATCGCATGCCAATGTTATGACAAACAAAACTCCAGGTCAAAAACCCGATCTTATTGTCTTCTTAGACATTAAATAATCGGTGCGGTATAAAAGCTGTCCTGCTCAATTTATAGATAAGGTTATAAAAAATAGCACAGCGAACAATATGCGCCTTTGGCGAAATTTTTTGATATGGAACATACAACTACCGAAAACACTCGGCGAAAATTCAAAGAGTCAAAAGTGTCAGTGGCCCTTGAGCGAAATGATCTACGATTTCTGATTTATACGTTTTAGATACGGATCTGCTTTTTTAGAACTTGTACTTCTTGATGGATTTCGTAACAACTCAAACTAATGGATTGCACAAGAATTCTTCTTCTCGTCCGTTGGTTCTATAGATAAATATTTTTTTTTTAAATATAAAGCGACTTTTTTATTTGAAATGCAGTTGATGCGATTCGATACGTCAACTTCACTTTTGTGGTAGCCTAAAACTCGTATGTTTGAGCGATTGATAAAGATGTGTAACTGTAAAATATATGCTGTTATATTTATTACGAAATGGTGTCCGCTTATGAAATTATTATGTTAATCAACGCGTTTGAAAATCGATAAATTTTTATGTGAATGGGGAGAATTCGCAAGTTTATCCGAAGTTTTGTATTCATTAGATGCATTCAATTTTCACAAATCATGAAATAATGTTTAGCAATTTAAAAGTAAAATGTGTAGCATAGATAAGCGTTAAAAAATCTCAAAGTAATTTTACTAAATGTGTCATTATTGTGTCATAAATAGATCAATTTGATAAATATGCAATTATAAAACATTCAACTGTACTTTATTTTATTAAAAAACATATTAAAAGAAATAGTAAAAAATATATATCGGAAAACTCAATTAGAAAGATTTTGAACTTACTCGCTCGTTGATGTCTCTCAAGAATTACGCATGAAAATTATTTTCAACACAACACCATTTTGCGATTGACAAAATTCTCCGATGATGAATAAGATCGTCGTGCTTAATTTGAACCAAGTGATTTGCATAATTTTCGTATAAAAATCCAACGAGTTTGAAGGTGATCTGAATATTTTTACCGTTGCTTCTAGTCCTGTCTCGAGCAGATAGATCATAATAGCGCGTTGAAGCTATCTGCCTCTATCTAGCTTTATGGCCATTTATATATGCGATGTTCACATTTTTGACAAGTTGCCGATTTATATTTTATTGAGTCGACTGTGCAAGCTCTGGCGTGGGCGTTTTTGACTTGATTTTTCTCATAGAAAAAATCTTGCAAATTTCATAACAGTACAATCGAGCGTTTTCGGCAATGTTTATCAATCTATTTCATTTTAATGAAAAATTGTATATCTAAGAATATTTGCATGTTCCGTCGAAATCTAAAAATCGTGAGTAATTATAGCCTGTATTCAAGGTTGTATCAAGTTACAAGAATTTTACTATGATGTCATATTCAGGATGAACATCATCGATCATGCAGTTTACGTTTCGAAAAGTGTTTATCACTTAACAATTACCGAATAATTGGTTTGCGCATATAAATAGGCTTGTGTTTTGATAATCGAACTCTGTCAAGTAATTGTTACTTTCAGCAGCTGTTAAGATAGTGGTAACGCTATAAAGGTTTAAGTGCTGTTCATAAATATACAATATTTCACAAAGCACATAAAGGGAAAATGTTCATGACCACATTACGTGCACGAAAGCTCGTAAAATCGCCATTACATAAACAGGACGACTCACTAAATTTGTCCGAACATTATATAATAATAGATTTGACTTTACATTTTGCTCCATATCTGGTCGTTACAAGAGTACAATTACAAAACATATACAGATAGAAAAAAAAACAAGTAAATTAATAAATTGATAGTTTTAAATAACTATCAAATTTGGTATAAGTATGCTTTTTATTAATAATTCTAATTCAGTACTTAGAAAAAATATAATCGACATAAAGTGCGTTGTCTTTCAAAATGAGATCATTATACGCTTATTTTAGTACAATCATGTAAAAATAAGACAAAACATCAAACGTATATGTAACGATATAAAAATTGTACACTTTTTTTGTTACTAATCTTAATGAATTTCGCCCAGGATCAACGAACTGCAGTTTTTGCGTGCGCATCCATTTTTTACAATAATTCACAAAAAACAAACGTATATATGGTTGCTTCGGTTAGCTTTTTTGTCAACTTTTTTCGACTATTTGGAGTTATTGATTCCTTTTGAGACAAGATTTCTTCGATACTTTGTTATCGTTGTTTAATTGGATGTGAGGATTTTTTCGATCGAATCGCTTGAGGCAATCACGAGAACGGAAGTTTCACCAGTAGAACTGAAGACGTTCTTGCAGACGTTGAAACTTTAATTTTTTTAGACACATACGTATTTCGCGAGATCAACATAATAGATTTTTTACCATAGAGACCTGACCACAATCCATCATCATTTGTTGATGGTTTATTTGCAAACGTATCGTTATACGCTCGTTTTGTCTCACCTTAGCAGCGTTAAATTGTTAACGCAAAAAAATGGTTCTAACTGAATTAGTTCGAAATTATTATCTTAGAAATACGTGTATGTGTCAAATGAGATTCATCTTCAACAATATAGTCTCTTGTAAAACGAAGGTCGTTTTTATTGGGATGTTGTACTGAATTTGCATTTCCTGCGTTTTTCAAATTAAAGGTATTGTCTTTGACCATCCGGAAGGCTTTTGAACAAATCGTTTGTATTTGTTTCGCTTTCCGAAATGCGTACATTATTGTCTTATTAAAGATGCATATATGTAAATTTGTTCGTTTGGAATTTCGTAATATTAAAGCAGCCAAAATAAATAACCAGGTTCGGCGTATGGATATTTCGCAAATTTATATAATCATTTTTCGAATAAATATCAGAAATGATTGGATATTTTCGACATTTCAGTAGGGTGTTATTATGGATAATATCAAAGTTAATAAAGTTGCATGAAGAATATAATGGAGTGACGATGTGATGTCTTTTCCGATTATGATTTTATAATTATCATTTCTTATAATAATTAATTAATCATAAGTCGTATGATTCAATTTGTTTTTCATAATCAATAAACGAAGGCGATTTATCTTCAAAACAATAGACGTTCGAGTATTACGTATCCGATCGATAAATCACAAATCGGCACGACTGGATCAAACGATTAGATCATATTTAAACAAAAAAGAGTAGTGGATTCATACATGACCTCAAAATACCTGAAACTATATTCAAACAATCAAAACTTGACACATCTTCAATACGATTGACTGCCTGGGAAACCGTCGATGTATTAATTCGTGAAGTTCTAAATTTCCGAATAAAATATTTTCATTGTTCATCGAACCTTCCGAAATTATCCTGGTATGGAAATCATCATTAACAGTCTAACAAGCAATACATATTATTTAAATTATAGGCGTCACTACAATAGCGGATGTACCAGGTTCACGGTCTTGACTTTGGCCCCGAAGATTACGAAGATCAGGACACCACATCTGGTTCTTCGAAGCCGACAATTATTTCTGTTTTGGGCATTAAGAGTTCGAGCATTGAGACCTCAAGCACGACAATCGTTACATGTCAATATTTCATACCAGTGATAACAACCTCGCTTCGCAGACTGCGATTAAACATGGCCCGTGTTAGTCAAAAAAAATATTGTTCGGAAAAAAATCGAATAAATAAACCGGTCGTGATCGAAATTTGCGAATGTAATCGTCGCTCCCTTGCCATGAGTCATTATAGGATGATACAAACAGGGAAAAATGTATAGAGTTTTATATTAACCTCGTTGCTTCACATTGTTTATGCTAGAGTCTTCCAGCAATTAAGAACAAGTCACGCAATTGGCAGGGTCTTCATTTTTTTACGTATCGCGTTATAAACGATCGGATTCGTTAGTCATCTTTGATTGATAGCGATGGTAGCCGCTTTTAGATCGGCTCATTGAATAGATAATTGATTCAGCTTGAGAAAAAAAATATTTTTTACACAGACAAATTAGGAAGTTGTCAAAAATGCTAAAAGGTGCAAAGTTGTTAACGATTCGAGTATAGATTCGAACTGTTATTTCAGTCGAGCTTTTGCAGTTTTATTTTTCAGATAAATACGCTTGCGTATAAAGGTGCACCTCGGTGAATAACAGTAAAGGGATATTATAAAAGCAAACTGGCAAATTTGCAGTTCGTTTTGCATAACGGGAATGCATTCACGCGAATAGGCAAGTTTTGAACTGACACTATTGAGATAAGCAAACGTTTCAAAATGTTGTGCAACGTATGCGTTTTCATATATGCATATAGTGATGCATGGAAAACCGTAAACCGAATGAAAATCCGTAAGAAAATTATGAAAATCGAGGACATTCTACTTATCTCGAATGCTCACAGCATCATATCGTTCACGTTTTCAACATGATACTCGAATTGCTTGCACAATGATAATTTGCGTTTGTTTATAATAAAAATTCTATGCGCGTCATGAATTGAATGACAGATGATTTAAAATTATAATTTTTGATTATAATAATAAAAAAACAAGGATTGCTATATTTTTTTTTTAATTTATACGGAAGTTCATTTGATGCTTGTCTATGTACAAGATTATTGATTTGATACTCATATAGTTAATTATAAGTTAAACTTAGATTGTGTTAGGTTTAAGATTTGATTAGGTCATTTATTTCAATTTTGGTTAAGTCCGATGATATTGTATTAGCTCGAGTTTTAATAATAGCAGACTCGGTTGCTTTTATAAAAATTATTATTAACAATACTGCATTAGTATTAGCTCCATTTTGACAATGAAAATATGGGTACATATCAATTATCTAATCAATCCAAATCATACATCGAAATTAATTAATAAAAAAATATTACAAAGAAAAAATCCCTAATCTAACCTAATTTTTAAATAATTAGACACGAGATTTACAACAGTGACACCAAAACAAACGAATCAGCACCAAAAAACACACCTGTCAAAATAGTGCATCACCGCCCTAACAATTGCAACAAATCGCACCGACAGACAATCTAATCAGTCAAACCAACCCTCGACCGAATAAATCAGCATAATCATCGTCTCGATGAGAGACGAGAAGCAGCATGAGCCTCGTGCGCGTCGAGCTGATGACGAAAGCGGTCTTCGGTTGCATCACAGCAAGTGCAAGTGCAGCGGCCTCGCAATGTCAATGCCACGCACGCAACGCCGACAACAAACACACACTATTCGACCAGTTTTTGCGCACAAGAAGTCACCATCGGGTCTCTCAACTGTTCGAGACAATGCCTGAAGATGGACAGGGCTGAGGAGATGGAGTACGAGTCGTGGAGTCGCGGAGACTCGTGGTTTTTGACAAGTCTCGACGCGAAATTAGGTTATTGTCATTTACATGTATGATGCAATGTTGATTCGAATGGTAATTGCTTTGTTTTGATTTGAGATATCGATCGATATGTAAAATTTATTCATTCATTCAACTCATTATTAGCATTGATTTTAATGAAAATCTGTTCAAATATAATGTGAGTGCAGATTATAAAATAATTGTGAACCAAAAAATGACACTTTCAATAGTTTTTCCGAAAATTTAGATCGATGTTTAGTATATCTATGAATGTACGTCCAATTATAATGACGACTGAATTTCACAAAGGGCACAAGTAACTATTTTTATCGATATTGAGTTAAGTATAGAAAATTAAATGAAAAAAGAACCATTTTTTGTATTTACTTAATTTCGATAAAAAAGAGCACAAGTGTGCCCTTTGTGAAATTCAGTCGTCATATAGAATGCGCTTCTCTCGTTAGCTTGGTGAGTTTGATTGACAGTCAAAAAGCAAATTTTGTAATCCAATTATGATTTTTTTTGGTAAGGTATGAAGCGATTAATAATTAGTCTGCTCTGTTATTAATTATTAATTCAGATCCAGAGTAGTAATCTTTTTATACGTGACTTCACAGCCCTGGGAACGATGACTCCTGTGCGATGCTGATCTGTTGTGTAATTGCTTGAGGGAAAAAATGCAGTGGTGAGTTGTTATGTCTTGTTATGTTATTGTTGCTATGATATTTTTAAGAATGTTGAATTTGCTTGTATCTATTAAGAGGGATGAATTCGCATAGCATGAATTTTTACGAGCAATCAAATAATTAGGGCTATTATACTTTGAAAAACTCTTCTAGCAAGAAAGTATTATATCGCAGATGTGATGAAGAATTTTGAAATGAATCAGAATTGAAAATCTTGAGGATCGATTTCATGAATCGCAAATCCTGCTTCGATACAATCAGAGATGTCAAACGAAGAATTTGCTTATTCAATAACTAAACTTCATTCCCATACAATTCTCATAAGCTCAGAGGCAAATAATAAAATATAGACAACTCAAAACTATACATTTTGCATGGGATTATAAGAATTATCATCGGCAATAAATTGAGAGCGACTGTAATAATTCTTAATAAGGTTCGAGGCGCCAATTTTTACTACAGACAAACCTATCCATTACCGTTTCCATTTCGCATAAACGAATTAACGGAACTCGAGAAATTAGCGACGATCTTCGAAAGAGGCACAAGTCTGATTTTTCTCGTTTTAACGGTTGCGAATTTCCCCGAAAACGCTTAAACACTGCACAAACATGCATTTATCCAATTTGAAATCGTACTCATCCACTTATTTGTCGAAACGATTTGTCAATTTTTACGGAAAAATATACTTATTTAAAAATTATTTTAAATATGCTTGTTTGTTTTCAATTTAAAATAATTCGATACTCTTTCATTTGTTTTAAACTGATGTGAATCCCGGTGAAAATAGTTGTGATATATTGTTGTTATAATAGTTGTATAGATTGATAATTAATTTTTACTATTTCGTATTATTTCACTAAATTAGATTTTCTTTTTTATTTTATAAATTAATAAGTAACTACAGTTCTTTTTTTCTAGGTACTGCAGTCAGAATTGGACCTGGGATTTCATTTTTCAATGGCTTCGAAAACATGATTTTATTTGATTTAGTTCTTAAATCGAATAAAACTTATATCCACATTCGTAACGAATTTTCCGAAATTCACGAAAAGCGTTTACAACTAATTCGCCTTGTGAAGAATCGGAGACTTGGAGACATGCGGAGATTTAAAATAAGGTTATTTTATATATTTATTAAAAACGTTATTTGATATTCTTTTGATTTATTGAATTTATTCTATTGTTTATCATCATCGTTTGAATAAAATTTCATGTACACCAATTCTTTCTAAATTGACTTAAGCCACTCTTTGAAACATGACTCCAAATGTTGTTTCGATCTTTGAATAACAAACGAGAGTCTTGTCTAGAGAATCTAAGATCTGTTTCGGATCCTGTTTCGGCGGGAAGATTCAAATGGACCGTTACGCTGTAGGTGCCTTAACACGACGCCAATTAAACGCGTCAACTCGGAAAATTGTCCGACATGACGTTTCCTCGGATTTTCTGTGATTTTTCTCTAGCTATTTCATTTTAAGTCGACCTTAGCGTGACGTCCGTGAATGCATTTTGTGTTGCACAAGCTTGTTTTCAGTTCAATCACATTGGTTTTGTGTGAAAATGCGAGGAAAATCGTCGGAAATCGTTCTTATTCAGTTACTAGTTTGGTTTCGTATGTTAATTTAACGGATTTTCAACCGAGTGGGATCTGAGTTTGTTATTTTCATAATAATTGAATGGTCAAATTTTTCTATTGTATCAAACGAATAATTACATTTTATATTACACCTCTCTATTCAATAAAAAAAATCAAATTATATTATCGTACATATCATAATATTCCTTTAAATATTTTCTATTTATCATGATTTTAAAGATCACAATCACGTAACTCTAAAAAGTATTACAAATTGCATTTTATTTTTTCAACGATAAAATTGATATACTGCATGCATGACCTCTTTAAAAAGACAATTCTGCGTGTAATTTAATTCATATATTCACAAAATTGCGATGTCTCTTTTTCATATGAAAAACGAATCAATGATTTGAGTAGTGAAACGGTTTTATCATAACGGTATGACAGAATTTGATATTCGGCAATACGTTATATTATGCGGATAAAACATTCACTTGCTGACACATTGAAAAGTCGGAAAATTCACTTTGATACCCAAAAACACAATTTACAAATTGAATTATTTAAAATACAATTTTGAAGAGATTTTGCATTTTTTGGACGTCTATTTGATTATATTAATAGAATTTATACATAATTATAATTGAATATACCCGTTTAGATAAGATTTATGGCTACTTGTATCAAATAGAGTCACAATGGAAATGGATGACGATAATATTTGTTCAACGTGATTTATAGTTTTCTAATTGAATCGTCAACTTGTAATTTTTTTTCAAATATTTAATTGCACAAAAATGATAATATTTCACCGCTCGAAACACCGAATGACTTATTGAAAAATAATATACAGTTATTGCTGACGTTTTTTCCCTTAATTCAACGTTCGGCAAGAACTTTGACATTGAAAATTTGCTTTGAAAACATTAATTTGACATCATGATATACGACCGATGGTTTATTTTATGTGAATCTTCGAACTAATAAAAAACGAATATGCAATTTTTTCAGTAGAAGATCGACTAGTTTTCACAGATGAATTTATTGCTTTTGAGATCTTATTAATTGCATCAAATTCTTGTATCAATTTCAAGTTTTCCTATAATATAAGTGATTGACTTCCATCGAAAAAAAAAAGATCAATATCTCAATAAATAATTCATATACGATAAATTTTTGACGAAATATGAATCACAGAGGCTATAAAGTTATTGTGTGCCAAACTTTTCGGCAATGCAAATTGTGCATTATGCGGTTGCGACTTGTCTCAATCATTTATTCATATATCATTAGTCTTTATCATCGTGAAGCAAACACGATGATTTTTATATAAAACTGCATATCACGAAGCATCATTATCGACGATACAAGGCTGCAGATAATTTTCCTAAACGTGGATATCCACCAGGCTTCAGCATTATCAGCTTCGTTGGAAACACGGTAAGTCACTTTACCAAAGGTTCACTTTAATAATTTGATAAAATGTTATATGAGTCCTTTGATCTTCGATTATTGCATGGTGAATTTTTCGATATGATTCGAATTCGATGCGAATTTACGATATTATCGACCCTCGATAAATTGGAAGTTTTCGATAATTCGATGTGCTCGATCGAATGAAAATATGAAAAACTTGTTTTTATGAAAAAAAATATGTTTATAGTTTGTTGTTTAAGTTAAAAATATCGGTAGCGAGAAACGTAAGATTCCATCAGGGTCAAGATCCTGTCGATTCGAGGTAACGTCGTGTGCAGATTTCGCATCAATCATTTCGTCGATCTTTTTATCTTTTCAAATTGTTTTTGAATATATAATAACGTCTGCGAAAAATGTGTCTCGCGTCTGTTTATCTTTTGAATAAGTGATATTTAATGTAAGCCAAATTTGACGTTGAAAAATCGAAGGATTATATCGAATGGAATTATATTTCTATAACTGTGAATATAGATCGATTAAGGTTTAATATGAACTAATAGATTCGAAATGGAAGTAAAAAATCTTTTAAGGCAACTTTTTTAATATTATAATTACTAAGTAGTTTAACAGTCGTGATGTATTTTTTTTTATTAGAAGTTGATTCTGTTAAATTCAAAAACGTGAAACTCAAATTATTATCCAATTGATATATCGACCCTTAAATATACTCATAAAACATAATACTGCTCCTTTAATAATATCGACCATTGTCTAAATTTAAAAAAAAAACTCGGAAACGAACCTGGAAAAAATGCACTTGAGGTAAAACAAATTTTCCTTTAAACTCATATCATTTTCACGGATGTCAAATTCTTTCAGAAAAAAAGTTATTGAAAATTAAAGAGTTCAATTAACAAATGTGAGTCCATTAAACTTCATATACCGATAATTCATCAAATTATCTTTTAAGCGTGTAATTTTTTTAATTTTAAAACAAATACGGTACTTTTGGACTAAACATCAGAACGAAACTCGTCTTTACTTAGATTAAACTAAAATGTAATATAGTTTGACCCAATTTAATATGATATAAAAAAAAACATAACATAACTCAATTTAAAAAATCTAACCTAACCTATTTTGAAAAAAACAAATAACATAGCTTAACCTAATAATATCCAACGAATTTCATACCAATACATAACAAATAAAAAACATCAAAAACACAACTACGAATCCTCAAACAAAAACATGCCAAAACAATTCACTTTTTTAACATAACCTAAAATTGAAAAAAAAATCTTAATCACCCAAAACTAAATTCACACCAACTTTCAATATCATCCAGCAACCACCAAAACCCAAAACAAACCCGATTCCTAACCTAACCTAAAAAACAATCCTAATCACCCAAAACTAAATTCAAACCAACATACAACATAACCCAACAACCACCCAAACCCAAACCCAAACTTAACAAAACCCCTAAACTCGACCAAAACAAACGTCACAACCCAAACCTAACCTAACCACACCACCTGACCGAACAATCGACAAAGCCAGAGTGGTAAACGAGTCCGAGAGCGAGAGCAAGCGAGAGATAAGAGGCGGCGAAGATGTGCAGCCCTCATCAGGGAGGCTACATATAAGTGGCCGATGGCCGCGTGCCCGACGTACATTGCTCGACAAGACGCCACCACCGAAACACCATACGCCACTTGTGCACCAAGGTATCCACCTGCCTCTAGACAGGCGAAGGGAAATTCAAAGAGGGGGAGAGTTTTTCCGATTTTTTTTTTCGGTGTAATTTTTTTTTTTCGAGTTTAGTTTTTGGTGTTTGTTATATATTTTTATTAAATTCAGTGTTTTTTTTTAGTATAAAATTTTTTTCTTGTGAAAATTCGTGGAAAGTTGCTGAAAATTTCATCCGACTGTTAAGGTATTTATTATATTAATAATTTTGTTATAAACGTTTATTATGAAAATAGTTTAAGTCCAAAATTTGAAAAAAAAATTAACACTGATGAAAATGCTCTCAATGAAATTTAAAAAATAGTAAAATTGAAACTATTATTTTTAATTTATAAATTTGAACTAAAAATATTAAAAGAAATAAAATGGACTTAACTATTATCATAATTAAGGGTATGAATGATCTTAATGCTGTAAAATTTCAAAGGATTTATGTCACTGCATAAGCTTGAATTACATTTTATATTCCTTAAGTGAAAATCGATCGTAATCCGAAACGCTTACATTTTAATCCGATCCTTCGTATGTACTTTATTAAGTACTCAGATATAAAAAAAAATCATCTTTTTTTAATCGTATGTGAAACGTTCAATAGAATCAATTCGATTTTTTTCATTACAAACGAAAAAAGCTTCCCAATTACGTATGCAATTATTACGTTTCACACTAAATTAAACCTGTCATGTATGAATTTTAATTCAACACGCGTATGTGCGTTCCGATAGTGAATTTGCGAAAATTTCCTATACAAAACATCGACACGGCATTACTTAGCATAAACGTACGTACTAGTTTACCTATAAAATGTTTAATGCATCATAAAACCGAAGAGCATTACCCATAAAACCCTTTCAATAAATTTCCACCGAATTCAGCACTTAAATCAATATTCTGAAAATCGACGACGTATTGAACCGAATGGCGAAAAATAGACATAACGGAAAAATTTTACGACGCGCGGTAAAATTCAAATTCGAAAACTTAAAATTTTCGCGACACACAAATCGTCTTTAACACAATAACCGCATTGTGAACGTGAAAAAAAATGTATACACGAGGTTCGAAAAATAAATTTATTGCCCAAAGCATAATTATATAGGAGCACGCGGGGTCAACGTATTCGCCACAAGGCGCGCTTATATCGATCGTGATTTTTAGATCGATCGATCGATCCGACGATCTATAGATCGGAGGCTCTCGTATGTGTAAATCGTAAAACGTGGTGAGCATTCGAAGACCATTGTTGTGACGATTCCGTGGAGAATGAAGATTCGACGCCGACGAGGAGACGAAGACGATGGGGAACCTTGGAGTGTGTCTCATGCAAATCAGGGGTATTTTCTTCGTCGTGGAAATCGAAATCGCTCCTCATCAGTCATTTTCGATGTTGTTTTTTTTCGTTTTCGAAGTGCGAGGTCTTCTCGTCGTTGTTTCCGTTTTCGATGAGACGGTATTGTTTTTTTGTTCGATTGTTGCGTGTGCGCTGAAATTGTGCTGTTGAACGGAGTGATTCATAAAGAATCGATGTCAATCGATTGCTTTTTTTTTAAGTCGTTCCGTTTTCGTTCAAAGTCAATTTACAATATTGATATGTTCTTCCATTTTCAGATAATAAATCGAAAAATTATTTGATTTTAAATTTTGGAATTTGCATATATGTATGATATCTCATTAGGCTGGCTATGTTAAATTAGGTTGTTATGTTTTAGGCTAGGTTGAGTCGCAATCCTATCGGTATATCACCCAGAGTTTAAGTTATGTTATTTATGTTAGATCGGATTAAAATGGGTTACATTTTAGGTTAGATTAGGTTGAGTATTGAGTCGATGATATTGTTTACAAATACTTAATATTTTATCATTTCTCCATGTTAATTTTTTTTCAGTCAAATCGGATAACCCTATCGGAAAATCATTACTCACAATCAACTAATGACACTCATCACAGCGTACAGAACATTCCAAATTAATTGCTATAAAATTTTATCGGCGTTGCAATTGATAAAATTACCTATATGCACTCCAATACTATCTAATTCCCCGACATTAGTGAGCAATTTCGTGGCGTACATACTTAACTATCCGAATTTCCTGAAACACTTAAAAATAATTAATGCACCAATCACTCTCGTACGAAACCAATCGACACGAATAACTGTAATAACTGTATAATAGACAAGAACGTAAACTGTTATACGCAAAGTGCGAGGGCGGATCCCTACTTCTGGACAAACCCAATCCATACACATACACAAAATAAACAGTTTGAAAGTCCTTCGAGAATGCGAATAAGGCATTTGCGAATTGTTACAAGGCACACCCACAACATTCACCATATATAATAAGCAGTAGCCATGACCGTGTGCTTTCGACTGCTCCACTTCCAAGTCCAAGTCCAAGGTGATCCTCCATGACTATGTCGCAAAAATGGTCTAATCATCGTCGAAATCCATATTCCGACTACCGGTCTTTGATTAACGGTCTTTATGATTTTTTTTATTAAATTTCAGTTGCTCAATCTTTTAGATCGATCTGTAGATTGCGCAAACTCTCGGTCAAGTTCAAAGTGTCTCATAGATCATCGATCAATTATTATATATACGGGTATCATTGATTCCTCCGTGATGGATTCGAAACGCTAGATCGAATCGTTTTCGTATTAATCATGGGGCTTTTTAATTGAAAGTTGTAAGATGGGTGTTTTAAGAGTTTTCGACACAGTTCGGTTGTTATATCATACGTTGAAATTGAATGTAATTTCGATTTTGTTGTAAAAAATTGTCTGAAAACTTTTGAAGTCTGTTAATGCCAGGAAAGTTAATTCGGTTCAATGTACTTTTTATTAGGCAGTGTGTCCTAAATATTCACCTCAACGCAATTTTAATGTAAGCAAGATGCACATCTAATATACATACACTTACGTGTAGCAAAAATTCGACCTTAATCTTGACATAGTCATTCCATTGTCTTTTATCCGCATAGCTGAATTGACATTTCGCAAACACACAACAAATCCGACCCACATTTATATAATGGCTCAATTTCGAAACATAAGTATTATACATCCAATTTTAACACCTTATATCCCTCAATTAAAAACGATTCAAAATCGCAACACTTTTTACCCTCATTAAAATAAATTTTAACCAATCAATAACCTCAATTTAACAGATTTTTATCGCGAAAGTTGAATACAACGTTAAGCTCGCAATCGTTATAAATATCAACGGGGAGCTTTCGCATAGTGTTTCGATAAAATTAAGCGTTTCTTTGCCGGTTTTTTAAAGTATCGAAATTTACACAATATGATAAAGTAATAAAATGGCGTTGCCTCGATTCGATGAACTTGCATTTACGATATGTCTAAACTGGAAAATCCTGATCGTTAATGTGATTGATAGGATTTATGCGTGTGCTGTTGTTTTATGCGATTTTTTGCACTCTATTAAGTTTGAATCTTTGGGGTTGAAACAATGGGTTTGTAAAAAAATATTGAAGCGATTTGTTTGTTGTATATTATTATATCATATTACGTAATTTGTTAATTTATTATATTATATTTCGTGAGTTTTTTTTATAATGATTGGCTTTGATTAAAATTTTAAATTAGTCATTTTTATTTTTAAATAATTTCTATATTATAAACAAAATATGATACAGTCTTAAATATAACGGTTATACATTCTTTTGAAATATATTACAATAGTGAAAACGATTGTTATATTATAACTGAATGAAAAAACATAAGCTCAAACATTATAATAAAGCTCGTTTAATTTTATTTATTGGTATAAAATTTACAACTGCTATTTATACAACGGGACAATAGACGAAATATTACAATACTCGTCTGATTTAAGATTGTAATAAATTTCCACTAAACAGACAAAGCTGTACTGTCATCACGATTAACTCCTATTCGACTACTAAATTCACAAGAAAAATAAACAAATATCCATACATTGAACTGATCGACTTTTAACAATGTTTCGAACAGAACATGTGCATTATAATATATTCTATTAATATTTAAGCGCGTCGAAGAATAATTAATCTTACCGGCTCTGATTGGACTCGAGATAATGTCCGTCAAACTGAGATCGTCTTCGTTTGGTATTTATCAAATTTCATTAAGATTTAGAAACAGGTCTTACATTGCTATCAATCCTGTGTTTATAAATATACGAACCCGTAAATAAGAGGATGTGTCGAAACAGCGTGTCGATGTTAAACCGTCGATGTATGAAATTTGTCAAGTCAATGTTAATTTTCTTGATTAAACTTTTAATTTAGATTCTACGTTTAGGAAAAAATCAATTTTGGCAGTTTCGAGATGATTACTTTATCATTCGTTCAATTATACAAATCGTTTCTCAAACTTGTTTTTATCTGTCTATTAAGGTGCTCTATTGTTAAAATTTTCATTGCTTCAATTTGAATTTCAAATTGTTCTTACGTACATAAAGCGATATCGTTTATACGATATTCATTATGAATATTTTTGCTCAACAATCTTCCGAAAACATCAATCAATATAGAACCGTTACTTTATTGCATTATTATGCGACTTTATTCATGGAATTCGTACAAAATCATAAATAAATATTGAGTTAATTGAAAATCTATAATCGAACTATAAATATGCAACAAATTGCATTTCGCATTAACTAAACGACCGACACCTGGTTTCGGGATAACGAATTTTAACGAAAACACTCGTTAAATACTAGACTAACGATCGGAAAAACAATGCACGTGTCTAATCTACATTCGATTTTCATATAAATCTCTCCGTCGAAATTCTTCATGTCGAAGATTTAATTCGATGAAATATAATGGGCGGGATTGTACTGAATATCTTGCCTTGGGTCATGACTCGAGACTGGCAATTTTTTTTTTTTGAGTTTCGAGATCAAATCCTCCAATTATATATCTTCTGTGAGGTTTAAACTTAATTAATCGCCTCCAAAAGTACGCATGTAAGAGTTTATTTATGTGTAGTATTTGTCCGAGTTGAAATTCTTCTTTCGAATGGGAAGATCTCTTACAAATTGAAACGATATTATAAATCAGATTTTTTTGAATGTGTGTATTTAAATTGCATCTGATACACATCTCGATGGGAGGTCTGCAAATATATTTTTTTTATCAATATTTATAAAAGTAATTTAACTATTATAAATTAATCAATTAAAAACGCTCTTAATTAATGCGAAGTTTTTTATATTCAATTTCGAATCAAAAAAACTCTTATTTAACTAAACAAATGACACACGTGTTTTAAACAAATAGGATAGAATCAAAAAGGATGTTCACGAATTTCGCATAGAGGTCTTTCACCTTAGTTTGAACCAAAGAACGTCTCTTGTTTATTGCTTAGGATTCGTGGATAATCCACATTGTTGGGAACCGAATTAATTATATGAACCATTATGCGTATTCAAATGAATTTCAAAGCCTTTGTACCGAGTTGAACTCGAGTAAAATTACATGTTAATTAGACATTAAAAATTATGTCCTTGCATAATGATTTTTTTAAAGGATGCATAAATTTCATTTCATTATTTATGAAATTGCTATATTTTCGCTCTAGACGATTTTAAGTTCTAGATATTTTTTTTAAATCTTATCATACTCTTGATTTTTATTGACTTTTGGGAGCCAAGTCGAAGGACAATAACCCTTGTTCGGTTTTATCTTCTATAGCATCCGATTGGTTAGATTTACGATGCGAATTTAAGCAAACTGTTGAACCACTCTAGACGAAATTAATAAACGGCCATCCGTTTGTGTATCGCAAAAGTTTACGATCACGTTTCGTCGGTGTGGAGATAAATTACGTTTTATGTTCTCAGGCGAAATTACATAGGAAAAATTTGCAGGAAAAAAATGTAAGAAATGTTGATTTTAAGACTTATCGATGAGACACCGTTCGATGTGTCACATAAAATTGTTGATATACTTTTTACAAGTAACGGAATTTGAATATTTTTTTGTTTACGGATGATAGATAAGTAATCGATGAAGTCATTAAGCAGGTGTTTATTGAGAAAAATTTTAGAAATTAAAAAAATAGATCAGCGAATAATTAGCTTCTAATCTATTTCTAAGACTCGATATTTTCACTTCTTGATGCGTATTTTATGATTTACTAATATTTTCTTTGATAGCTTAATGTATTGAAAACAATTTGTTCCGTGTCATTATTTTAACTTAAGTTAACTCCCATACCAACTAGGTACAAGAATTAAGCTCGATATTTTCAATCGTATATTAAATTATTCAGCAGTATGTCAAAATTTTTCTTATAGAATTTTATGGTTGTTATCACTATAAATGAAAGATAGAACCATAAACCAATATTAAAGATTTCTATATTTGTAAAATTTTCAATTCAATATTCATATTCACTGACAGATTCGTTAGTATACGAGCATTAGTCAAACGAAAGCTATTCCATTACACCCATCTTATTTTTTCCTCAATTAAAATCTGATAAAACGACAAATCGAACTCTCAAAAAAATCACATCAATTCGCCACCGGCTACCAACTGTCAACCCTTCGAACCTTCTTAACTCATCTTAACTCGCCTTTTTTTTTCAAATTCAACACACGTAATCGCCTTTATATAATAACAGCATGCAGTGGAACCAGTTCGGAAGCGATCGGTCCTTCGCCCTTGCCCTTCGCTATTTTTCTCCAGCGACTTTTTCATACCTTCCATTGCCTTCGGTCGCTGCTTGTCTTCGTTTTGCTCCCGATTCGCGTCTATCCGTGGTCTCCAGAGGACGACAACCTTTCCTCGGATCGAAACCGGTCCACGATCACATCCATGATGGGAAGGTAGGGGCTCATCCCCCTTTCGGTCTTCGGAGGATCAGGTGCGCGATCCAGATGCGGTTTTCGATTTCATCGATGAGATGAAAACGAAATTGCGCAATTGCGGTCTCGGTGTTGTTTTTTGTTCGATGGTGAATTTATTTGTGCGATACAATGTCGATGGTTGCATTATAAAATGACAGTTTCGATGAATAAATGTGGGAAATTGTGCTTGTTTATCATGGGAGCGAAGCGAGACTCTATGAGTCAGGTTTCAATTTAGAATAGGGTTGCTTCTGACGTATTTTTTCGTGTAAGTTGAGATTTGGTTGATTGGGTTTTGTTTTAAGTTCGGTTCAATTAGATCGATTTAAGCATCAATTGTATAGTCCTAAATAAATAACTTAAGAAAATTGGATATTTTTAAAATTGTAAAACAGTTGTAATGGTTCTTTAACCTTTCCAAACATACGACGTATAAATCACCAAACTCTGAACGTAATCAGATGAATGGTATTGGTACACATACAATACAAACATACAGTTGACTTTTTATACGATAAAGATTTTTATTTATTGACCGTTGAAAGGTTTAACTTTCCGAGAATTGTTAAAAGTTTATACTTTTCGTTAATTTAAAACATTTATCACTCGGCTACACAATTCGAGAATATAATTGGAAAATCACGCATTGTATTTATTGTGCATACATCATATGTCTTTAAAAGCTATTTTAAAATCCCTTTAAAAACAACTCGCAAATGGCATAAAAGCTTTGACCTTTTTGAAAATTGATGATTGCTTAATATTCTACGCGATCTTGATAAACTTGCGGTGAGTGCATTAAATATTGATATGAATGAAAATAATGCTAAAAGCTACAAAACAACAAGATGATTTCAATTCAATATCGATATTATTAATACTTTCATTATTTTTTTATGAATATCCATAGATGCAATATTGTATGGTGATAAAAATGTTATTAAACTAATATTTGATTAAGATAATTTATGTGTCGATTATAAACGTGTAAATTTATCTGGAAAATATGAGCAGTTTTAGATAATCGAAATCACTATAAAACCCATAAAATATTCTAAACTTTACTATAAAATTAATACGCGTGCAATGCGATAAGTTCTGACGATAAAAGCGTGCGTTTTATGCGACGTAATTAGACGTCGTTATGAACGAACGACTCAATTTACATGAAAAATCCACATTCACTATACAAAAGCAACATACAAGAGATAAATACAGAAGATTCCTCGAAGCATTCACGATTCGAAGATTTTCAGAATACTCGAACGACGCAGGAATTTTCTCGAGGGATTTTCTTCTCTTGACCTTTAGAAAACTCGTTCAACCCCTGATTACGTGTAGCGAAATTGCATCTCGCTAGATTATATCAGAGTTGGAAAAAAAAAGTGTTGAACCAGTCTTAGGCTGGATTCACAATGGAGCAGAACGCATTAATTAGAGGCTCGTGATGCGTCTTCCTTTTCTCTTCTTCGGCGAGAAAATTTATACCTTCGAGTCGCCGCGAGGTTCAGAAGGGATCTGCCCTTTTTTCGAGCGATGTATTATATTAATGGCCTTTGAAGAATCATTAAAAAGGGGTTTGAATGAATTTAAAAAACATACATGAACCTAATTAATTTTATTCGAGGTTAATAAACGAGTAAGAACATTTAAATTCAAGCGGTCCTCTACCTTTGCTTGAGTCGCTAATTCGCACAATTTCGAACTTTTCAGCACTTATTCATGCTTCAGGAAACAATCCGACAAAAGTAAATAGCAGTTTATATTTTGATAAAATCTCACAACAAATTCAAATGAAAATGCTTATTAGATTATTCCTATGCAAGATCTAAGGGTTTCAAATGGGTTCTTAGGTTCAAGATCAAGTTCGTACGCTCGCTGAAACATTTGTCGGTTCTTGTTAAAGCTCTCGCGATAACAAAGCCTATTCCCATGCTCGAATAAGGAAATGAATAAAAGATGAGATCTGAAATGTCCATTTCGTGTCAACCGAGATTCATGCATCTAAAGTCGCTTTAAATCCGATAGATTTATTAACCGTTCGCGACTTATCCGTGGAAAATCGCTTAGATGTCCTGTGACTAATTGTGGACCGCTCGTCGATTATCCTAACGGTCATCGCCTTTTACACATAATATTTCCAATAATAATTACAAACTTCAAAAAAAATACATCGACTGGTTCTCCTAGATAGAAACTCAGCTACACGATAAATCATTTTCGCCTTATAATCTGCCGATTGCGCTAAAAAAGTTGATTTAAGCACCAGACTGAAATACTAGTTTGAATACCGTTGAACAAAACATTCATTAAAATTGATTTTTTATATAATGGGACATCGCTCATTAGATTCATTGCTATTGAAACTTGTGGATGATTTTATTTAAATTGTGATGCAAAACGTAACTGGAAATGATCTTTGCGTAATTTCGCTTAAGATGCAAATGAGTCTGAAGTAATTCTGCGGTACTGTGATAGTGTAGTACTTACTTTTTTTTTTACTTTTGCGATCGATGATACACTTCGAGTGCACTTTGCGGTGCAGTAAAATTGCGAAATTGACGCAATAACGATTCGTTGAATTGTTAACTCGCATCACGAGTCGGTCGTTACACTGGACATTGTATTATACATGTAATACATGTGATGCATCATTTTTATTTTTATAGCTTGCGTTTAGAATAACTTGTGTTATGTGTATGTTGAGCGATTTATTTTATCTGGATGCGCTGGATATGATCTAGTCGACAACCTGCTGTCTAAATGACTTCTAATGTCTAGTATTCATTTCAAATGGATTTATTACGACGTTTTTTTTTTTCATTCAGAAGATATTCATAGACGATTGTAGATAAAATTGTTGAATATTTTATGATGAAAAAATTGGCTTATTTAATCATTGATTTAGTGACTAATGATTCTTTTGACTGTTATCTCACTGTTCAGTCTTATCTTCTATTTAAATAATAATGAGTGTGTATATGCATGTTATTTATAGACTCCTTGACGGCTAATCCTTTCGCAGTTGCTATATGCACAATTGAAAAAGTTCCTGCATCATTACTTTTTATAATGTACGAAATTTCATACTTTAATGCTTCATTAAGGAACCTTTCCCGTAGTGCAGCCATAGAAAATATTATGCACGATCTACACACCCAAAGTAATAAATTCACAAAACGTCCATAAAACCTCCAGAAATTAATTTATAGAAGCTAGTTGCAAATATAAATTAGTTCTTTCAAATTATTTTTAAAATCAACTTCAAAAATACTCAAAAGTGATCGATTACTTTTATGAAATAATGATGCGAATAGTCGACATTATCGTTTTAATCAAAGAATATATTCTTGGATCCATTATGGCAAATCGCAACGGATCTATTCATTGTGTTGACAAACATTTCTTGGATCAGAATGGACAATTTAACATTTGCCCGAGGACAATGGAATCTGCTGTCGGTCGCTCAGAGGCCAAGAACCTCGATATCGTTTCCCGTTCTGAACCGGAAAATCGGATCGATGGGATTTTTCTTTCAGTGTCTTCTTTTTTTTTGAAGAATCTCATCCACACCTTCTGAATTGAGACTTTTACGAGTTTCTTGCGCGACAACGACGATTGTTTCAATTGTCGATCGGAGCTTTTGTGCTTGGATCGAATATTGGATCGAGACACGACTTTGGTCAAGTCAAAAAGTAGATTTACAATGCGGAAAAATTGAAGATTTTTTCGTATAAAAAGTATAATTTCTTAATGTTTTGTATACGTCGTGTATGTATTATAATGAAGATTTTCTTTCATATTTTTAACTTCATTTCTAAAAAGAGTTGTGTTATATTATATTTAATCAGATATAATGAACCTTCCATTATTTTGAAATATGATATACGAAAATGGCAATTAAAATCCGAAAGAGTTTTCCCTTAGCGACCTTCGCATGCATCATAGCCATTAATTTCAGTGTATTGTGTATTATAATCATTAGCTACAAGTACAAATTTCTTATAATTTTTTCGAACCTATATGCAAATCGACGGACGCATAAATATGTCAGTGGATTTTTTTTTACGCGTATAATATGAAGCCATTTGTAAAAATGTAAGGAAAAAAAATCGCAATAACATCATTCATATAACTTACAGAAATGTAGGCGTGTTTATTTGACGGAACCGAATACTATTTGAATATTTATAAGGCATTGAAAATTCAAATTTTTATTACATTACATATAAAATCTCGATTATACGCGATTGTATTATATGCAAACATTACCGTTTTTCCGCAGAATGAGGACACAAAGTTCTCATATCAAAAGCTTTCAAATATTTGCGGTTTTCATCGCACAACTTCTTAGAATCGATGATATAAAAATATATGAGCTTTAAGAATAACATACATAAAACATAGTATACTCAATTAATTAAAAAAAATTAGAATCACAATTGAATCAATGAGTCGCTATGTACATGTACTGTGTTAGAATTAATCGTGGACTCTTTTCTATGTTTATAAATTGTCCACAATTTATTCCACTAATGAATTATAGAATTAAAACATTCAATAAAATATATTATAGTAGAATATCGACCATAATAATTAGTGATATAAATACGTAATTAATTAATTTAATGGCAAGATATAAATCCTGAGAAGTAAATGTAAAATTGAACGAATCAAATGCACACAATAGCTATACATTTTCATTCGTTTTAGATCAAAATGCATCATTTTTTTTGTTACAAGATGACTTAAAACTTTAATTTCTCGCACATTGAGGCGATATCGTCTCAAGTCGAAATCGAAGGGGAAATCCCATTGACGAATACGTTCTTTTTTGTCACTTTATTATAGTCGAACGACTCGAATCGAGACAACTTTGGTTCCGGTCGATCTTCTTCACTTTTCAACGGCGAGTTTAACGACCGTTGGCAATTTTCACGTTACGTCACTGAAGCATTGTTCGTGAGCCCGAAGCGATTGTTCCAAGTTTTTTTCAGACGCACGAAAACTCGCTGGGAAAAAAAACGACGTTTTCACACTCAAACGCGTCTGAGTATATAATTGACGGTTTAGAATCGACGAGATCGGAAAATTGTATGAAAAATCTCTTTTTTTTAATGTAAATTTTGATTTTGTACTTCGGTTCGATCGCGAAATTGTTTCATCATTGAATTGTTTTTGTTTGTGTAATAAATATGTATTTGGGATGAGGTCGCCTAATTTGCACTTTTTGATAAAACCCATATTAAAGTGAAAAGTATTTTATTATAAAAGTTTGCCTTACGAAAAAATATCATAATTCATCGACTATGTTAAATGAAAAGTGTTGTATAAAACAAGATCCATTCGAATATTTGCAACAAACACGAAAGCGATAAAAAACTCCAAAATCAATCCAAAACATTACACAAACCGTTAACATATCAGTATATAAATTCAACATAAATCGCCTATAAACATCACAAAAGCAATAAAATTCGATTTTAACATACAATTAGAAAAATCTAGTTCAAACACGCGACCCGATAACAAAGCAGTAAAAAATCCAAAGTCACATGTGGGCGTCAGGATCCCCCATGTATTGAAATTCGTCTCCCGATGAGGACCTTGCTCATTATGTAAATATGCTGATATAAAGATATACGTGTGCCGAGATGGCAATGAGCTCGTGCATCTCATGACCCACCATCGCGAATACCAGGTTATTTGGACGCGGGCCCATGGCTCTAAGGCCCCATTCACTCATAACCAAGGCTTGAATCCATACTCTATTATCAGATATTTGTCTAAAATCCAATTGTCAAGGAATTTAATCTAACCTAAGTGTCTCTAAAGTGTGCTCTGATATGACAAAATTTCATCAGACATGGAATAAGGAACAAAATTACCTAATCAGATCCATTAAATGGTATCCAATATCACTAATCAGAATGTACGAGTATGTATAATACAGTAGGTGAGACAGAGTCTGTAGAGTCGTGTGTGAACGAGGCTTAAGTTTTGGATAGTCGCAGGTTATTGTCGTGGGTGTGTTATTGGATAACAGTTTGTTTCTCTAAGCTCATCTCTATGCCATGACTTTGACCTTATGTAGGATGTGTGCGAAATATGATGGGCGTGTATAAAATCTGTTCTAATGCTCTGATTTAATTTTGGATTCGGGTCGATTTGGTATTTTGAATTTTGAGATGTTTTATATATGCGGATGATTGAATCGTTGAATATATGAATTTTTATTGATGATTAGTATCGTTGAAAATTAAAGGCACACTTGTATCTCATCAGTTTCATATTCAATAGATTCATGTTAGTTGATGTTTTACGTGAGGTTAGGTTTTTTGCTCATTGAGGGTGGAATTGTATCAATTATCATAATTATTGTCAAAAATATGCTAGTGAATGTTAATGAATTCGGATAATTTAGATCCTCTTTTCATCTAAATTCATCCCTGTCCGCAATTTTTTGAATGTACGTTTCATTCAATTGTATTCTAATTCTAAAATTATAATACCTATTACGAATTTTTCCATGAAAATTTCCCGATTTCAATGAAATTTTCTTAAGAAAATCGCATAATTTTCACACAATTTAAATATTTTTTCCTCAATCGCTCAATTGAAATCACGAATATTGGAAAATTATCGCAAACAACCGACAATAATTCACACAATCATCTCGCGCATAACGAGCTTCCCTCCAAGCGTGACTATCTCAATTCATTTAAACATGTGACTCGCTAAATTCACAGCAGCTAAAATACAATTTAACCACCTCTTACTCAAAAGCACGACCTAAACAATGTAGCCTAATTACGAATAGTCAAACAGCGAAATTGGTATCGACAAATCTCTGAATTAACGAAGCGGTCACGAAATCGCCTAACAAACTCGTCTCCGTTAAGAAATACGAGAAGTGCACACACATCTTTAGCGCAAGGCAAATATTGCAGAATGTTTCCTGGTCCCACTCTAAGGATAACTGTATACGATACGAAAAGTCGCAGTTTGTCCGATAAATCCTCGAACACCCACTAGAATTTAACAGTGAAGTTCCGGTTCTCCGGAAAGTCCAGTATATATGTAGTAAAAGTCCAGTATAAAGTACAAGTCCAGTACATAGTACAAGTCCAGTGTATAGTACAAGTCCAGTACTTAAGACCAGTATATGACTTACTTATAGATTAATATAGGAATTGATATTTTTTATTAATTAATAATTTACTTTAGAGTGAAGAAGTAGATGATAGGGATAGGAAATCTGAAAATTAATGCACGAAATATGGTTCTAATTTGATAGAGTTTAATTGATGCAAAGAAAAGGATACATTTTGAGAAACTGATTCGTTAAGTATCGAATCGATACTTTTTTTAATCAAATATTGAAGAAACGATCTATCTATAGTATCAATTTCCCGACATTTTCACTCGTTTATAACCTCATGTTAGTTAATTTGCATTTTTTTTATAGATATATGTAGTTGGACTCTATGAGTTCACGAACACTATGTCAATTGTCAAACTCTGTAAAAAAAAACATCAATTCTATCAATCGATTGATTAAAAATCTAGCAATTCTCGCTAAGATCCAATAGATTTCAAACTCAGCATCACCAACAAAAAGACACCGAAACCCGACGCGGCACGCACAGATGTTCTATACCGCTACTTTTTAAGTCCTATAGATATACCGTACTAATGGTCAAATACGATCTAATCTGTATTCGGCTTGTGCTCTCTAAAAAACAATAAGTCCAGTGTGCAACCGGGTCTTGGACACATAATCGGATTTGCAAATATTTAATGTTGGCGTAATACTTATTACGGTTTCGCAGAAGGCTTTTGTTTGTTACTTAATTTAGGACATTTACACGTTTGCGTTGTAAAAATGTATAGAGTGTGCTTCGAATGTGATGAGATCATTTTGTGATTTTTTTTAATTGATTTATTGTGAGATTGAAGTTAAATATTGATGACTGATGTTAATTGTATTCTTTTTTTATAAAAAAAAATAATTATAATATATTATTTAAATAACAATATTTTATATGTAATCTTTTAGAAATAATATTTTTTTTGTAAATATAAATTATATAATATAAATATAAATATATTGATTGATAAAGAAAATTATTTATGGAAAAGCTCAAATCTTATCGATAGCATCAATAGAATAATAGCTTAAGTCATATAGCATCAATCGTTCGTATCAAATCAATCATAAACAATTGATCAATTAATTATATTATAGATTTTTTTCTATAAAAAAGATTGAACATTATTTTTGAAATAATAATTTTGACCCGGAAAAATCACCACTCAGCTGATAAACTGTTATCTGACAATTGAAATACCGTTCCGTATTGAACCTTATAACTCTCTCAGCCACATAAATGTATTAAAGAATAAAAAATATTGATTCAATACATCATTTAAGCGAGCACACAATAAATCAATAAGTCGTATTACACTGCAATTTAACACCTTCGCTGACGCGACCCTTCGAACCCTTCGAACCAATCGCAAGAAAATAATCAAAAAAACAACCGAGGATGACTCTCCGAATGTTATCTCGATGCAATTTGAGACACTCGAATTTTATTTCATTCTTTTACATAACAACTTCGGGTCGATGCACTCGGACTTGCATAATTTCACAAAGGACGAACACCCAACGCATTTCCTCGAACCTCTCTTGGGCTTTTTCATATGACACTTTCGCCCCTTTGTTGTTGCAGATCGGCAGATGTTGAGCACGTGAACTCTCGAAAGCACGATGAGGAGTTTCCTGGTGTCCATCGCCGTCTTCATCATCTCGTGTGTCCTTCTCGCAGCTTCGTCATCGTCGGCTTACGAAGGTACGTTACGATCGTAAAAATGAATTAATCAATAAAATCGTTGAGAAACGAGCGAGGAGATGCGAGTTTCTCAATCTTATGAATTTGCAATTGTTGCAATTAAAATGTCCGGTTCATAATGATAGGTTTTTTTTTCCAAGAGCGTCTTCGATACAATTACTTTTTTATTTCTGCAGATTAACGTCATATCGTTGTCATTGTTGTAGAAAAATTATTCAATGAATTTATTATGTATTGTGTCGAGATCGGTAATTGGTTCTTACTGTGATTTTTTTAAATGAATCATTGGTATGATTAGATTATAAAAATAAACGATTAGTCAATTTGTTCATAATTGTTAAGTTTTAATTGTGCCCATTTACAATCAGCATCTAGTTTCTAGAATAAGTCGTGTAAAATTAAACGATACCTTGTCAATAAGTGGTTCATTTAATTGTACTTATGGGAGATGATAAATTAAAAATATTTTGCAATAACAATATTCACTGAAACATAAAAGGGCATCTTCATTCGATAAGAATTAAAATGATTCACACTCTGCATCAAGATTACGATGCGCAAGAATAATTTTAATTATTTTCTATAAATAGATAAAAAAATACACATTTGTGCAACGAATAAGATAATAACTGATTCATATTGGAATGTCATTGATCTGACACACAACATACATAAAATTAATGCGAATGCTTATCGTTACAACTATCGTTAAAACGCTTAATATCTGCTAAATTTCCGATCGTTGTAAAAGCTGTAAAAGCTCTCTTTTATGAAAAATACAAGTCCCTGGTTTATAAATAACGTCCCTTCACAGTCCTGTGGTCTAAACAGAGTCCACCTGCGTATCCTGAGAAACGTGTATTTAATTTTCTTCAATGCGTATAGACAATTTCTCACGGGTGACTTCAAACGGCTGTAGATAAATTCAAAACGAGAAAATCCTGTTGAAAATTTCAGATTTACGCAACAGTGTACTTCGTGATATTCATCGATTGTTTAATCGTAAAAATTAAATAAAATGTAAAGGTCGATGAAATGCGTATGCATCTTCGATCAACGCGACAGTTTAATTGGAGGTTTAACCAAACGTATACAGTTTTAATCGATTAAATAATGCCTTAAAAAATTACATAAAATTTTAAACAATAAAATGAATATAAATATTTTCATTCAAAATTTTCAGATTGAGAATTTGTGCAAAAAATAATATCTCCATAGAATGCTGAAACTATTACTATTAGATAAATAATTTAATCAAATCAATATAAAAAAAAAACATTTTCGAATCAAATCTTTTAATATAATTTGCATTTCGATTTTATTATTCTATACAGATTCATTTAATGATCTTAAAGTATCAATAAAAAAATAAGAAGGGTTACTGGGGTTAAATTGCTGAGAGCATCTTTCATTTTCCTCACGTACAAAACAGGTCCATGCATAATGTTGTCTTGCACATATTGAAAAAAGAAATACATCGAAAGTGATCATCATCATCATCTCTTTAAGGTAAAGGGCATAGGTGTTATTGCATCATTGAGTATTTATAAACATCCGAGATGTGGCAGATTTTTTTTATTCCAATAGTTGCAAGCAAAGTGATGAATATAAATCGACACATTAGTGCCGTGAAAAAAAAATGTTCTGAAACAGTTTTTTCATTAACATACGGAAAATTTAAGTGTGGCAAGCATAATACACATCCGTTAACGGTAATTTGTCGACCTTCACCTTGATGGAAATAGTTTTTCTCCGAAAAACCGTATGGCTTAAAATCGACAGTAATTAGTCTGAAATATAGGTATACAAATAAGGCACTTTTCCTGGTTGATTTTCAAATAAATCATTGAAGTGTAACAAGCGATTTGCTATTGCGAAATATTCGGAGAGTGCGCAAAGAATAAACGATTTAAAAACAAATAGCTTCGTTTAACGATCGGCAGCAATTATGAAAGAATATAATAGTGATAATGTAATAAGAACCAGTTCGTTGAATTCTGATATAACCGAGCCGTTACCAGTTCGACTGGTTTATGTGCGTCGATGCACTTGAAGTTGGCTGAAATGCAACTAGATTTTTTAATTTCGTGAAGAAAGACGATACCTTTCCACGGAAAAGTGAATCATCGATCACTCTTCAAGCGACCAGCTCGTGTCTTTGAGTCGCCAAGTCATCCGAGCCAGGTCAAGTTCATCAGTCATCTCGAAGGATTCGCTATTCCTCGGGATATTAGCATCATTTGTAATGATAATATAATAAATGATGTTAGTTCTTTATTTTGAAAAATATACTGTAGAAGACGAAGTATCTGATCGTTTGCGTTTTATTCAATGACAATTTTGTTTTGCATTTTTATGTAGATGCTGATGTCTATTCGGCTATTGAAGATCAGCACGAATCTTTTGCTGAGTTTGGACAAAGAATCGGAAGAGGGAGACGCTTCCATAAAGTCGGTGTGAAGTCTGCGAAAAGTTTCAAATGTACTTCAGAGGGTTTCTTTCCCGATTCCGTTGACTGTTCTATATTTTACAGATGTGTTTCTAATGGAGATAGTTACACACAATATCAGGTATATATGTACTTTGATATGTTTGAATTTAGGAAAAAATATGAAATATTTACAATTTTCTTTATGGATTTTAGTTTTCATGTGCGTCTGGTACAATATTTGATCCAGATATAAACAACTGTAATTATCCAGAAAGTACACATAGGCCAGAATGTGGAGGACAACAGCCTTCTAACGGTGATTCCAATGATGAGAACGAAATAGATAATGGCCACAGTGACAATAAACCCCCAGCTCAATCGACTACGACTACAACTACGACTTCTACGACTACAACGAAGGGAACAACGACAACAACAACAACAACGACTGAAAAACCAACTAGTTCAACGACCAAATCGACCACGACAACTTCCAAGCCTGCTCATGGATCATCTTCTGGAAATGATATATGTACAAAGGAAGGCTTTATGGGGGATAGCAAGAATTGCAGTCGTTTCTACAGGTGTGTTGGTAACGGTAAAGGTTATACTAAATACGAATTTTCATGCGAAGGAGGCACCGTATGGGATCAAGATATTACATCTTGTAATCATCCGTGGGCTACTAAAAACCAAAAATGTAAGAGTGGAGGTGGTTCTCAAAGTTCGCAATCCCAAGAAACTACCAAATCTCCTGCCACGACTAGTCAACAAACAACACAACAACAACATGGTAGCAGCAGCACTACTTCCACTACTCAAAAGTCTACAACTGCGCAAAGTACAACTCAAAAACCACAAATGACTCAGGCTCCTGCCTCTACTTCATCTCAAAATAATGCAGAAAGTAACGGAGAAGGATATGATACATGCACAAAAGAGGGTTTCATAGGAGATTCGAGAAATTGCAAAAAATTCTATCGGTGTGTTGATAATGGTAAGGGTGGTTATACTAGACATGAATTTTCGTGTAGTGATGGTACTGCATGGAATCAAGATATTAAAAGTTGTGACTATCCATATAATGTGAAAAATTGTGGAGGTGCTCAAATGCCTACAGACAATAACGAATGGACTGAAGAATCACAAAAACCAGAAACAAGTGGAACGACAACAAGCAAACCCGGATCACAAAGCACTGCTGCGACAACCACAACAACAAAAGCGACTACTACTTCTAGTACTACCACCGAAACAACACAAAATAAAAATGAACCCGAGAAAGAATCAAATAATTCCGCTTACGACAAATGTACCAGAGAAGGTTTTATTGGAAATAGTAACGATTGCAGAAAATTCTATAGGTGTGTAGATAACGGCAAAGGAGGTTATGATAGATACGAATTCTCATGTGGTGAAGGAACAGCATGGGATCCAAAAATAAATAATTGTAATCATATAAGCGAGGTGGAATCATGTGGTGGTAGTAACTCGGGATCTGGATCGTCATCTCAACAAGAATCAAACAATTCTGGTACTACGACCGAAAAAGATTGTGATAAGTCTACAACCACAGAAAAATCTACAAGTGACGAGAATAAGCAAACAACTGAAGCAACAACTACGGAAAGATCAGAAACGACAGAATCAAATAGCAACAACGTTGATAATAATGATAATGAAGGGAATAATGTTTGCAGTTCTGAAGGCTTCTATGCTGATAAGAATGACTGCAAGAAATTCTATAGATGTGTTGATAACGGACAAGGTGGATACACGAAATACGAATTTAGTTGTGGTGATGGTACAGTTTGGGACCAAGAAATTAAAGCTTGTAATCATGAAAAAGATGCGGCTAGTTGTTCTAAAAGTGGAAATGCTGAAAACACGAATCAAGAAACGTCATCTTCTGAATCGACACAAAATGGTGAAACTTCAACAAAAGAATCCACTACAGAGTCAACATCAACCACTCAAGCTTCAAGTTCAAGCTCAAGTACAAGCTCGAGTTCGAGCTCAAGTTCAAATTCTGGAAAATGTGAAAAAGAAGGATATTTCGGAAATCCAGACGACTGTCATAAATTTTACAGATGTGTGGATGATGGTAAAGGTGGTTTGACAAAACATGATTATGACTGTGGTCAAGGAACAGCATGGAGTGATGAGCACCAAACGTGTGATCATGAAGAAAACGTTGAATCATGTAGATCTGGTAGTGGAAGTTCGAATAACAATGAAGAAAAGGAAAATGGATCAGAAAATAACGAAAACAAAGAAGAAAATAAAGAAACGACTACATCAAAATCGGAATCAACTACAAGCAGTTCATCGTCAACCACAGAAAAAGGAACAACTAGTTCAAGCTCGAGTTCGAGCTCAAGTTCAAATTCTGGAAAATGTGAAAAAGAAGGATATTTCGGAAATCCAGACGACTGTCATAAATTTTACAGATGTGTAGATGACGGTAAAGGTGGTTTGACAAAACATGATTATGACTGTGGCCAAGGAACAGCTTGGAGTGATGAGCACCAAACGTGTGATCATGAAAAAAACGTTGAATCTTGTAGATCTGGTAGTGGAAGTTCGAATAACAACGAAGAAAACGAAAATGGATCAGAAAACAACGAAAATAAAGAAGAAAATAAAGAGACTACTACATCAAAATCGGAATCAACTACAAGCAGTTCATCGTCAACCACAGAAAAAGGAACAACTAGTTCAAGCTCGAGTTCGAGCTCAAGTTCAAATTCTGGAAAATGTGAAAGAGAAGGATATTTCGGAAATCCAGACGACTGTCATAAATTTTACAGGTGTGTTGATGACGGAAAAGGTGGTTTAACAAAACATGATTTCAATTGTGGACAAGGAACGGCTTGGAGTGATGAGCTCCAAACGTGTGATCATGAAGAAAACGTTGAATCTTGTAGATCTGGTAGTGGAAGTTCGAATAACAACGAAGAAAACGAAAATGGATCAGAAAACAACGAAAATAAAGAAGAAAATAAAGAGACTACTACATCAAAATCGGAATCAACGACAAGTAGTTCATCGTCAACTACAGAAAAAGGAACGACTAGTTCAAGTTCGAGCTCTAGTTCAAATTCAGGCAAATGTGAAAAAGAAGGATTTTTCGGACATCCAGACGATTGTCACAAATTTTATAGATGTGTAGATAACGGCAAAGGTGGTTTGACAAAATATGATTTCAATTGTGGGGAAGGAACGGCTTGGAGTGATAAGCTCCAAACGTGTGATCATGAAGAAAACGTTGAATCTTGTAGATCTGGTAGTGGAAGTTCGAATAATAACGAAGAAAACGAAAATGGATCAGAAAACAACGAAAATAAAGAGACTACTACATCAAAATCGGAATCAACGACAAGCAGTTCATCGTCAACTACAGAAAAAGGAACGACTAGCTCAAGCTCGAGTTCGAGTTCAAATTCAGGTAAATGTGAAAAAGAAGGTTTTCACCCAAATCCAAACGACTGTCACAAATTTTACAGATGTGTAGATGACGGCAAAGGGGGTTTAACAAAATACGATTTCGATTGTGGGGAAGGAACGGCTTGGAGTCAAGACCTCCTGACGTGTGATCACGAATATAAAGTCGAGTCTTGTAGATCTGGTAGTGGAAGTTCGAATAACAACGAAGGAAATGAAAATAAAGAGACTACTACATCGAAATCGGAATCGACTACGAGTAGCTCATCGTCAACTACTGAGAAGGAAACTAGCTCAAGTTCAAGTACCAAAAAATGTGAAAAAGACGAAGATGAAGGATTTCACTCAAACCCAGACGACTGTCACAAATTTTACAGATGTGTAGATGATGGCGAAGATGGTTTAACAAAACACGATTTCGTTTGTGGGGAGGGAACGGCTTGGAGTCAAGAACTCCTGACGTGTGATCACGAATATAATGTAAAATGTGAAATGACGACAACCGAGATGACTACAACAGAAACACATACGACTACAACGGAGCAAACAACTACAGAACAAGAAACTACTACTACAGAACAAACAACAACTACTACCGAACAAACAACTACAGAACAAGAAACTACAACTACGGAACAAACTACGACCACCACCGAACAAACTACTACTGAACAAGAAACTACGACTACTACAGAACAAACAACTACTACAGAACAAGAAACTACTACAACTGAACAAACAACTACTGAACAAGAAACTACTACAACTGAACAATCAACTACTGAGCAAGAAACTACTACTACAGAACAAACTACAACCGAACAGTCAACTACTGAGCAAGAAACTACCACTACAGAACAAACTACAACCGAGCAGACCACAACCGAACAATCAACTACAGAGGAAAGCACAACAGAACAAAGCACTACAGAGGAGAGCACAACAGAACAAAGCACTACAGAGGAGAGCACAACAGAAGAGAGCACAACAGAAGAAAGCACTACAGAGGAAAGTACGACAGAAAGTAGTACCACAGAATCGACAGAGGAAACTACCGAAGGAACTGAATCAACTACAGAAATGACCACGGAAATGACTACCGAATCGACAACCGAATCTCCCGACGAATCTTCGTGTCCCGAATTGGAAGAGGATCAAGTAGCGATCGTATGTCCGACTGGCTTCAGAAGACATCCTAAATATTGCAATTTGTTCTATCAATGTACTGAGGAAGACAACGACAACCATGATTTGAAAGTAGCCATGTTCAGATGTCCTGAAGACACGATATATTCAGAAAACGACACCCAGTGTCTCGAAGAGCCTAAAGCCGACAAAGAATGCAAAGGAGAGATAGCAGAAAAGTCCAGCTACAGAAAATTCAATCCAAGAGCCATTCCTCCGGTAAGCTCACCTTTCATCTCGAATGAACTAAGTAAACAGTTGTTCTTAAATGCTTAAAAATGTATTGAATTTATTTCAGGTGGCTGTAAGGTCAACCCGTCACCTCTGTCCAACGGAAGGTCACTTTTCCTTAGATCCAGACCTCCACTGTTCCCCGGCATTTGTCAAATGTAGAAGATCAATCAGGACGCACAAAATGCAAGGGTACATCTATCAATGTCCAGAAGATTACATATACTGGCCGGTGAGCAGAAGGTGTGAACCGTCTTCGAGGGTGTCAAGGTGTGCACACTCTGTGGACTCGTGGTATAGACGCTACGAAATACCTGTGGAGACTGTCAACGTGTCTTTCAAATAGATTAAACCATTTAAGTCGAATATTGTAGATATAAGTTGAATACAAAGACTACGTGAATAAGTAAAGTGTTCGGATCGCTATTGATGTAATGCGGCGTTTACATATAGCTGTTGTCATTTATGTTTCAACGGTAACACGAATGGCAACAGTTATATGTGAATTGACCGTAACATGTTGCATTTAAGTGAAAATATCGAAGTGTTGAATTGTGGAATCGCTCAAGTTTATGTAGCTAGTAATATGTAATAACCTGTTGTGATTTTCTGATAGATTGAAAAACTTCGATTTCAGCAAATTGCAAGTTCATTGTTGATTGGACTTCTGAGAAGTCAACGTGAACTAGTTCAAATTTCAAATGTATGCATTGCTATTATTTTAGTCAAAAAATATGCCATTATTATTAAAAAAAAGTAATCATAATAGTAGAATAGATTAAGTTAATACATTTTCAAGACTTAATATTTTTAATCGAATTTAATTCTCAAATTAGTGTCCTAAAATTATTGATCCACTACCCATTACCATCACACAAGAATTTTACCAGTCACATTTTTTTTTAATTATATTTTCAAAACTGTGATAGTAATGGGTTAATTTCGACCATAATAACTCTTGTTTTTCCAACGATTTTAACTCTTATAAATACATTTATAAAATTACAAACTGTGATATAATAATAGATAAGTGATTCACAATTAAGAACAGATTGATGATTTTATGACACTTTCGTTAAAGAAAAACTTGATACATTTTTCTCAACTTGCCAAAATGAAAAATGAAGAAAATCCATTTCGTATTGTAAAATATGAATAAGATTTTCGGGGAAATTTGAGGTGGTGGGTACTTATTTATTATCTCATCTTATTTATTGATCTATGAGCGTTACATGTTTTTATTTCCATCTTAATAATAAATGTAACTTCAATTGGTACGTAATAATTTAATTTATTATATTATGCTTAAATCTTTACCATATGTATTGAATATAATCAATATAAATTCGAATGTAGTAGTTTTTAATCATGAATAAAATTTTGAATGAAAGTTATCTTTATTTTCTAATTAGTATATTTAAAAAACTCTTCAAAACATATTGATCAACATAATTCGCATTATTCATCGAACAGTCGAATGCATGCTAATAGTCATCACTTGAAACATTTGTACAAACAAATACGTGTCATACTATTTCTTCGACACATTGCGCAAAAATAATTAGTGATCATTATATGGAATTAAAGACTCGAAAATACACACATATATATATCCAAGCAAGGAAACAGATAATGCACATTTGAAATGGATCACTTCATCAAAATATATTTTACAGTAAATACATACATACGTTTATCACGAATGTGTGTCACGATGATTTTTACGATTGTGACAGAAATGTAACGTACAAAATCGGAATGAAACTACCAGTATTTACCTTCGTGTTGTGTTCAGCCGAGGACATAGCAGTGTTCAGTATTTCTGCTGAACAAACAGCAACAAATTAATTACGACTAGCAGCTGTTTGAACAAAAATAATTTCTGTGATGATGATCGACAATGTTCGTTCCAGTGATCCATTTGTTCTGAAGACATCCGTAGGTCATCATCAAAACGACAAATCGAATAATTTGAAAATACTAATAGCTGAAAATTTTAAACTACTTTTAGTGATAATGTACGTGAAATATTAAATTTAACGAATATAATTATATAAAAGTTTCAATATGTCGATGAGAGGTGGAGAAGATAAGCCTCTCTTGGTGTCCATTCTCGATTCTGGACGTGGAAACAAAGGATCCGACGACGAAGCTTACATCGATACAAAGTATGGACAGTCTTCAAGTATGCTTAAAAGATGGAAATATGGAATGAAAGGTGGCAATGGAAGAGCCAAGAGTATGATGATGGGAGCTGCTTCAGTCATCAACAAATGGCCTGGTATGATCATTTTCCATAAATAAAACCGTGTTCAGGTTTTGAATTCAGTTTTAAATTTCAGATCATTTGACGATGATTTGGTTGATCGCCGTGGCATCTTTTATGGTCGTGATTACTTTTATATTCCTGATGGAGACATCTAAGCACACTAATCTCGTGCCACAGTCCTTCTCGGCTCTCAGCATACAAAAAAAGTGCATGATCAGACACGAAGCTGCAATAAAGAATTCTCATCAAAAATACCCGGATAAAACAAACGTGTACCTTCACGTTATTTTGAACGGCAAAGAAAAATTCACCACGAAAAAATTCAAAGATCTATTCATGTCTGTGGTACAACGTCATCCCAATCACTTCTTGAACGTTTATGTTTTGTATAACGATACGTTAGATATGGAATATAAAAGGAATACCAGATTTAAAGATTGGGAGTTGCATCAGAAAACATTCGACGCTCCAAGATTCTTTGAAACGTCTTCTGCTGATGATGAACACAGTGCAATAATTCCTTTCCATGCACAAAGAGATCCTGCCGGAATTATAGATTTCCATAATGTAAACATAGTTAGATCATCGTTAAGCAGTTACTTTCTGCACAGTCCTTTGAGATTCAGATGGAGAATCTTGCCTGATTCCATGATTCCATTCGTATTGAGAGTGTTATCTCTATGGGAACATGGAGGAATCACAATGCCTTGGCACTTGTTTAAGGAAAAAACTGATGTTTATTGCGTGAAAAAGGATGTGATTGGTCAACTGAAAGATCTAGTTGGTGGAAAGAATAAAAACAATATTTTTGCCAATGTTCCCACTGTTCGCTTGAATAAAAAGGAAATAGCTGAGGAAATTCAAGCATTTGTAGATATGGGACCCGATTTTACCTTAGAATCAGAATCAGATTTGAGGAAATTTGCAAAACAGCGAGAAGATGATGAAAGACTAGCAGAAATAAAATTAGAAGGAGAAAAAGTAATAAAAGAAGAGGACCTGTTGCGTAATTTCAACATAAACGATACTCAGTTAAAAACAGGTGAATTGAGACCGACTCTAAATCATCCTGGAATTCCTAAGAAAATTAAAAATATAATGGGTGATCTCGAAAAACGAGAAATGGCAAAACTACTTCAGGGAGTCAGACCAGGAGATTATCATAGCAGCTCGAATGGAATTGTGATTAGAGAAAGCAAAAAAGATGATGATGAATCGCCTTCCTCTTCTTCATCTTCATCGTCATCTTCATCAGCATCGATTGATTATGTAAAAAAATTGTTGGAAAACGAACACGAAAGCAAAGACTTGTCTTCGACTGAAAAACGAATTAAAAACATGCTGAAAAATCCACAAATTATGAAGAAACTCAGTAAAATTGACATGAAGGACATGATGAAAAATGATGCCAGAGTCAGGCGAGTCAAAAGAGATTTACAAGTATCACCTCCAGAATTGAAAACTTTACCTCCACCGAGTAGTAAAGCGTTAAAAATCAAAAGCAATCTTACAGACAAAATGAAATCAGTGCGATATTTACCATCATCTCGAAGCAGTAGATATTCTTCTTCATCATATTCTTCGTATGACTCTTCAGATTACTACGACAGTTCTTATTCAGGGTATGTAGCATTGAAACCGTTCAAACCGAACATGAGAAAATCAAATATGAATCTTAACAGCAGACTCGAATGGCCAAAATCTTCAGATTCAATGTTTCGAAAAAAAATCAGAAGATCAACCAGCGATTTAAGCGATTCTAGTTCAGTGGTGAACACCTTCGGTGGAATATCCACTTCGGTCTCATCAGATTCATCATCTAGCGCTTATGTGGATTACTTCAAAGAAAAGAAAGCTTATGTCAGTCATAAAGTTTTTGATGCTGTCAATGTTTTTTCGATGCCCAACAAATTAAATCTAGTTGTCGATAGGTTTGGATATTATTTCTCGACTAAGAAGCCATGTCATGCGTTTTTAGGAGAGCTTATTTCGATTCTTCAGTCTAGCAATGAAGTTAAAACTCCTGAAATGGTAATGGAAAAAGGGTTTAAAGTGTTTTGTAAAGGACATAAGTTTAGTGACTGTGTTGGCATTACTTTGCTATGAAATGTTATAATGTGGTGTTGTAGATTTTGATTATCAATTTTTAAAATATAATAGAATTATATTATGCGAAAATACATTCATAAATGTAGTTTAATTTTATCATGAAACGAAAAGAATGGTATCATAGAATCCTTTTTAGGAAAATAAAACAAAAGGTGAGAAGTGAATTCAGAAATGATAAAAAAAAACAAATATTTTTCATATTTTATTATAAAAATTGAAATATTTCAATGTAAAAATATCAAATACTTACAATTCTAAATTATCAATGTTCAATTTTTATGCAATAAGAGCGACTAATTATAATTATATCGAAACAACAAAATTCACATATACGTAGAGTTTCAAATAAATTAAAATCATTTTCATCCGAAATTATCAGAATAATCTAATTCATAACCCAAAAAATAAGTTAACACAAAGGCATTTGTAAAAACTACAAACATCAATTGGCTGGTTTCTTTGGAGCGCTGCATTCCTCAACTGAGTCTTCTTCAGGCTTCCGTTTCCTTTTGATCAAATGTGATATGTCAGAAGCTTTCTTTTCTTCCTGTTGCGAAGAAGTACAACCGTTGGTTTTAGACGATTCACCGTTCGTTTTATTTAGATTCAATGATTCACGCACAGACTTAATAGCCTAAAATATATAATAATTATTAAGGCAGTTGTATAATAAAAATGTATAAATGCTTAAGAATTGCATGCATTATTTAAATATACTAAATTGTAACAATATTGACTAAATGATTATGTATTTGAAAATGGATCACAATGTACGTAATCCCCATTTAAATGAGAAAATAAGCCAGAAAAAAAATTCAAACATGCTGTTTATTTTCAAAATATTATCAACAAAACAATAAATATATAATGAATCATACAATTATCAATATTTTCAAGTAAATAAAAATCAGTCAGGATATTGACAATAAATCAATGAGATTAAAAGAATCCAAATACTTTCAATTCATAAACAAAACTTATAATCGTACAATGATAACATAAATAAAAATATTTTTGTAAATAGAAATGGATAATATGCAATAAATTTCAATAGAACACATTTAAAAATTCATAACTTTCACAGACAACATGAGAGTGGTCTAGAAGTACTCGTAAGAGAAAGCTTATTTAATATTTTCCTCACTTTTTCTACACAATCGCATTTCCTTACCTCTGCCTTGTAATCAATCGTATCTTGAATTTTTTCACGAATTTCGGGTAAAAGTTCGGTGAGTTCTCGAATTTCTCCATTGATAGTATAGAATGGATCGAGTGCAATTTTCTTTTTCAAATTCTCATCTTCTTGAGCTTCGGGCTTTTTTAAGTTACTAATTCGTTTTTCTAAAATTTCAACAGCACATTTGAAATGTGTAACAGCGTCATCGAATCCATTGGAAAGTGAATGAGCAAGACCTATAAAAAATAATTGATTAAACGAATAATCAACTGTGCAAATTCGCAATATAAAAAATGATCGGTAGATAACCTATTTGATAGTGTGTTTCTGCAATTCTTCTATCATCATCATTGTACAGTTCATTGAATAATTCTAAACTTTTTCCTGAAATAGAATATTGATATTAACATAAATGAAAAATTACATCTGAAATATATTTTTTTTATAAGAAATTACCCATATCGGAGATTGCTTTCTCATACACTTCACTTTCAAGACTGACTTCTCCTAAAAGTAAGTACACATCAGCCAACTCTTTCTTTCCTCTTTCACCTCTTTTCAAAAATATATCTCTTGCTATTTCAAACACTTCCCATGCTAGTTGTAAATTTTCAACCTCATCTTCTTCATTTTCTACAGATTCTCCTTCAGCGGCCGACGATGAAGCTACACCACTAGATGGCCCAGGTTGCTAATATAATTTAAAAAAAATAGTAATTTAATTTCAGAAATAAAATTAAATATGATAAATGATTTCATAAAAATATTACGTCAATAGTAGATGATGATGAAGCTACATTATCCGAAGTTTCATCACTTGAACCAACTTCCATTTTTTGCTCTTCTCGTTCATCTTCATTTTTTTCTTTGATAGAGTTTTCAGTCTTATCCTCATTCGTGTTATCAGCCTCTTCTGCAAAAGAAAATAAATGAAATTTAAATAAAACAGAAAACATTTGATTTATCAAAAATATTTAATTTACGATTGTCTTCGGCGCCATTTTCATCGTCCTCTTCTTCGTCTTCTTGTGTTTCATCGTTCCCTGGAAGACCGTCACCTAAAACTCCACTTTCTTGCCTAGCCAAACTCAGAAGAGCCTTTCCGTACCTAAATAAAAGGTTTAATTCATTTTACTTTTTTTGTTAATTTACAAAAAGTCAACACTTTCGTAAAATTTGGCTTAAAAAATAAAAACTTTATATGCACTTGAAATAAGAATATAACACTTTGAAAAGATGATAAGTACACAAATACATACATATATCAAATCAAGACAAGCTGTTCAATATTTCCATTTTAAGTTCTTTATTTCAAAATCAAATCAAATTGTTTTACATATGATTGCTATTATTATCTAATTTAGCTAGAAATTATTAAATCTAAAATGGAAAGTATTGAATATCAAATGAAAAATCTACATTGAATAAAGGTGTTGTAAATATTAATACGATAGATCGAACTACATAACATTGAATTATGCAAACTAGCAATACCAAAAACACGCCTCTCCACATTCATCGGCCTGTTGTCCATGCTTCTCGGCTAACAGTTCACAAGCCTTCGCCAGACACGAGGCTGCAGCGGAGTAATCTTTGACGGCCAAATGCCTCCGGCCCAGAGCGAACATCTCGGTAGGATCGGAGCTCAAAGTTTGCGGAATTTCTGCCATTTTATTTGAATTTATTTGCAGTATGTGGCTTCCGTAAGGTGTGCAGTTTTGGCGCGTAACTCGCGTGACTAACGCGAACCTGTATTCGAAGCGAAATAAAGTTAATTCAAAGGTTTTTAACGGAATTATCTAGTTTTGGCAAAGTTTGATCTTTTCGGTAGTTCTTTTCTCTTACAATTGAAAATTTTAGAAATCGAACGAACCGCACTTGTCACCTGTCCGATGTACCGGCGCCGCCAAATGTGACAATTCTAAGTTTCAGTCTTAACAGCCATGAAAGCGGCCTTTACTCGTTACTTTTTTGAAAGCCTGGAGAGACTTGATCCCCCCCTTTTGTTTTTTGCCTCAAAGTCCATTCTGGAAAATCGGATTTTGAAAAAAATAAACTCGAAAACTGAAGACACTCGGAATTCGATTGGGTTTGCTTGCATAATATAATCTGTAATGGTTGAATTCATAAAGCTTTTGACCAAGAAAATTTTGCCGCCTTTTACGCGCGATAGTTGGTACTCTTCGTTGACAGCTTGACGCGTTATCTTTGTGGAATGGTGCGATTTGAACGCGAACATGAACGAATTTAAAATCAAGGATGAAAAGCTGACCGATGACGATGGAAAAGTTGAGGATCTTTCATTATTTGATGATGTAAAGAAAGAAGAACTCGCAACGCTGCACACTTTTTGTCAAATATCTGACTATGAAATGGAGACCGATGAAGACGAGCCAGGCCGGTCTCCAGATCCCCAGAAGTCGATAGCCGACAACATTGTGATAAATTTGAATGATTAATTCCATAACACAAAAATGGAAACGGTTAGACTTGGCTCACAACTGGAAAATGAATGTAATTTACAAAACGAACATCCTATTTGTACTAAAAAGAAGTCTTATCAACGCGCACACTGTGATTTTTCAACCAGGTACAAAGGTTGTTTACCTCGTCATCTTCAAACCCATTCCGGAGAGAAGCCTTATCGATGCCCACACTGTGAATATACAGCTGAGCGATTTTTTCATTTACAACTCCATCTTCAGGCTCATACTGGTGAAAAGCCTTATCAATGTGCACACTGTGAGTTCGCAACTAGGTACAAAGGTGATTTACCTCGTCATCTTCGAACTCATTCTGGTAAAAAGCCTTATCAATGCCCACACTGTGAATATAAAGCTGTGCGAAGCTCTCTATTACAATCTCATCTTCGGACTCATTCTGGTGAAAAGCCTTATCAATGCTCACACTGTAAATTCACAGCTGCTCATGATTCTGGTTTACGACAACATCTTCAAACTCATACTAGGAAAAAGCATTATCAATGCCCACACTGTGAATATATAGCTGGGCGAAATTCTCATTTGAAACAACACCTTCGGACTCATACTGGAGAGAAGCCTTATCAATGCTCACACTGTAAATTTACAGCTGCTCATAATTCTGGTTTACAACAACATCTTCAAACTCATACTAGGAAAAAGCATTATCAATGCCCACACTGTGAATATATAGCTGGGCGAAATTCTCATTTGAAACAACACCTTCGGACTCATACTGGAGAGAAGCCTTATCAATGCCCACATTGTAAATATGAAACTAAGCAAAATGCTCATTTGTTACAACACCTTCGGACTCATACTGGAGAGAAGCCTTATCAATGCCCACATTGTAAATATGCAACTAAGCAAAATGCTCATTTGAAACAACATCTTCAGACTCATACTGGAGAAAAGCCTTATCAATGCGCTCACTGTGAATTTGCAACTAGACTTAAATTTCAATTACGTCGTCATCTTCAGACTCATACTGGAGAAAAACCTCATTGATGCCCACACTAATTTCGCTGCTGGGTGAAGTACTAATTTACAACATCATCTTTGAACTCATACTGGAGGAAATCTTCATCAATGCCCACATTGTGAATATAAAGCCAAGCAAAGTTCTCATTTACAACATCATCTTTGGATTAGTAAACTTTTTCCGCAACATATGACATGAATATAAAAAATAAGAGACTGACATAGCTGTTTTAGGCCACATTCACACCAAAGCCAACATTAGTCGATTAAATCAAGCACATTGAAGTAAATATCGATAGTAATTCAATTGTCCATCATATCAATTTTGGTATGTGCGTGTGTAAAAGTTCACAGACAACAGACTGCCCAGTTTCTATATGAATGTGCACTTGTGTATATTTGTAATTATACCTATAGATTTTCAATTGAAAATTTGGTTTTTTATATACCTTGCTGTGGACAGGTTCTGCCTTATGATTAGTACATTTTGTCAACTTTTGACTTTAAGACGGTTTTTGGGAGAAAAAAATACCATATTTATTCGGAGTATAATTAGTTTTGTCATCATCTAATCATACAGACTTGCTTTATACTTCTGACAATATGTCAATTCTTGAAAATTTTGAATTTATATCTATGATTTTTTTTGAGTTAGAAAGTTTTTTTTTTAAATCACCCATCTTTTAGGTGATATTGAAAATATAAAAAAATAAATAAAGGATTTCCAGATGAAAATTAAAAATAATCATAATTTTAAATACATACTTTATTTTTCACATGCATACAAAACATCGTACTAAAATTCAATCAAACTTTATATTTAATATAATAATTTATGACTTATGTATTTTCATTTTAAGGATTTTTTTAATACGATACTACATTGAGAATACATACACATTCATATATAAATTTAAGAAAGCTTAAATTCAACAGAAATAAAAACATAAGGAAGACATCACAATTTTTATGAAATGCACAATAAAAGAGGACTTTTAAAAACACTATACAACCTTTAAACTACAATATTATTATTTATCAAATAATAAGATCAAATATAGTGTAAAATATAGATTATTACAGAAAATTTGAATGGCAAAAAATTGATTCAATACAATAAAAAATAATATTTTCAGTATTTTTTTTAAAATCTATTGAACTTGCTATAGAAATATGTATCTGTGTAGTAAATAATATATAATAATATGTAATGAAAATAAAATAGTTTACACACGCAAAACTTGTAAATATTAATAATCACTTATAAATCTAAAACAACAACTTAATTTAATCAGCCTCAACATCCATGTAAAATGTATTGTTTAATCTATTTACGGCTATGATCTACTGGTAGAATTATCACTCATTTTTGAATAAATTTGGTAATTTAATAAAAAAAATGAAAATATTCAATTGATAAGTTCTAAAATGACTTGTTAAATATACAATAGATAGTTACATACAATTTTTAAATACTTTAATGATATGAAATTGGAATTTTCAAGTAAATATAAAATCATTCACAATCTGCATCTTTAAAAATTGAAATACATAACGGAAACAATATTAACCATTTCCATTGAAAAACAAATTTCAATATCAGTATTGAAATAATCGGATTATGTTATATTTAATGATCATAAGAATTAGTGATTGCAATTTTTCATTATGAACAAATTATTATTTATGATATGATATTGTTTATTTGACATAGTTTCTGGAAAATCTATGGCTTAATTTTTGACGTGATATAATTCCGATTACGCAGTTATGGCACAAATACCTCAATTGGCACACATGGACGGAAATTTGAGCCAAGTTTGAGGACCAGATGAAAATACATAAAAGTCTTTATTGTTATCAAATGAAAATCAACACTATGAGCGTATGTACCTACAAATTTTCTTGAGCATTTTTTTCTTTTTTTTTTATAAATATTGTTAATAATGACGGAATTTACTGTGCATTATAATATAAACTGTACATATGATTTTCCTTAAAATAATGTACATATGCCATGTTACTTACATACATATATGTAATTTCAAAAGTAATATTCAAGAAAAGCTTTAGGACATACAAAGTTTACATGCTCGTAATATAATTCAAATAAATGTTGTGTTTACCAACAATTATCACACTAAGTTTTTGGGACAGCACAAATTTACTATTTTAATTCATATAAAAAAGATATTATACATATTTGAACTTAATCACAAATGATCTTTAGTTTTTACTCTATTACATAAAATTAATTTTCATTTTAACCCTTTCCTTCGGTGGGTAAAATGATCGAGACCGATTTCCTGGTGGATGTTAGAGAGGATGCATCAGATTTCCTAGAAGAATTCAAATGTTCATTTTCATAAATCTTTTTATTATTATCTTTGTTCACATTCAATTCATCAGTTGTCGTCATTTTGCACTCGACAGCATGAAAATCATTTGAAGGTGAAACGAAAGAAAACGTTTCAGCTTGTTCGCCGGATGGTATCGGAGAATCCAATCCACTTTCAGTATCACAAATGCTTGTCCTAAATAATGAGAAAAAACGTAAATAAATATATTTTTATATTTTTAAAATGAAAAAATAATAAAATACACAAAAACATACTTATGAGGAGGAGGACTAGGAGTTCGAGATAATGGAAAACTAGCTACTTCACGAGGTCCAGATAAGCTTCGAATAGATCCAAAAGTCTGGGTTGGACTCAGAGTAATTCCAGGAGCTGCCAGAGCACTGAAAAAAAATTGTTCATTGCTAAGCAAAATATTTTCAAGAAACAATATGACTTATGTTAGTATACCTATGTATGCATAAAATTAATATTATAGTAAATATTTTCACAAGTATTTCTTGATATGAATGATACAACGGAATAAAACTTTATCGGGAAAATTTAATAATTAATGGAAAAACTCGCTTGAAAACTTTGTAAGCAAACTTATGTATTTAAAAAACATTATTGGGCAAACAAAGATAGTCCGATCGGAAAATTCAACTAATCACTCTTGCCCCTAATATGAATAAACTGTATCGATATTAACTTGCTCTAACGTGCTGAAAAAAAAAATAGAAAAGGTTAATGCTTTTTCGATAATGAAACTTTCACGAAGAGCATCGAGAAAAAAAACAAGTAGACCCATACATGTTATGTTATAACTAAAGCAGTTTATGACGTATTTTAAATATCGACTTCTATTTTTCGCCGGCGTAAAATTTAAACTTGAAACGCGTTCGGAACACGTAACTTTAAATATTTTGATCTTGAAGAACGTGCATGTTTATTGTGATAACACGAAACTTCGTGAGTGCACGAACGAATCATTGTTTCGTGTAAATTCGAAATTAAATTCGCATAATACTAAAAAAACAACCGATCGATATTAATTGTAAGATACTTATCGTTGGAAAGTGTTGAATGACATTTAACGTTTCATAAATGTCTAAAAAAATATATTATATTAAATTCGAATCTAGAGTTGAATACGAATTTTCATTGAAGGAAATCGTTGATTTTTCTTTCAGAAACGTGTGAATTTTCCGCTAAGGAATCGTTGCGGTGAAAATCAGACAAATCAAGAAAACGTATAGGCGAGGGAAATTCGAACAAAAGGCGTTCGTCCGTGCACGAAAAAGAAACAAAAGGCGAATTTTCCTTGATTATTATTTATGAGAAAGAAGTTTCCGGCTCGTTAGCGACGAAAATAGAACCGCATGGGTTTGGGGAGGAAAATTCGAAAATAAAAGAAAAAACTGAAGAAGCGAAAACGCCGACTTTTCCGACAGTCCAGGGTTGCAAAATTGCGATTTTTTTTTCGCGAAAATCAATGTAAAAGAATGGATCAACTTCTAGTCGCTCTTTCGAAAGATTTTCACCGAATGATAAAATAGTGTATTTTGAAAGATTAGAATAAAAATAATATGAATATCATTTTACACCCCTTTTCAGAAGATAAGAATATCGCCCCTCAAAAGATTGAATTTATTTTTAACAATTACTTAAAACTTTTTGTTACATGACTTTTATTTTCAACTGCGTAATATATGTACATAGAATCGAATCAAACTCGTTAGATCACATAATAAAAAAAAAATGAAGGATAACACGTTCTACGTCCAATCGAACCCTTATATTATAAGTTCGTTATAGGTTTTTCTAATCGCACACGTGTCATATCGACTTCTTTATATTACGTTTAATAAGGACGCTTACTCAATGTAAATTGCACAATTTACGAATTCGTTCGAGCGTATAAAGCGAACGTGTTTTATAAACGCATTGTGTAGCAGCATAAATAAATACATTTTATATTGCGATTGAAACAAGCTCTGTTTTAGAACCCTTCAGTTTAAACTGTGAAGTGTTGAAACACGTGCTACAAACACGTGTCCGAATACACAGCCGATGACCAGAGCATGTTGGACGATAAAATTTATGGAGCTCATCACGAATTACGACACCGAGATGAATTGGACGATTTTGCTCCCGCAGAGAACCCACGTTGAGCTGAACGACCGATATATAACATTATCACACCACATATAATATATGATCTGACATGTTTCAATCGATATTCGTATTTTATGAATCATAAGATTAGGCAATAGTGGGTGCAGTTCGTTGCACATTGTATTGTATTGTTCATACGATGAGTAATTTCGAAAGCTCGCTGTGAGAAGATTCGATTCGATTCGAGATTAAACTTTAAGTCGTGAAGTTTGGGAAGTTGTTAAGTCGGTTTATTCCTGGAATTGAATTAATTACAACACTAGGGACTGTTGCAGATAAGAATAGACCGAGACGAGTTATGTCTCCCTTTTCGTTTGTGGCTAACTCTCCCTTGTGTTGGCCGCGAGACAAAGGTACGTCTAGCAATAAAAAGAGAGATATTACACATTTTATTTTAAAGTGACAAGGTTAATTAGCGTCACGGCTTTGTATATTTATAAGTGAAACAATTTAAACAGCGGCCAAAAGATTATTTTTTTTGCAGAATGTGAACTGGTATAATAAAATGTTCCGAGATATAAAAGAAATGTCACAGAGAATTTTTACAAAAATCTTACGAAATTAAGCTTAAGTTGAAACAAAATTCAAGTGTTTTGTATATACCTTATACACTTTTTATATGCTTATCCTATTATGATGAAACTTTCCCGAGATATCATGTGCACGTTTGACAATGAAAAGGTTTTTGCATCATTAAATTTTACAATAGATAGCGCATTAAACGCTCGACGTTCGATAACAATCGATTGCACGTAGCAAACATATTAATCATGACATAATTCAAAATGTTTCGATAGATATTTTGTATTAATCATAAATACTATAACAGCTCACAATAGCTTCAAGTCTATAGAGTCTCGAGCAACGTATGGTCACAGAAGCTAGTTCCATTAAAATTTTTAACTAGTGAAAGATCAAATACACTGCAAAACTCATTCCGTTCTAATTACAAACGAATCAAAAGCAATTTGACCGAGTTCTAAGTTTGTTCAACGAGACGATTTCCCAGAAACGGACCGCTCGGGAAAATCCCGGGAAATTCAAAACGGTCCTGAAGCTGACATAAATTATAAATTAGATGCGAAACGCACCGAAGAGAGCAAGTCAGGGTAGATGCACGTGAATTATTATAATGCAGTTTGCGAATCTAAATTCGAATGCGAAATGGAGGGTTGCCAATGCGGTCGCCATTTTATTCGTGCGTAGTTTTCGCAATGCGTCTCCGGTAACTGTACCGTTTGACTCTCGTTATATTGTATCGTTCGGTTTAAATAAACATTCGGTTCGTAAGTTGGGTCGATGAATAATAAATACGGTGGTAAATTTATCGCCGAAAGCTTCCAGAGTTAAGTTTCGAGCTGGAAATATCCGTTTCGAAGGAAAAAATATCGAAACTCCGGACGAAAGTCTGAAAATTTAATGCATGGTATGTTTTTTTTTTTATTTTAGGATAAAAAGATTATCGGTTTGATAAGTGTTTAACTTTCTTTATAGAGCTACAAAGTGATAAGCTGCTATTCAACGATTGAAAGACAGATCTATAAGATAAAAATAGGATATAGAATAGTTATGTGAAACATTTTTTTCAAAAAAAAAATTCTAACTAAACCATATTATGATTTATGCAGTAATTTCAGTCGTAAGAATGAAACAAAAGAGTACCAAACGGTATTTTCACATCTGATTTGAAAATAAAACGATTTTAAACTACAAGTGGTCTTCCGACTACTAATTGTCAAAATCTAGGGAAAAGAGACGCATATATGTATTGTTTTGCGTACTGAGATTTCTGTCTCTATCCGTAACTGTTTCGACAGCTCATAATCAAAGATAAAATAAAATCGTTTTATTTTCAAACCAGAGGTGAAAAGACAGACATTTAAAGTCTGAAACTTAAAAACGGCTTTCGCCATAAATCAAAGTTTTTTTTCATTAGATAGAAGATAACGCTTAATTAGACGTCGAATGCTAATGAAGCTCACCGACTCAAGAGAGACCATTCTTCGAAGCCATCAACTTCGAATGGAACGAAGGATTTCCGTAACGGTCCCAACGGTGGTTTTCCATATAAGGACTCGGGACGATTTGTCGAGTGCGCAATTCGTCTGCTCTTATCGGGAATGATGCGCAATTGACGCTCACAAAGAGCGACAATTCAAACAATGTCAATGGCAAAGTCGTATTGAAAATATTTCTGAACCAATAGATGTTGTCGTTGATGCATGCTGAGGCTGTTCTTTCGATCTTCGGATAAGCTAATAATCGAATTTTGGAAGTCGATGGATAACGGGTCTCGAAAGGAGGGTGCGGAAAATAAGCGATTTTAAATTATTCGTGTTCAGATTGAGTTAATTTTAGATGAGTTGTGTAGTAAATCAGCTAATTTGATCTTATTAGAAAATACACGTAGTTTATGATTTTTAGAATATACCTCGTATTCGTGAACTCGATGGAAAAATGTGTATGAAATGTTTATCGAAACGATTCAAGGACTAGCCCCGAATCGGTCAGATTTTTTTTTTATATTTTGAATTTTATTAATGTTAGATTGAATTTCGTGTTATATTACCTGATTGATCCAGTAGTCACTAGGAATGGAAGTGGTGCAGGACAAGCCGCAGCTGGTGAGCTCTTTGTGGATGATGTTTGACTCCTTGGACATTGTGGAGCAGCTGGACACCATTGCTTCCATCTTGACTCTCCCTTTTCAATAGCAGCTAAAAATATATTCAAAAAGATGCTTTAATATAACGGAATCTCCGCTGAGCGTAAATCTAAACGTAGCTTATTTTTAACTCGAGTGTTGACAGTTCGAAAAAAATCGCTAGATGTGTGTTTTGTTAGCGCGAGAAGATCACTTATCGCTTTTTTTCAAATATTGAATTTGTGATAAACATTTTTTTCAAATTGTTTCACCGTTCTGATGTTAATATTCCATTGTGAAGAACAACGGCGAGTGAGTTTACTGGCAAAATATTTATCGAAATTTTTCAATTATCTCGATAGAATAATATTTGCTTATGTAAATCAATCGAACGCTTCCAAGTATACAAATTTCATTATATTTTAATATATGCTAATAAACTCAACATAATATCGATGCTGTGTACGTACATAGAAACGAAACATCTAATAAGAATCGATGACACCGAAAATGACAAGGACAATTTTCCAAAGTCAGCCAGAATCGAAACGAAACACTGATATTAAAATAAATTATCTTAAGAAAACAGTATTCGGAACTATTGTTGGAAGAAGTTTGTTAGTTCAATAGCTACGTAGATGGAAACTTGAAAATTTAAAGTTAGTTTTATAGTTTTCCTATTATTTGGATTCCTTATTCGTTCAAATTTAAATCTTTTAAGGAACTTTGAATACGAGGTAAATTGAACATTTTAAGAAAACTAAGAGTATTAAGAAAAATAATATTTCCATTTGCTCTGATAAAACAAGAAAATGCAATACATATTATGCAAATTAATACTTTAGATTTAACTATAAATTAAATTAATTAGAGCAAATGAAAACATTTCCTTTACTTTCCAAAAATATACACTTTTCCGCATCTTAAGAAAATCACAACAAACTCTTGTACAAATCGAATTCAAAGCACATCGACACAATTAAAGATCTATACACAGATTTCCACTATACTCAAATATCAAAACAATTTAGGCCCTTCAAACATTATCAAAAAAAAAAAGAATTTAACCATCCCATCAATATTCAACTCGTGGATCAATACAAGAGCTATCTTCGAAAAAAAATATATACATATACAGACATCAAAATCTAACGATAAGCGAAGACCCTCGTCGAGGAATTTTCCTTTAGCTCCAAGGCATCCCATAGGAACGCACCGGTCTCGTATAAAATTTCATCACCCAGTAATGGAGGAGCAGGGATGCTGCCGAATTAATGTCTCTCCTCGGCAACGGAGAGGACTATTTATAAGTCCTGAGACACTCGGAGGATTAATATTGCACGCCTTCGGCAACCCGACGTGAAATTTTCATATTTGAATCTCGGCGAGGCGCGAATTTCGAACGAGATCGCTGAAAAAAGGATGCCGCTAAAGGTCAACGTGTGCTGTATTAGGCTACGTTCACACGGGACACGTATTCTGTGTATTTATCTATTTAGGTATTAGTACAGTGTCCCATCCTCGCGATACTCGAAGGGTCGAGTTAAATTATGTAGGGTTGTTTGGTTATTGATGGTCGGGTTATTGAGTTTAGGACGCAATTGTTAGTTTCGATGAAAAAATTATGATTATAAAATCGAAAACTGAGCCAAATAAGCCGGATTTTTAGCTTCGATTTTACCTATTTGGAAAACCTAATATGTACTGTTCTATCTCACAAAGTCTCGTTCGATAAGATCTCAAAATTTACAAATAAAATTTGTTTTTCTTTATCTAGTTCAAGAGTATGAATAGGCAACAGACAATGCCGTGTGAACTTAGCCTCATTTCATGTATGCTATACACATGTGAGTGGGCGTTGTTTCTTTTCGCGATAATGAATGTACGATTTTTGTGTTATTTTCGTTTTCGTTTGATGGCTTTGTCATAATAATTGTTTGTTTGGGTTGAATGTTCGTATTTAAGATAAAATGTGTTTTCATTTCATGTGGTTTATAGGTAGCTTTAGAATCGTATTGATTAATTTACATACAACGCTTCAAAAACATCGTAAAAATAACAACTAAAAAAACTAATAAATTTCAATAACATAATACATTATTTGGAAAATTAAAATTCAGATGATGAATTCGACACCATACAAACGTAAGCTTCGTATTAATTACGAACCGATAACAGTCGCACTTATTATCTTCAACGTCGCAAACGCAACACAAAGATATCGGAAAATAAAGACCCTTTCGTCGGAAGAAATTCGGAAGAGCTGGTGTTTTGAAAATTTAATTCTTCTGTATATAAATTCACAATGTACAGGATGAAAGGCAGGGTTCACTTTGATGTCGTAAAGCGATATCTTCGCTTTTAAACGGAATAATATTTGCGCGAGGGTATATCTCGCTTTTGTGTTTCATATATTTTCGGATCGTGCTCCCTGGCCGATCGTACGCAAATATGCTGGATATTGTTGAATATATGTACAATATGTGTATAAAGTTTGGGAAAAATAAAGATAAAAAAAAACCGCAGATAAGGTTGAACGAAAATATCTTATTTTGGATACTAAGAATTTCATATCGAATATGACACAGTCACAATTGTTATGTTACCGCGTTTCGCACTTAAATTTTCATTTCAACACTTGACTTTTGTACTGAACAAACAAATGATACCATGAAAAAAAAAATACTCTGAATTCGAACTGAAACATTTTTCTTTCTAGGATATATAATATGATAAGATTCATATACAATATTATGATACGATCAGATCCCAAAGCAACAACAATCCTTAAATTGGACAATCATTGACGAAAGACTCAACTATAAAATCTGATGCATACACCTGTAGTGTATTTCATTTCAAAATTCCCTAAGTCAACCTAATCTGAAAAAAATAAACAAATATTGACCACAAGTGTTCGCATTAGATTTTTACTGAATTTTCCGACTTTAGACAACCAATATCCAAATCGTTTTAACTTCGAACATCAATCGACTAATACCCGAACCATTTTCGCTTCAAACACTATCCGATCAGCATCCAAAACATCACATCTTCAAGATTTGACAATAAAAAAATACAATTTGAATCAAAACTAACCAATGGTCCTCGCAGTGGCCGCCGGACTGAGCGGGAAGAAGTCACCGTGCAATGGACAATGGAAGCCGACTCTCCTCCTCCGTCTCGCAGCTCTCCTGGCCAAAATGCAAAGCAGGGCTCCTAGGGCTGCCATCAGGGCCCCCGTGGCCACACAAGCAGGACCCAGGGCCCTCGAGGTGCCCGTGAAGGCGACTCGAGCGGCATAGTGCTCGGGGCCTTCGTCTGCTGCAGGGCCTCGGTATGAAGCAGCTGAAAATTCGATTAAAACATGAGTCGATTTAAGTGAAAATGGTATTTCATATATTGATTTGAGTTGGTTATACTTTTATGTAAAAGAGATAATCGTGGTAATATTTGGGGGTTGGAAAGGGATAGTACAAGTGCGTCGCTTATCTGTCTGTGTTTTCAATGTCGAATTCGCAAGATTTCATTTTGATTGCATGTTTTTCATGCGAACTTTTATTCAATAGGGTCTATATTTCATAATAGACTGGAAAATATGGTGAATTTAATTTTTAAGAAAAATGAAGGGCCAACCTGATCTGTAATGCCACATGAGAAATATACTCATCTGTATCAAATAATACTACTTTTCTATGTGTTTAGTCAAAATGTCTATCAAATGATTGTATAAATAATGTATCATACAATTATATTGCATATATATTAGATTTTTTTTTCATTATATTTATTAAACGAATTTAAAATTGTTTTATTTTCTATCAGAAATAAAGTAATTATCATGCATTTCAAATGTAATTTATTATCAAATCGATATTTTGAAATAGCAACCGATATGGCATGAAATTATATTTATTGTGTACGATAGAATAGGCGATAAGCTCAATATAAAAAATTGAAAAAAAAAACGATCGAAATAATCTTCATTACTACAAGATCTTACTTTTCACGATCCTTTATTTGAACCATGTAAACATTTATTTTCGTGAGAAAATTTTCACTTAGGTTCGATATAATACGAGTATGTACTCTACTAAGAAGCACTCCAATTTTAACGACGCAGCCTCCGAAGGTCCGCAAAACTTACGCTTCATTAAGAAGAAACGTTTTTCGCCCAAGGGGGTGGAAAAACCACCCCCGAGAAGAAAATCCGTTTGACCTCGACGGTAATGGGATACGAAAGCGGCCAAAAAAAATTTTTTTTCGAGAAAAATCGCAGAAAAGCAAAAGAAGGACCTTTTTCCTGGCGAATTCGGCCGATTCGATTGAACTGAATTGAATCACGGAGGCTTCTGTGGAATATTAAAAATGAAAATCTCGTGAGTTTCTTCTCGTCAACAAGACGACCTTCGAAAGGTACCGATTTTTTTTTCAAACTGCGCAGATTTTCACATTCGGCAATAAATGGAAGATAAAATTTCCATAAGATTTTTTTAAAAATATACATCGATTAATGAAAGCAACATTGAATTATTGTGATCCACGCAAATACAAATAAGTGTTTCTATCTATTCTATAAATTATTCTTTTTCGAATATTTTTGAAATATCAATGCCTGCCAACAATTAATCCCAACAGGCCCTATATAAGTCTAAATTACGATTGACAAATTATTAACAAAATAAAAATATTACGCAGTAACATTAAGACATGTTTTTTTATCGATTTAAATGAAATCAAAACATCCTAGATAAGGCACTGTCCGCAACCGCTAAAATTTATTAGATGTACGCAACGATATTATCGATTGAAATTACGCACGGAATAATTTCAACGACGCAATACTCGTTTAAATTCAAATTCGGTTAATAACGAAACATGTCGGATACCATATTTTTTATTATTAAAGAGGCGGAAAACGTTAAGAAACGACTTAATTAGAACGTGTCGAAAATGTAACATTGTGAAATTGGACAGTGCGAGTTCACGAGGTCTATGCCAGTAACGGTGGCATGTTTCTGGAAAAGTTGCTGTGAGTTTTCCATCAGGATTGCACTGTTTGTGATTTTGATGTGTGCATAAGTTATATTATATTTCGTGAAATCATCGCTTACTTAGTGTTATGTTAAATTATATAAGAAAAATAGAGGAATTATTCAAGAAGAGCTTGCATAAATGTTGTGAAAACTTGCACACAACACAGATAACTAGAATCAGTTTTTTCGGTATAGTTTAAAATTTAATATAATACGTTTGAGTAATATTATAAAATGAAACTATGTAATAACAAAATATATTGCTTCATATTTTTACACAAACTTTTATATGAAAATATTTAATAACCTTTGTTTACGTTTCTCATTCATTTTCAAATATTGCTTCAACTTTTTAACGATTTTCACATTTTCCCTAGTAATTTATCCCTTTATATCGACTCGATAACAATGCAAACGCACAACAATAAAACTCTCACGATGAAAATCAAAACAAGCCAAACAAACAATAAAAACCCCAACACCATTTTCACCCTCGACATACGAACACAAAACCGACACATAAAATTGAACTCTCACTTTAATCACGCCATTTTAATTACTTACAATCATTTAAAACTGTTAAAAGCAAAACGTGATAAACTGCATAAAATAAAATTTGATAAAAACGATGAAACATGATTGATGCTCTTTCCGAAATTCATGCTACTGTGCGGTCAGTTCATATCAATTAAAATGGCATCGGAAATAAATGATTTATTATTTGCCGAAAAAAATCGTTATATATTGGTATATTATTCAAAAAAAAAAAATTCACATATGTGTACCAAGTGCTTTGACATGAAAATCTTATTTTTCTCTAAAAGTGGAGTTATTAGCTTCATAGCAATGCGTGCAGAGCTATTTCGAGGAATTGTTTTATTTTTTCACCCTCTCCGTGATTTATGCCAGCAATCGGTTATTCGTTCCTCGACTTTATCGTCCAATTAATTTGAATGTCGGGACCAAACGTCTAGCAGCAATGACGATCCAGTGGAAATGATCAATCAACCAGCAAAACCGTTCAACCTGCATGAGGATAATGAGCCGTATACATCAGGGTTGGATATACGATATATCAGATGGAAGAAAAAAAGAAATTCAGTCCTCCATGTTCGTATAAAACTAATAGAGTTTTAACAGTGCAAAACGAATCGATGTTAATCGCCGTGTACGCTATTAAAGTAGCATCTCGTGAGTGCATTTTCTAGATACGTATCTTCTGAAGGTATTGAATGTGTAGAGTGTGAAAACTGTGTCATTGTTCATATCGCATTCTGTAATGTTTTTCTTGAATTGTTTACTCGAAAAAAATTCAGGGTCGAATTATGACAATTGTTGAAAAAATCTAATCTTATGACATTATGTTTTTATAATGAAAATATTTATCATAGATATGCAAAATGTTCGACTCATTTTTTCATTGTTTCAATGTTCCATTAAGAGTAGGTTGGTAGCTTGAAAAAATAACATTACACGATATAAAAAAAACATTATGTTGCTTAACAACATCGATAAGCACAATCATATTGAAAATAATCAACAGAACTTTCAATCGTTTCCCCATGTTTCCAGAATTTCCCCATTCGAATTCTATAGAGGAAAAAAAAGCATCTACTAAAACTTGAGTTGAGTTCAAGTTCATGCTTAAAACGGACAAATTGGAGCAAATCTCACTGTGAAGCAAAAATTTAACTTTATAAACGTTCAGCAATTGTGTCAACCGTCCTTTAACATCGGATGCTCTTTTTATTGGATCCGCGAACAAAAAGAACCGAATTAAGATCAACGAGCCAGGCTCGTCTAGTTGTTATTCAAAGGACGCTCTCAATCGGGACAATTTCGACGGGATTCGTCGAATTCCTTCTTCTTTATCCTTCAAATCAATGCTCTGAATCGCAATGAGATGCTAAAAGTGTCTAGCTCAACTTCATATGAATAAACGTCGATATAATTCGATAGGAATCTAATCGAATTGCATCCACGTGTCTGCGAATCGAACGTTTAGATTATTCACATGTCTTAATTAGGATTGATTGAACTCGAGTGGAATGCTTCAATGGATTCGATGACGCATTAATATTGATAATTAATTTACAATTCAATTACGTCCTCGGAATAGAATCATAAGTTCGAATAGACAAATATGTAAGCTTTTAAGGGCTAATAATAAACGCGTATGCTATAATCGAATTGTCTTATTTAAGTTCCCTTCGAAACTAAGGCGCATTTGAGTCAATTATTGTATCGTCGAATCGAACAACTGTTGATTTCGATTTAACGACAGTGTTAGCCATTATCCTTCTGACAAATGATACTGGAAATTGTTAATCGATACGTGATACGCATTGAAAAAAAATACTAAGCTCGAAACGTTCTATTTTATTCGTGTGTTTGTGATAGAATCAATAAAGCGCACCTAAAGTGACTTTATATCGGATCGAGTTGGAAATAACTCTATCGCATAATAGTATGTCTATTTTAAGCGGAATTCAATCATTCGATTTAGAACTGCAGCTTTAAAATAGAACGAGATAAAAATATGTTCGGTTTATTTATAAAATATTATTTTTAAAGTTACAAACGCAATTTTAGATAAATCGATTATAGATATTGGAAAAATATCTTCAATCATAACTAGAAAGACTCGTACGTATAAAATTTCAACTGCTCAAATAAAAATACCTATTATTACGAACGATTCATATCCGATTCAAGAAAATGATAACCCACGTCTAAAAATAACACAAAGAAATAGTAATCCAATATTGCACGCTAGTTATTCTCGAAATACTGATTATTTAACAGTTCAAACTAAATTAACACAACGGCGCTTAATTCTTAACTACTAATGAACGTTGAATACGTCAACCGTGAAACAGTTCCTGAAAAGATTGCAAAACTATTGATAAGAACTTAACATTTATGAAAATGTGAAAATACTTTCTATAGATATGTTTTCCAATATAAGGGCTTAAAGTTGAAATTTATGAAATTCAATTCAACGTTCATACGTACAAATATATACTGGTGGAATGAATTGTGAACATTTTTCGATATTCAGATATTCGATAAATATTGTATTTTTCGAGAAATATTTCAAAGTAAAGTGCTATATTATGAACCGTTATAGTGCATTCTTTAAAATATAAAAGAAACGAAATCCAATTTATTAAAAAGTTTGCGAGAAAATGAAAATGAAAATTGATCAAATTTATGAAAAATGTCCACAATTATTTCCATTAGTGTATAATATTTCATATACGAGTTAGCATACGATATGCGGACTTTTCGGAAGTCGTACGTTCAAACAGCATGAATAATGAAGACCATTGTGCGTCCGGTTCCGTTTCAGCCTAACTAATCGTCCACAAAAAAGATCCAGTGTGAAAAATCGATTTTCACACCGGATTTGGACGGCTTTTGTGTGAAAAATGCACGAGGAAATCTAAAACTGCTTTATTCTAGAAAAAAAGCATTGAAAAATATCAATAAGTCTATTGAAACTCATATTCCAAGTCGCAGAATCCTTTCAAGTGTAAGTCACTTTACATTGAGATTGTGTGAAGGCGATTTCAATACAGTGTTGTGTTATGAAAATGTCGTTTAAATTATTTTTGTGGTTAAGTAAAATTGTAAGAATATGAAGGCATAAAATTGAAATAGATCTATATTTGTGATTCGATCGTGCGTGGGTAATAATTTATGGTTTTATCGTCGATTTCTCTATTTAGAGTTGATCAATCTTATAATACTATGTCGAAAAAGAATATGAAAATATTTATAAAACTTACGCAATTCAGCAAAAGACATTACCAAATGATACATATAAAATTTTTACAAGCAAACGTGTATCATATAAACCATTTTCCTATCCGAAAATAGGCGAAACGGAACAAAAACGTTTCCGATACAAAATACACGTTATTTTTTTCCTCGAAACGTATTATCAAACACGATCGTGGAGTACATACGTTTATCGCTTCGATGATTTCGCGCGTGCGTTATCAAAACGATTTTCCTTGGCTTTTCTTCGGTTTTTCTTCGAGTTTTTCTTAAGGTTTTTCACGCGTGACCTCCGCATGTCATCGTCCACGAAAAGCATGGTGGAAAAAAATACAAGAGGCGAACGTGTACGGCCACCATTAGATAACACCTTCGGATTTATGGCTGTTTTGTATTCTCGATGATAAGGAACGCTTCGTAGCGAAAATGGCAAAATCGATAGACTCGAAAATACACTGAGAGTTCTGAAAGTTTTCCATGTAGGGAAATTTTGTAGTGAGCCTTTTTCGATAAATTTTTAGGTCTGAAATAATTTTCTATTTTAAATTTCATCTGCAGTGTAAATTCAAGTGAATAATAAATCAAATCTTTTTTAAGAAATTTTCATGCATATTTAAATTGATCGATTTGCGTATGGAGGAATATTAAGTGTGGTAAAGTCGGTCCATTTTTAATCGTTTCTATTTTTGAAAATGTAACGAAATTACGTTTAGTTTAGCCCTCGAACGATAGCCAACGGTGATTATTCAAAACTTTCAAACGAAAATGGAAAAAAAAAGCGGCGACCAAAACGCGAATCGACATTGAACCTTTTCGTATCGGTCGTGCAAAATAGACATTTTCCACCCCGAAACTTATCGAATATTAAAAACACTTGTGACCTTTTGTATTATTCTTTCGATAAATACATTAATGTGATTTTATCGCCGTTTCGTGACGAGGGAATACGTTCAATTTGCGGCCATTGCGAAAATCGATTCTTGCTCTACGGAGATTTTCTCAAACGTGGAAAATCACGAACGATTTCACGCTCGATTATACATATATGTATATTCCATAACAGAAACGTATTTTTGTTATTTTAATGTAATATTTTAATTCAAAACCAAAGAAGACACCGGTCGTCCTTTCTATAATAGTGTGTGGTGCGGCCTTTGCCCTTCTCCATGCAAATTCGTGGGTCGTTTTTCAAGTGTAAAAGTACAGGGTCATCCAAGACACACTGGCTTTGCGTGTTGTTCGCCACGAAATGTACAGAAGCAGTATTTATATTTTTTTATGGTCCGACTTAAGAATTTATCGCCTCCATAAACGTTCTTCGGACGACGAATTGCGTATTAACGAGGTAGTTTTATTATAGGAAAATCGATTCGAAGAAAGCTGCTGGATCGATTCCGTTTTCATCGAACGCAATTTCCAATCAGATTATCTAGTATTAATTGGATTCCTCTTCAGAATTAGAAACGCGTAGTTACATTCATAACGATAGTTGTACTTTATTATGTGTCGGGTCGATGAATAGTAATAGAAGTATCGATGGTATATATTCATGTGATTGATTAGGGTGAATTATTTTGATTAATCTGCAATTTGAATAGAATATTCATTAGATATTACACTAACATCTTTCAATGGTAGCAATTAGGGCTGTTATATTCTAAATTGCTTAACAAACAGTCAAATGATCAGACATTGAAAATTCGTAGGTGCTATGTGTGTTATTCGATCGTTTATCCGAACCGAATATTTGAGAAATTTGGAAGAAAATTACACAGTTATTCGACAAGAATAATTTCCATCTTATCTCTAAAATCAACCGTTTCAGAACGAATGCGAACGGTCGTAACAAATTCATACGCGTGTTATCACCACAACGCGAAATTTCAATCTTACACAACACACTCGATCGGCGAATTGATATGTAATTTCTTTTGGAAACTTTCCCTCGTTAAATATACGAGAAAGGCCACGGCCAAGGACGAGGTCGTTTCAAATAAACGAAGCCGTAATAAAATCCTCATCTGGCACAAGGAGTTCGATGCTGAATGTTTAAGCTCCGCGAATATTTATTTCCGCACGAGTGAGTCCTTTGAAAACGTACGAGGGGAACAAAAGATCGATACGTTGGTACAAGCTTACGATTCCTTTTTATTTACTTCATAATATATAATAATATATTTCGCGTTTGTGGCAGTATTGCGAAACTTTCGTATAATGTGGCGTTTACATATAGTCACTCGAATTGCCATCACCTTTCTGAATCTATCGATTACATCTAGCTCTCTCTCTCTCGTATATCTAAAGAGAAAACTAGATGCTTAAGATAGGATAAGAATGTTAATGGCAACAAGAATTGCAAAATCAATATGAGCCGTTCAGTGCACAAACTAATTAACCCCATTAAATAAAAAGTCGAAAAATACAATTATTTGTTACATTTTCAAAACTTCCCCCCCTCAATTCAAAAAAAAATTGTCATTTAATGGTATTTATCTATTATTCCGGAAATACATTTCACACATAAAAATACGACTATACCAAGTGCCTCGACATTTTTTTTCAACACATAATGAAGTATGGTAGCTCATGTGTAAACTTCGCATAAAATTCGAGACAAATAAGCGGAGAGGTTTTAAAAACGGTGTGCGAAATCGATACGATAAGCTCTGGGTACGTTTTAGTTTTAGTGCTAGTGAAATGCGATTACCGCTAACAGGATCACGAACATACGAGATTGTTACTTTAACCGCGAGCTGGAAATGTGCTCACGGGAAAAGTGTGAAAAAAACGGGATTCTTATTGATTTTTGTAAGCCACCCTTTTTCCGTGCGTATTAGAGGAAAAATAAGAAAATTCGACGCCGACGAGTGGAAAAATGTGATACTGCGAAATGTTCATGGAGGCTTTTTTCACGTCGCATTTCGCATTCGCTTATTTTTATTCGGGCGACGCTCGTAAAATGCAAGAATTTTTTATTTAATCGACGATCTGATTGCGCCGAAAAAATATTACTTTAGGGTCGACTTCCCAAAAAAAAAAATTATATGACACATCGAAAAATAAAAGTTTATTACTCCGAAACAAACAGTAGGGCATATAGATAATATCGAATTCAATTCAATGAATATCGTAAGTGCTTTCTATATTATTGATAATGGTTTATGTTCAAAAATTGAGTTGATTCACATGATAGTGTTACTTCAGCTGTCATATTTGTAGTAAGTAATTGTTTAAATAAATTGAAAACAGTTACTATAGCATCACATTGGATAAACATAGACATAATAGTGCGATTATATTATAGATTTCAAAACGAAAGAGTAACTGTCATAATTGAATCATGACTATTGAAAAGGACACATCTTGTACAAACAATTTGAGGAAATTTTCTTTTGATTAACGACAAAATGTCTTCAAAATTATGATGACGATTTAAATGGAATCTCACCTGTCAGCACACATCCGACCAGCAAGAAAAGGAAGCCGAAGATGGGCAGCACGAGTTGGCAATTTGCAGCGACGACCACACCAGCGACCAGAAGTCCACCTTCGATCTTCTCGACTCGGAGACGAGCCAGGGGGGCTGGACAGCAGGTTCGGACTCCGCCCCCGCTGCTACCCCTAAAACAATAATCGATACGGACGTGTTGTTAGGGCTTCGATACTGGGAAAGTACACCCCTATGAGGTTGCATTTTCACGATACGGTTTCATCTAATCCGACATTGAAATGTTCAGACTAGACGATGAAATTTCACACTATGATATAGCAAGGTTGTTTATTAATACTAGCAGTAGTACCTAAGATTATAATTTTTGAGGCGATCTATATCTACCCTCGCTCACAATTTTGAAAATTCCAAAATTATTAATATTAAGAGAAATTCATGTACTAATTTATTGAAAATAATTTGAATATCTTTTGTTTATAATAGTTAAGTACTGATTTAATACATCATTGAAAATAATTCTTTAAGAAAGTTTTTTTATTTGTTTTATTAATACATAGTATGTAGATGTATTATTGGAATTTTGTAAGTAAAATTAATATAAGATCAGGTCTTATTATCGAGGATATAAAATAATATTTATTAATATCTATTTTTTGTATAAATGAAAACGAATGTATGTGTGTTACCTATTGACTCCGAAACAGCTGATCAGTTTGCCGCGAAAATCATAATTTACATAAAAAATATTGAAAAAGAAATCAAATCTGAATGAGTAAAAATATTGTCCAGTTGTCAATGTGTAAAAACGAATTTCCGGTTCGAAAATAATTGTTTCCGAAAAATTAATTATTATAAAAAACGAAATAAAAATTAACTCAAAAAGTAAAAATCAAATAAACATATTATATTTCGGTTATTATAAACAAACCATACAATTTATACGATCAATTTAAAGTTGTGTTAGTCATTATAAAAAAAAATGTCATTCAAATTTCGTAATATAATAAAAAAAAAAAATTAAAATATATCGGTTCCAAACGTGTTAATCGTTCGGCCATTGAAGGGTCGGAAACGAATTTCCGGTCGATCCGATCCGATTCGTACTTCGAGACGCAACGAAAAAACAAAATGGCCGAAAATGAATTGTTTTCAAAAATTAATTATTATATTTGAAAAAGTAAACAATGCGAGCGCCGCGGCCGACGTTACCTTGATATTCAAAAATGCTACCTATCGATAATCGGCGTTAAGGGTCAGATTTGTATGAATGTATATACAGATTTTTCCGACACACGAATATATATCTTATAGCAAAGGCCGTAAGATCCAAATTAACATATTATTTTTTAGTCTCGAATTAAATGCGATGCAAAAGACGCAAAGCTGCTATGATTTGCACCGTATGAAATTTATGCTTGACGATTTTCCATACAAAAATTGCAACAGACAGACAAACAAAGTACAAATACGCTTAGTAAATTTATATTATAGATAGATAATATTTCGAATTTCATGCGAGTTTTTTTGTGACCAATCATACATATCGATGCAAATGAGTGAAGAAGTGAGATATTGTGCTCCACATGAATACGAATGTGGTCAAACAATAATCGATTTTATCTACCTATTGATTCGATTGATTCAATAACTATATAGTCAATTATTGCTAGAACATATCGGCATTCGAATATAAGCAATATCTTACTTTTCAAATCATATATCGATCGATATAAACTGATAAGACAATAGAATCACTTAACAAAGAGAGCACAGAAATGAAGAAGTAGCCCCTGAAAATCGACTTGTCTGTTAATTTTGATCAGAGGTTATAAATTGAATGGTGTAAATGCGACTTTATATCATTCCAATGGAAGTTCCCTCAATATCCAGAACTACCCCTAGTGAAGTTTGAATAAACACGCACTGGTAGGTAACGGAGTTGAAAATGGGGTCGAAGTCGATGACTGTTGTGTTTTTCCGTTGCGTAATAATATAGCTTTTGTTTGCGTGATTATTAATGAGAGATGTCGAGGATATTAATAGTGGATTATGGTTAAAAATGTACATATTGTGTAATATATTTTTTCAAATATTTATAAATATATATTTTTAATAATCTGAAGTATTAACGATTGAGAAAAACACCACGGAAATATTGACTTTATTAACGATGTCGGTTTGCTATGCGACATGACATGACAGTGATGAAGAAAAATCGTACTAGAGTCCTTGATAACTTCATACCATAAACGAAACGAGAAAAATACGATTTCAAAACTCAATCCAAATTATGCCTATAGGTACACCGAAATTAATAAAGTAATTCCGTGAAATAAATACTCAATAATGTATACGAAGAAGTCGTCGTCGGTACCAGCCGCGAAACCTCTTACAATTTCAAAGGAAAATCAATTTATTTCAATTAACAAAATACTCGGATAGGTTTCGCGATATATGCAAATTTGCCAAAATGATATTCACCCACTGGCATATACTAAAATATTCATGTGGCTAAAAAAAACTAGTATTTCGTACGCGTACGAAAATCGTCTAGGTTCAATCACCTGGTTGCATCGATCAAGTTTTTGCTTCTTGCTTGTACATTCACGGTCTGCCGACTTTCAAGAGTACGATATTATAAAACACTTTATTTGATAGGTTTTCGTTTTTTTTTTCGGTCTCTTTTTATGTAAAAATATGGTAGAAAGCGGCGTCGAGTTGCCTCATTACTCGTGCAAAGTTTAATCTCTGAGATTACTCATCGACAGCAAATGTGTCATTGTGTTTTGATTGGATTTTGTGTTGAAACATTGATGACTTTTTTCATTTTTATAAGAATTGAGTATTTAAGATTTATATAGATACGTATAAAACTAATATTTATTTCCAATTTGAACATATGTAAGCAAATTAGCTTTCATCGTTGATATAAATTTTGAATTAATTGAACGAGTAAAACATAAAATACGGTGTTTATATAGCTACTAATAAATATTGAGTGAATATGATAATATAGAAATATTATCTTTAGTGCATGAAAACCATTACTGAATGACAGACATAAAACAATCTAAACAAAAAATATTATGTGAAATTTTAAAATATCTTTCAAATAATTGAAAATTATGATTATACTAAAATAATCATAATATACATCCAAATCTATCGAATGATATACTCACACATAAATCTGTATTACTTTTCTTGGTATTCATGCACAATTGCATCAGCATAACACTCTTCGTAACAAAACAGAATTAATCTAACCGAATCTTACCTAACATGGAAAAATAATAAAAATGGTCTAACCTAACAAAAAATCTGACTTAATATAAGATCTAATTCAACTTTGAAGTATCATGCCCATATGACAGTACACAATTTTCAATATACTCAAACCACACATCCAAACAACGACGCAACTGTTATCTGCACACACCAAAGCATCTTCGACACAAACTGTTCGATCAGAAACAACTTTCAACCAGACGAGGAACACACACGACAATCTCGCAAAGTTCTAGGACACCCAGAGCAGCCTTTGTCTGGTGTCGAGGCCCTGAGGGCAACGACCAGATGGAGACCAGATCGACATGTGCACCAGACACGGTTCGCTGGTCCGGATGGTGTCCAGGAGTCGATTGTGTCCTCGACGTGCCCATCCGCAGGTGATTGACTGTCGACAATGAGGAGTTGCAACCATTCTGCTCTAAATTCGTGTCAATTACATGTATGTATATTCAAGATGGTTATCGGATCGTGAGAAGTTAAATCTGTCTCGTGTGAAAGGGTTGAATCGATTGGGTTTCGTGGAATCCGGAGGTATGTGGAGCCTATCATGGAAATTTTCTGATATTTTGAAAAACTGATACATATTTGAAATTTAGTCCTTAATTTTGCAAAACACAGAAAAACGTTATATTATATGATAATTCGAAAAAGTTCGGTACTATGAGATAAGATTTTGTCTTGATTCAAGTAGAATTTCTAAAAACCATAGAAAAATTTCAAATGTGACTCTTTTTTCCCTTTGAAATCCAAAAAATTAGATAAAGGTTCTGTAAAGATTATGTATTCGATTTCAGAAATTATATTTTGTCTACAAACATATTTTTTAAAAGTCCTGTTATTTAATTAAGTTCGAAGTTCGTATTCGCGCGATGCGTATTTAAATAATTTTAAACGGTTTAAAGTGATTCGATTGTTCGAAAATTAAGATAGATTCACACGCGTTCAGCGTGAAAATCTTTTGTCTTGTGAAATATTTAATTGATTCGGATAGAGTCTAGTCTAGACGTTGCTCTTGTGGATTTTCTACTTTCGTAGAAAAGAATTGAGTCATTGTTTCGTTTCAGCGTGAAAAATAATCAAGACGTTCTGAGGAGAAATACGTCTTAAATTTCAAGTAAAATAGGGAGATTGTGAGAAGCGTGATGCAACTTTATAATGAACAATTAAAAGTTAATATGCTGTGAAAGTAACTGAATATTTTATGATTTAACATTTAAAGGTGAATGAAAATATTTTTAGCATTGCGTTTGAATTGTTAGGTTCGATTGAAGCCTCATCGTTTGCCGAAATAGCGATATTAACGCTTTAATTGCTAATGTAAAATAATTGCACAATTTTTATGATCGATTTCCAATTTTCCTGATAAAATTGCAATCCGAGAATTAGAACAAAATAATTAATAGTTTCGAAAGACCAGAATTATTCGAAAAATTCACAGTTCGTTGCCAAATGTGAAAATGTTCGAGAAAATTTTTGAAAAAGATCCAATGCGACAAATTTCTTATGAATTTTCCAAATATATTAATTTTTCTCCGTACATAAAATTAGACTTGTTAAAAAGCAATATAACTTTTATTTAAACGAAAATTATTAATTACAAAAAATATATTTTCGAAGGAGACGTCAGATATGAATATCATTTTTTCCCGGTAAGCTTACGTGTTATATAAAATCTCGCTTTGTGAAAAACGAATCGCTAAGCGGATTTCTTTTTCAATGAAAAAGCGTTCCACGTAAAGTAAATACGTTTTTTCCGTTAATAACACTGAAAAAAATCTTTTTAATTATTATAGATGAGTCATTATTGAATGTCACAGTATTTTATACGATCAGCTCTGAAATACATAGGTTTCGGATAAATATCATTTGACTTTCGGTTTGCAAAAACATAATCAGAAGCACTTTAAATCGTTGTTTAAATAAATAATACTAAAACATATAGCATAAAGTGGTGTTTCCTAATAATCGTAAGTTGAATTTTCAGTTTTTCTAAAAATCGATATACAAAATGTACTATATCAAATTCATCGTCAAAAGCAATATGTGCTGAAAAAATCAATATTCACTGAAACAATACTTCATATTTTTTCGACAAAAAGCTTTTAAAATACATTTTTTATATTCAGCAAGTATTCAGATAAGCCGATAAACATTCGAACACAAAAAGAATCATCGAATCGTTCAACACTCTTCCCACTCGAATCGATGAGATAAAGGTACTTATGAAGCAGAACATCGGCACGAAATTCAACGTAACTTAAAATGAAACGCAACCTAATCTAATACCAAATAACATCCTGATGAACAAACTCAATAACAATTTCGTCCAAAAACCTAACTTAACTAGGAGATGATATGCTTAATAGGCATTGAGAAAATTATTTAAAAAATCAACAACAAACCGTTTTTGACAATCGGAAATTGTGACTTCTACAGGAACTGGCGCAGTCACAACAGTCACCGGCTTGTCTTCCTTGACCTTCTTCTCATCATTCTGCTTATTTTCTTCATTTTCCCTCTCGTCCCTCTTCCCGAACAGACCGGCCAACATTTTTCTTGCTTTCTCCCCGATCCTTCCGAGATGCATTTGAAAATGCGAACCTTCTTCGCCTGTGTTAAATGCACGCGAACCTCGGTCCGCGCGAGCCTTCCAAGAACATCGCTACGATGTTCGATGTCCGAATGCGACTTGGACACTTTGTGTGAAGTAGAAACGTGTCTTCTTTAATTTTTGATGTAATAACGACTGGATGGTGTATTATTCAGATGGTGTTGCGGTTTTTCTGCCTCTGCTGCTATACACCGATGGTGTATGCGTCAAAGTTTCACATGGTACAACTGGAATTTTCACCAAAAAAGCGATGCTCTATATAGATTGTTCGTTTGTTATATCTTAATGCATCGATGCGGTGAGCTTTCGATTCGTTTGAATACATTAAAATAATATCGGTTCGAGTGTAACGTAAATATTTAAAAATTGGATCTTATGGATGGTCGTCTTCAGTACGAAAAAAATAAATATACTATTGAAGTGTAAATCGTTACGTTCGGTATTGGGTCGACTCTATAATTTATTTACGGACACTTTATTTTCGTTCTGAGAATCGTCAATCCAATTTGAATTGTTAGTATGCGCTTTCAATCGCGGAAGTGTCATTAACGAAAATTGGAAAAAAAATCAATTATCTATAGAAGGAAAAAGCTTAAAATACACTGAACTAGTTCAACGTGTGATACGATCGACATTTGTGTACATTTCGAACGAGTAATACGATCAATCACACGACAAACAGTTTGCGGTCGTTCGTAGTTCGATACTTCTGATTTAACCGTCGATGACTTCTGTTTACTGACAAGATGATGATCATGATCTGTATAATATATCTATAGACTGAGCCTCAATAAAAAAATATCGATCGATGTGCACGTTGAATTTTGCAGGTGCAAATTTCAGAATTTGAATGTTTAATGCGTGAGAAACGAATCTGTGTTCTTTGCTGTTGAATTATGATATTGAATCATACTAATGAATCAATGATGTGTGATGCATCGAAAATACGTCATGTTTAATCAATTAACGATATTTCTTTTTGTATCAGATACAATGTTTAAAAATGACGATTTCAACTATTTTTTCAGATGCGTTAAAGCTTTAATTATATTCATAAAAGACTCAACATCATAATGAATCTGTGTATCGATTAAAATTAGCGATGTTCAAGTGTGTCAGTGGTACGAAGGCCCTTCATTGAAGGGCATATAATGTCTGAATATCGATATTCTATCGAACAATACGTGTATATCAGACAATTCTAAGCTCATTCGTACATAGAATTCTAATCAAGCGATTTACTCGTGACCGCCTCGTAAACAATTCATCGTGTAAAATAACAGAAAGAATTCTAAATGGATAGTGAATTGGAAATTCGATCAACGGTAGTAAACTCATCAATCAAAATCTTTATTTGATTTCCGACTCGATATGGAAGTACCGTATGTGATAGTTGTACAACTGTATTACTGCGATTTCATCGTGCTTAGTTTCCGAGTATAATTGAGAAATATTTGAGTTATCAAGAGCAATTAATAACGAAACTGGAATACGTAGAGATAATTTGTGGCGTTAGTTTGTTTAGATATGCGGTTCGATTACAGCTAATATCGTAATTCCAAATATTTACACGATACGATTCGAATATGTTGGAATATTGTCTGAGAAACTGACTAAACTCCAATATCGAAATCGCAACGAACAAAAATTTTCCCACAATATTTCCCCGAAAAAAAAAATGCGAAAATAAACAGGCCAAGGCGAGTTTTCATCGTCGATGTAAACTATATTTCTGACACCACGAAATATTCGTTTAAACTTGACCGATTTTAATGAAAATTTTCAAAATTTTCTCCTGTCGAACCACAATCCGATATGAAATACGACAGAACAATAAAAACCCGTTTGAACCGAATCGAAAGCAATTAGAAAACCAATTCCGTTAAACGCGAACCGGTATCTAAAACGATCATATTTGAATTGTTAAAACGAAAACAAATTATCCCATCGCGAAATTACTTTCCCAATCGAAAATCGCAGATAGCGCGCCCTTTTTCGAATTTATACGCTTCGTCGGTAAATCACGGACATAAAAATAAAATATGACTTCGAATGATACGAAAGCGAACATTGAACATATCTCGCATAAAATAAACGGACCCAGATTTTATCATAGCACATGCAACGCTGACGCGCAAAGATGAGTATTTTTAAACCATTCGAATAAATACAGCTATGATTTTCGAACACTTCCATACATAACTAGAACTGAATTCGCAGTAAATCATAAAATCAAAAGAAAAAAATATAGAAGACGACTAGAATTTTCGCGAAAAACTGATGAAAAATTGATTCTGGGAATCGAAAAACTAGTTGTGTCACAAAGAGAGAGATCATTGATATTTTAGATACGAGAAACGTTGTTCCGAGAACACAGAGTTCTATTTATTGTTACGTGAACGTTTCTTCCCGAACTCGAGGAGTAAACAGAAATGACACGGAAAAATAAATAAGCTCTCTGAAAGCTTGCACAAGATATTTTCAAATTGACATTTTTCACATTTCGAAGTCGTTATTTGACGTGAATCCTTCGTGTAACGTAAGTGAAGTTCGACCTCAAACTTAACAGTACGTTTACGACTTCGTGAGAGATAATAAATGCGGTTTGTGGTTGTTTCCCTTCTTTTTTTCAATATATGTATGTGTAGTACATACTTGCGAGCTCTGAACTTGAACCGGTCGTCAGTGTAACAATGCACCGATGCATTTTTTAGTGTCAGTATATGATACGGAACATACGCATAGGAACGTTCATAACGAGTAAAAAAATGTTAATAAATGCATAGTAAGTGAAAATTTTGATGTTAGTACTCATAGCAACTGATCATTTGCACACTGTGCATGAACATTCAAATTATAAGGCTTCATTTGCTTGTATAAAAATAAAGTGTTTGAATCAAAAGATAAACATTTCTCCTTGATTGTGACCGGGTGTTATTGAAGATGAGTACACATATGGCTTATCTTAAAAAAATGTTAATTTCATTCGTTGAAAATGCAAATATAATAAATCAAGTCGATAATTTTAAACAGTATACGAGAAAGTAGAAGCGTGTTTTGATTTTTCGTGAATTAACTAGAGACATTAAAATCTCAAACAAGGTTTAAACAAAAGCAATTTATCGCCGTCATAAAATACGAAACCAACTTCTTTCTCACCGTCAAAATCACTTCCCACATTACAGAAAGCATTGTGTGTACAAAACAGTGCAGCTTTTCAGCCACAACTTTCTCAGAGGGACGATAACTTCAGCTGAACAAAAGAGAAGTTATGCGCGAAAGTAGTTCGCGGTTCTGAAAACACATCGACATTCAGCCGAGATACAAACTTTCATTGAAACGTTAGTTCTTTTGGATTTATTGTGTGTGTTTTTTCGGGATTCGTTACAACTGTATATTTGGAACAAAACAAGCGGAAAGCTTCGCTTTCAAACTATTCGGTTCAATTTAATCCAGAGGAAACCGACTGAAACTTTGCATCTATTTCAGGAACGTTACATTCAACGAAACGTGCATTTGAATTAAGTTTATTTTGTATAACGTCAGTTTTCGATTCTAAGTGTGTTTGAAGTTCCATTTTTAACTATGATTTCAAATTTGATTTTTTATTGATATTCCAATCGATACGTAAATGGTTCTAGCTCATTTTATATGAAAATTTATATCCACCATTAATCATATTATCCTAATAAAATCCATTACGATATAAATTTCCTAAAATAGCCGCCTTAACTGAGCGATTAAGCCCAGATTCAAAACTGAACAAAAGAGCCGAAAACACTTTGCGACAAAACCGACGTTCAAAGCGTAATTTATGAGCATATTTTGAAATTTCACAAAAGCCAAAATTAACACTTCCTAAATCCGACGCTTAAAATAGATATTTATTAAAGAGCGTTAAATTAATTTGCGTCTGAAACACTCGCGACACTAATTAGCGCAGAAAGCAACGGTTAAGGCGTCATTTTGCCAAGAACGATCAACTTTTCTCGGTTCAATGTGATTTTAAACACTTCAGATCTCTGCTTGTACAATATAATCCACAGAGTTCATTCACTCGTAACTTAAGAAAGCAATTATGAACACTTTGAACGCACTCGGTTCGCACAAGTGTTATACAGATCGAGACAAAGAACGATACTAAGTCAACTGAAAATCATAGATTTCAGACGACAGGAAGATAAGTTCTGAAAATAATCTAGATTTATATGAATTTTTCCATTTGTCATCAACCCCTTGGGTTATAAAACATTGATAATTGACGTTAACGTACACCGTACACAATAAATATTTTCTTTTATGAGCGGTATGTGTATTAAGGCGACCGTACATTAGCTTCTACGATCGTTTTATTTATGAAACGTTATAAAATTTTACGTCTACCACTTTGTCGACTTGGCTTCGGAACAAAATATAAAATTTAATTAGAATTCGCTCGAAATCGATTCGAATTACACAACTTCGAAGCGACTTTTTTAATCGAATTTCACTTTTATGCCAAAAAAAATGTTAAACACACACGACGTTTTTATATAATTAGATATAATAAAAGACTTTCGTTCATTTGCGATTAAATTGGACGAATCGTACGCGATTAAAACTCGCTTATTATTTATTTATTAGTGTGCGACCGAAGTGTATAATTCAGAACATCGCGTGCAGAACACGCAATATAAAACACGTGAAATTTTAGGCTACACCATGACAAATGTTTTCGTTTTGATATCTATCTGTTTCGTACGAAAAATTCAAATACAACCACAATAGAACTACGAAACTATTACGTGCTGTTGGTTTTGGCACAAGATTACAACAAGAAGATCGGCCAAATTAGCGTTTCGAAAGACCCTTCAGATACGCTATAAATATTCGAAAGATTTATATGAGATATGTTGAGAGACACGTGTGAAAACATGAGTGATTTAGATCTAGTATCAAGACAAAAATATTATTGTATAATATTTGGTGTCTATTTGATACAATGAAAATTAAAAAAAAAACTGGCTTATATCTCTATGAAATTAGACGCGTCGATCTAAATCCAACTAGCGTGAGAAAGTGTTTATACACTTGGCGTTCTCATTAATTACGCTTATCTCTTTCCCGAGGGGAAATTTCATCTTTTGCCAATACGCAGATGGCTTCCATTTCAAAAGCGAGCATATCTCATATTTGCATCTCGTTAGCAGTTTATTTGATCGAGGATACGAGCCGTTGCCGTTGAAAATGTTGAGTGCTCCTCTAATGTTCGGCTATAAGTATTCCGATGGTTTATGGACTTTCATATGAACGCAGTATGGAAATGAATGTCTGTGTGTAATTTGAGTAATTTTTATTTCTCGTTCCGCATTGTTCGAGCCGTTGCATGTGTCATTCGATGGTTTTGTTAAAACAATGCCTTGTTTTTTCGACGAAGCGTCTTCGCGGTTTGATATTTTCGAATGGAAAACGATATGCTTCGTATATTCAATTTTAAATTGATATGTTTAATGAAAAATATATTAATGTGCCATTGTCTTATCGTCATGAAATATATCGAGATCGAGATTTGATCTGTACGAAACGTTTCATTGAATATTATCTGATCGCGATATTGACAATACGTCCACGTCATAATTTTTTACACATGCCAAAATTATCTTGCAATGAAAAGACAAAACATTTTTTTTTCATTTCAGATATGAATCTACCAAAAAATTTTTTTCTTGAACTTTCTTAGCCAGTTCATTGAACATATACGCAACAACGAAATCGACGTACATTACAAAATGACTTTCTTCACCACGTGAAAATGCATTAACAGACACGTTCATCTCGGAGAGATTACAATACGCAACCTTTCACTTTCTTACCATCAATCGTAACAAGAGAGTTACTCGCGTTGAGTTAACCACATGTTCGACTAGATTGCGACAACTTATGCGAAAATCGTGCAACTCTAATTTTATCTGAAAATCAATACAGTGAAACCTCGCTTAGCGAATAATTCGCATAACGAGAAAAATAAAATACGAAAAAATTACTCGCTTTTCGAGCATAATGAGTGACATTGTATGCAGCATCTATTCAATAAATATTGATTCGATTAATGAATAGGGAGGGCGGGGCTGAAAGATCCGGGGATAAATTGTTCCGAAAGGAATATTTTAAGTATTAATAAAATTACGAGAAGTTCATAATAAATGAATTAAGTAATGTGCGACTTTGGTATTTTAGTTATTCTGATGACGATGTTTGAGTAACATGATAACTTCGGAACAACTCACCCTCGAAATTCTCAACCTCACTCCTTCCTTATCTAGTATTACGAATAAGATTTGTGAATGAGTTATGCTCATTATGCAAAATTACTATTCAGAATAATATTGATGTATATAAACTTGATAAAAAATCTCAAACGATTCGATGGATGTGTCATCACGCGCATCCCTCAAATCGATAACAGACCTCAACTACAAGCAGCACGTACCAAAAAGCGAGCTTTCGTTTAAATTTTCAATACGTACACGAAATTCGGATAATCAACTTGACCTCATGACGTCACAATGCGGTAAGTCATATAGCGCAATGTGGGCACCGTACCGCGGCGTACCACAGGGAGACATCGGCGAACTTTTCGAGCTTTTCAACATCCCGACCTCTACAATGCTAAGTTCTAATGGAAACGTAACGAAATTCGGGCTAACTGTCTCGGCGATGGTGGAAAAAATGAAAAAAATCGCATGCGAATCGCGCGGCGTGCGTCGAAATTCGCATGCGAATCGAGCGAATCGCGCGGTCCGCTTCCACAGTGTGAAATTGAGCGGAGATGTTCTGAGAATTTTGTGCTGGATGTTATTCTTTTTAAGTTGAATTGTACAATTAATACCGGGGATTGTTCGGATGTAGGATGAAAAGCTATTTCGCTGAAAGAGCTGCAGTCGAGTCGATAAAGCCTCGAAGAGAGAACAATACAATACGGCTCTCGGTTGAACGGTTAGAGTACGTATCTCGATAAAACTTTAATATCGCTCGATTTATACTTTCATATAGATGATTGAGAAAATGTATTTTATACGAATCGATCTCGCGTTAAATAAACAAAGACAGTCATATCTATTTCGAAACTGTGTAACGTTTCCAGCAATAAACGCCCACTGTCAATATGACACATCTTCTCCAATATAATCCAACGAACCCAAATCATCAAATCGCGTATATGCATATTCATATTAATGCACTTCGAATGCAGCGTTTCGTGACGTTTATAAATAGCAAACTCGATATGTAGCTTTCGATCAGATGCAGAACATAAAATTAGATCGCAATCTATTTTCGCAAAAATCACTCATCCTACGCACGATAAGAGAGCATGCAGAATGCACGCAACATCTATTGTAAATTTTATTTTTTTACGATACATATGACGACTGAAAAGACCAAGGGGTACAAGTGACATTTTTTTCCGAATTTCAGTAATGTACAGGAATCGCTTCTCTATACACTCATATATTTTGTAGCAAAATGATATAAACGAACTTGGAACGTGTACCGAGATATATCATCAAATCGCTCGAACTACAAATAAATGTAGGTACATGCTCGACATGGAGTGCACTTTTCTTGAAATCACTTGTACTCATTGGCCTATTCAGTCGTCATATATAATCCATTTTGCTTTCTCGAATCGGAACATTGAACTTTGCAGCACCACGTGCTCGCTAGAAATCGCCGGAGAAAGGAGTCGAGTCGATCGGGTGAAGAGATCTTTTCACTTTTTTCGATCTATGTAAGATTTATTTAAGAAGAAGATTTATCAAAATGTACGAGAAATAAAATATAAGCATTGAAGGAAGTGAATTGTTTCGAAAATTGCGATTACAGTTAATTCGACATTGACCTTACAATAAATGTCGTTGCGTACTAACCAAAGCCGCAATGCTGGCGACGATTATTCATTTGAGTTTTTCAAGCCTGTCCAATAATATCGATCTGATAAACTTTCTTTGGACGTGATTAATTATACTTTATTTTACTTTTAGACCAGTATTATTTTCAAAATATTTTACAGTAATGTATTAAGTTCAAGCAAACAATAAGATTATCCCGATGTTACGATTGGGAATGGCAATTATCCAAGAATTACAGGATTTGACCGTAATTATTTTGCTAAACTGTAAAGCGCTCGTATTACATAAATCGATTTTCACAATAATGAAATTAATCCGTTTCGAATTTTGATCATAATTTGAGACTAAATCGTACATTTATAGCGTAATTTCGAATGTAAATGGTAAAATTAACAATCGAATTTGTGAATATCGATTTAAACGCTAGCTTGTGCAACGATGAACATTCAAAATGACTGTTATACATATGTACGTAGAATTAAATTCTCGAAGTGAAACTTTTTGGCATCGCTGTTTTTCAAATAGATCACATAACCAAAATTTTGGCTCTTAATTGATAATTGCTAATGTTAACAACCGATCGAATATGCAAAATCGAGCAAAGGTCGAATCATTGTCATCAATGACGATTCGAATATCGTCTTCACACATAACAAACACGAGATGATAAACAAACAACATATTTTTTTCTCATTGAAAGCGTTAATACGCTATTTGCACAACTTTTTCAAGACATCTGACTACTGTTAGCGACTTGCGAAAACGAATTACACTGTAATCTTTTCACAAGACGACCGGATTAACGCAAAAACGACTGTTAAATACAGTGAAGTTTAAAAAAAATATATAACAACTCAATTTCAGTACGAACAAAAACGAATGATGATTTCATACTTTGACGCGTTCACAATGCATTTCCGCAAACGATCTATGGATCAATTCCGCTCTTCGGATCGACGATTGAATATTTCTACAACACAAACAGATAAATCTAAAACATACAGAAGGAAAAACGATCAGTAAATAATTACGGTCATTGTCTCTGCCAGTGGATATCGCGTGTCTAGTTTTGCGGAAGATGAAATGCGACATTAGCTAAAAAAGGAAATCAACTTTGCGACTGGTTAGTTTCACACGATTTTGCACATAAAATGCGAGAAAAATATCCGAATGTATTTCCATAAAATAAACCTAAGTTTAATGAATAATTTTGCGTGTACTTTAAAATAAATTCGGAAAAACGCCATCGTCTTAAATGAACTCGTAAAGTTAACAATCATCGCTCGATGTACGCAAGCTAATAATATAAGGCGTCACGAATTGATTTAATATTGCAGGTTATACAAGGTGTATTGCGTGCCTTTTGCGACAGAAATCGGCTGAAACATGCTGAAATAGCTTTGCTCTTGAAAAAAATATACAATAGCAAATACGTAGACGTTGCGAAAAACCAAGGACATGTTAGACTATACGACAAAAAATTTATTCGCAATATGGATTTTCGCAGACGAAAAGCCGAAATTGAAAATGCGCAATCGGCGTATTTGAATATGGGAATATTTCGAGATGCAGTTTTCCGATTTTCCGGAAACGTTATGATATTATATCTACATTTGCATTCGATATAATGCGGCATTATGAAAACCTTCAGAACAATACAAGCGTACAGAATCTCCAGTTTTCAATGCAACAATGATATTTTACCGACGATGAATATTGAAATGGAAATACAAATGGTTTCCGTCGCTGTTTGTTTTTTCGATTTGCCATTATCGACACTGAAGCTTCAATCTGAGGTTTCATAAATATATTTATCTACTTGACACCTTCGCTTTTGAATTATTTGAATGTTCATTTGACCATTTTTTTTTTCGTTTTCGAATCCTTTTTGCGGAGAAAGGCAGTGACGCGCAACGAGAGTACAGTTATTTCTGGTTCGGTGCAGTGTGTCACAGAGCAGATAACGGCCTGAATTTTCAAATCGTTCACTGTGGAAAAAATGGAATGAACTAAAACACAAAGAGACAGCTCGTATTATAATCGAAAGAGAGTACAAAAATAAACAACGCCTTGCACGGACATAATAAGGTTTCACACGAAGATACAACAAAACATGCGTTTGTGTCACGATACTTTTTCCGCCTCTTTGTACCTGTACGATGCGAAATAAGGTCACATATGAGAACAAAGGTACACGGAGAACAGCTCTACGCCAGAACCGAAGTGGGATATAAATTCTAAGAAATCACATTGAATCAGTGTAAAAATGATTCATAAAAAATAATATGAAATTTTAAGTAGATCGAATAGAACGAACGCGTACCGAATAGCAAAAATTATAAAGTAAAATTAAGGAAAATCCTTAAGCCGAGGATTGACTTATTAGTTCTGAAGACGATAAGGTACAATGTTTCAAATCGATTCATTTGCAACTCACTTGCTCGAAATTTCGAATGATGTAATTCCAAGTGTTTTAAATGTCAGTGGGTTTACGAGCACATCATAAAACTGAAATCTTATTGCGTATCATAGAAGAAAAGAAATTAAAGAGTACACTACTAAATTTTGAGAAACTCGTATTCGAAATTGATTATCTATCATGATTTTGAAAAATATTCGAGAGTTTTTTGAGTGATCTAATGTTATTTGTTAATATTATGAACCCGTTTATATCATTTTTAAAATCAAACGCACTCAAAAACATTTCTACACTAATTTAAATTTGTTGCTTAAATCTCCAGACTTTTTAGAAGCCAAATCCAGACCAACGAGCCAAACATGAAACATTTTCGGTACTTCCGTACCTAACATCTCATCAAAACAACACTCACACTCGCACCCCTATCTTTTCAATCGAAAAAAATAATCACAACATAAATTTTAAATTAACTATCATAGAAAAATACATAATTCGACCCTGCTTTCATCCAACATCTGAACAAGTCGGAACAAGCACGTGGAAGCCTCTCAACACCGAATCACCCAGTCGAGTGGTCGCAGCGACGAATAGATTTTCCTCCTCACGAGGAAGTACTCCATCTCCTCACACCCTCGACCTTCCACCACCTCAGCCTAGATGCTCCTCCCTTAGCCAGCCTCCGTCGGTGCTGTGGACAATAAAGCCGCGGCGGAAGCAGAGAGGACTCTTTGAAGTCGAGGCTCTCTCATTTTACGAGCCGGGGTCTCGGAAAAGCCACTCGCTTGTACATTTTCTTCTTGCGTCGAAAACTCTGGCAAAGTTTCAACGGATGGCTTCTCGTCCGCATAATAGTCGAGTGGAAAAAAAAATTGTAAACAGCCTAGATGCTCTGGATTGGTGCCTTGAGTGTAGTTATCTAATGATTTTTTTTTTTAAGAAGTGGCGTAAATTTATGCTCTCTAAAGGATTGGGAAAACAGCGAATGTGTGAAGAGCGTATGCACCGCTTTTTTGGGTAAATATCGAAAATTTTGTGGTTTGACTGTCGTGACTGGTCGATTTGAGTAGAAAATATAAATTCGTTTAACGCTTTTATATAATAACACATACACGTATGATGTGTTGTAAAAAACCGATCAATTTTGATCTGTGAAAGCGTCCAATTAAATCGGCATATGATGAAAATTGCATTTTGCAACAATAGATTTCAAAATTGAATGATTCATGTGAAAATAAATCACAGTTTAACCGGCGATAAAAAAATGTACGTGCGATAAATAAATTTCTATAATATGATTCAGTCTACTTCGTAGAGACAAAACGAATTACGTATGTCAATTACTTAATGAAAATGTTACACATTATTATGAACACGAGAACAGTCATTACAAAGACTAACTATTATGACTCGTCGTAGTTCGAAACTCTATGTGATTGAAGCAATTTCATATTTTATGCAAATTATTATTATTATTAAGTTGTCACAGTACTATAACGTCACAATGGACAAGCGTACAAAAGAGAACTATTATTTTCCAACAGCGCTACAGCAACAGACCTAGAGCTGTACTTTTCAGGGGTTTCATAACCACAGATCTTTCTCGGTTAGGAATGGTTTGCCCATATCACATTGGCGGTTTAACTATTATAATTTTCCAACTGGATTCAGATAAGTTGGTAGTAGACAAGTGAGTTGAATTTAGCGAAGTTGAATAGGATCGAATGGGAAAGGGAACGTCAGATGCAGACGCCGAAGAACGGTTCAATGGTTACGCGAAGTCAACGCCCTTCGAACAGCAGCTCGTCCGTCCGGTCGTCCGTTATGTTCACAGAGAGAAAGAGCAAAATGCGAAAAAATATATTATGCCTATCTTGCGAGATGAATTTGCGAAAAAATCGCACGAGCCGAGTTGCATCATCGAACTGTTGCAGCCATAGAGTATGTTGCAGCGCACAGTTGGCCGATTCGGCGATGTTGAATTTTTCGCACTGTGCTATATAACTAATGTGTGAATCTATATGTCGATTTTTGTATGTATAGCTTTAGTTCATTCGTGTTGTCGTTCTTTCTCACTCTGTCTAGCTCTCTCTCTTGCAAATGCATATGTGAAAAATAGAGATAAACTTTATTGTTATTGCAGTTCCTGTTAACATTGCTGTTCTTGCTTCGAGCAGAAAGGATCAGACTAGGGATACAGCTATACGAAAGATGAGGACGCCTATGTTACTATCTCCCTCATTAGTATAGCTAATCCGATCCATTCCGCTCACCAGTGGATAGTGAACTTAACGTTAGTATTTAGTTCTTTCACAAATACTAGAAAAAGCTAAATATGAGCGTAAGAACTACATGTATGGCAACAGTCATTTGTAAATTACTAAAAAGTATACGACAAGCACGAATGGCTAGAGCCATACGTAAATCGACCCAAAAACACGCCATATTCGAAAAAGATAAACTTCCGAAGAGCTTCTGAAACTTTACGGAATCATCGAAAACTCTTCACCGGAGCTCGAGGGCTATTTTCACAGTTGCGCAAGAGAGTCACGTTTCGAATGCAGCTAACGAATTAAATCGCCATTTGAATAAGGCTTTAAATAGCGAACTTCGCTTTGAATATTTTAACGAGGTCGCCGAATACGCTTTTGGTCCCAATGGGAGTGCTCCGAGCCGAATTGGGTTAGTTTTTCGTGTGGCTTTTCAAATACGTAACGAACGACTCGACCAACAGTTAAACTTTTCAATCGCGATTTTCGCATACGAGAGCTAACATAAAAATCCATTTTCTCAATTTCGCGGCATATTAATCACTGTAATGCATCTTGTACGTAATTGCGCAGATGGTGGATCGAGATTGCAACCACATAAGACTCGGCACAATGGCGGAAGAAAAATTATTTTTTTTAAATTTTCGCATCAAAATAGAAGAATAATAATGGTAAGAAACATCGAAATATTTTTGGATTCATAGAAATTAAAAACTTCACCATTGTCATTTGAATTGTTTGATGCACAACATGATTAACTCCTTTCAACGAAAAACGATGAAACGCGTTTGATTCATTTAACAAAATTCCATGCAAATTAAATTCATTATGAGCTACGGATGTATTCAATTCACATTAGAGTATAAAATCAATTATCAATTCATTATTCGGCAGCCAAACTTATGTCATTTAATAGTATTATTCAAAAAATATATTTTACACATGACTATCTATTTTTTTTTTTCAAAAAGTGAAGTTAACCACTTCATGCACTGAACAATGAGCCAGTTCTCGAGCCATACGTCTGCAATACAGGCTTTACATACAACCGTGGTATATTATACCGATGAATAAACGATTTCATAATGTAAATTTCTCATTTTTTAGCGTTAACCGTTCGCATAACGGCAATATCTTCGCATCTTTCATACATCGATCGTTCGCAGTCTCATTATATGCACGACCGAGTCTCCCATACGTTTGTGGGTCAGTTTCGAAACGAGTCGAGTCTGAAAGGTTCAATTTTTTATTTTGCGATATCTTCGAAATTTTCGATTATTAATCTGACATTGCGACATGTGAAGATTTCGCAATCGAATATAAAGTGTCAGATTCGTGTGTAGGATTGACATTGAAAATATATGCGGTGGATCTTGAAATTTATCTGTCGACTGTCAACCTTGGTCTATTTCTTAATTTATCTGAATAATGGCAACAGAACGAATCGTCGAGTTTGATTAGTTTATTTCCGACAGCTCTTATCAACGTTCTACAGATTCTGTGATAATTATAGCGCGTTAGTTTATAGCGCAGAGAACAAAGATACGAGAAAAATCGATGTCAAATCTTCTGTTTACGACGAACTAAGATCAAATGGAGAAATTTCACCGAGATTTTTCATTAAGATCGTTAGAAATGACCGATCAACAACCTGTTTTCGACCAATTCGGAGACGATAAGACATTTTTTCTTGTCCACGAAAGATGAAAAGAGAGAGAGAATCTAATCATTAGGCACTAGGCACTTCCTCGGTTAGTTTAAATGGGAAAAAAAAATGGAAAGTAACAGAATAACACTAGTGCGACCTCTTGAACGATTTCCAAATTCGAATCGAGATCTTTTCCCGCTCGAAAAATTCGCAACGAGAAAATCGATTACGATCATTCGTTCACGATCGACAATTTAACGATTTATCGACTCGAGAATATAAAAAATGTATTAAATAACTTCTATTGCGTATGCATGTTGACTTTTTACGAATTCCTATCGACAAAACAATGCAGCATTAAACTGAGCACACAGGAAAAGGTTAAAATTACTATTGCGTTCACGTTAACCAGTAAACAAAATCCCAACACATAAGAAAGGAAAGTCTATTAAAGGAAAAGATCTTATCGAGGTACGAAGCACGTGAGCAAAATTCACGTATAGCCGAAAGGGGATACGGTCACGAAACTGCAGAACAAACGTCGCCTAAAAAATAAATATCGTGTTGAATGTGAATATAATTCACTTGGCTTCTAAAACATGAATATCCTACAACATAATCATAGCCATGCGGGACCCCCATCACGAATTGTCCTGGTGAATCATGGGGGAGAATGTCTTTTAGGGGTAATCAGAGCATGATTGCTTTTGAATGGATGCTTTGTTCTATATATTAATAGAAAATAAATCGGTTTGTTTTATTTAAAAAAAAAAAGGTTTTGTTTTGTATCTTTTTTTATCTCAAATAAACACAGATTTCTTTTGATGGGTTTACATCTGACACTTGTGTAGACAGTGTAAATAACCTTGCGGTGAACTCGTAAAACTGTATTTACTGTATAAAAAAAGAACATATGTATGTATGTAACATAAAATATTTATTTTATATATTTAAGAAATTAAGATGGAATTAAAAAAATATACATCAAAATATTCGAATCGAATTTTAAAGCAGAATCATTACATTGAATATCGTATGTATGTTTAGACTGAAAATACACTACGAGTTGCATGAAATCGACGATTTTCTTTATGGTTCGTTCGCTGCAATTCGATTACAATGTAAACGAATCTTCTATAGTTACGTACGACTATGTAATAAAGAAAATTCGTTTACAATGCATACGAACAAATTTACAGACAGATTTACACGAAAATCACTAGACCAATCAAATTTTGTAAGCATATTCTGTGAATCACGACAAAAAACATAATCTAACCCAAAAACCACAACACTAATTGTAAGTGCGATCTAAATTTTCGTTTACACATGACTATAGCTTCCATTCCGATCACTCTACAATAAAATGGTATAGATAGACAATAAAGTACAATCTTAGTCATGTATGAACGAGGCTTAAGAGTGAAAATACATATAATCAACACAATAAATGTGGAATATAAAATTGTATGCACGTGCACAAGTTCTGGTGGGTGATTTCCGGAAGGACGCATCAGGTTAAAGACCTCGCTGGTCTCCAACGACCACAATGGTGTTCGGTCAACTGAATCCGAAATAGAAGAAGGAGGTGCCAAGAAGTCCACATTCGAATCTGATATAGATCGAATTATGGATCTCTAGATCTAGGAGACGTCGCATTATTAGAAAGTTGTTCCGAGTGGAAAATAATCGGTGCGAGTTTCTGGACAATGGAGCTTGGACAACCTTCGTTCGCTGGAGCGAATGTCGTTAGTTACTCGTTTAAATGAATTGTAATGGATTGTAGAAAGTTTAGATCTGAAAAAATTGGTTCAATCGATATGTTGAAATGATCGGTGGTTTAGAAAAAATGATTGGTACAACTGTTAAATGCTTCAAATTTGAGATATGTGTATGAATGAATCTGACTTGAAAATAAATATTTCGAAATATGAAAAAAAATGTAACTAGATTTAAATACAAGAAAATGATCAAATTATGCAAACTCATTTGAATATGTGTCGCAAAAGTGACTTTTGTTTTCTTATCCGTACAAATTTCTGAAAGCATTCGAAGTATTGCCGTTTCGAATTTGGACAATTTACATTGTTTAACGTTAGTATGTAGTTGAAAAACGAAACCTTCACCTTGGTAGATGATAATGAACGAGTGATTTCATTGAACGAAGTCGGAAACACAGTTAATTCGACGTGAGATAAAAAAAATAACGAGTCCGTTACAAGATAACTCATTGCTGAATAATCGCAACGATTAATTCGGAACATTTTTCACACGAGTAAAGGATTGCGACATTGTGACATTTTAACTGCATGAAATTTATCGAACCATTGTTTCGAATCGGAGGCGTTTTGATCGGAAATCAAAAAATCTTAATGGTTTCATTGAGGATCGTTTTGGGGAAGGGTAAAAAACATTTTTTACCTGACGACCCGAAATTATATTATACACTTCACTATATGTATACAAAAAGAATGTAAAGTAGCTTTAGTATTAGTAGAACACTTTTAAACGTCAATCAAATTCAAATCGAAACATCATTCAATTTGAATGATTAAACGAATTCTTTTCAAATGATTTTAAACAGAATTAAATTTAAAATCGATTTATGACCTAATATACTCATGTATAATTATTAATAAGTAGATCGTATTTGATTTTAAAAATACCACATTACTATTTTGTCATTGTCTCAACTCGATCGAAATCTAAATCACGAGATTTAAACAAATGAATTAATTAATTTTAGAATTAAAATTCTCTAACTCGATTCAATTGTTGACATATGAATACAATAACGGAAAAAATTCAATACATGCACGAACGTAACGATGCTCGAATATACGAAATAAAACCTGACACCATAAGAATCCAACAAGAAAAGATTTGACAACGAATCGAAAGCTCGACCGCTCCGAACGCAACAAAAGACGTGGATAAATACGTCGGGGCTCCTCTGCGACGATCGGGGTCCCTCGGGGGCTCGGGGGCTCGCGGGCGGGCGCTCCGCCACGTCCGAGGCTCGGCCACCGCACGTGTGCACAGCGCGAACGAAGAGCGACGCGTCACACACACCCTCACTCGACGAGAGTCACACCTCGACTGACGCCCGGTCGCCCGGCGGGATGCTGTCAGTGCGTTCGCGACGCTCCTTCTGGTTACTTTTGTCGAGTCGGTACTACACTCGCTTCTTTAAATTGTCGTTTTAAAACCGATTTAGGTCTTAAATAATTCTATTTTAAATATAATAACATTTAAAATGTTTTGATTTATATATTTTTTGTATTAATTTAAATAAAATGTTTTTGATATCGTTTTATATTTTTATTAAGCACTTACAAAATGCATTTTCGATGTTTCAATCATATGTTAACAATTAACTAGCAACGAGAACTGTCAAATTTTATACAAATAAAATGTTAACACGTTGCTGAGTTGTTTTATAAACAATTTAAAAATTAATTGAAGACTCAATTTCACAAAGGGCACAAGTGACCTTTATTATCGAAATTGAGTTAAGTACAGATAATGATTTAGTATCATATATAGAGCCATTTTCTGTATTTAACACAATATCGATAAAAAAAAATCACTTGCGCCCTTTATGAAATTCAGCCGTCAATGTAATCTTAAAAGTCGGAATTTCGATCACCTTCGATTAACTTAATTGAATACTCATTACAAACCTTAAGTAAAAAATAAAATAAAAAAAGTATAATTCACAAAAAATTCTAAATTGTGCAATAAACAAAATCGTTAAATTTTCGAATAGTGTCATTGCATAATTACTTTCTATGTATTTACAGTAATACAACAAAACTTGATCGCAATCGACCAAATGATATAAAAACACACGAGACCGAACAAAAATGAAATATGAACTCATAGGCTACGAAATACAGCAAATCCGGTGCAATTTCATCAATAACAGCCTCTCTGGATGCTGTGCAGAAGAAAGAGCGAGTAAAAACACATAGAGCCATCTCACTCTCTGTTTCGTCACCTCACACTCCCCTTTTCGCACCCACCCTCCCAATCTCGTTTCGGTTTTCGGCGCGTGGCTTCCCCCAACTCAGAAACGAGCGGGGTGAAATGACCCCACGTCTAAAAAGACTGGAAAGGGGTTGTATGAATGCGTAATTACCAGTAGGAAGAGCAACCGTGTATATGTATGTAAACTCTCGCATACACGTGTCTGAAAATCCAGACCCGGATTACGAACAGTATCACTTTTTTAAAAAGCACTAATAAGAATAATCAACATGAATTTTATTATAAGCTTTTATAATCTCAGAAAATTGCACAATTTTCCGAATCGCAAACAACAAAGTTACAGCCTCGCGTTTGCTCCAGTTTCTCGGTAATCTTTTATTTGGTTATCTCTTTGTGTCGGGCTTCTAAATTCTGGATTCATCCCTTTGTCTGACATGGGGTGGTAGGTTAAACGACACGACGCTTAAAATGCTCCAGATTTTCGATGAATGGGTACGAAAAATGTGTCAAGCGGTCGTCTCCCGACGAGGAAGGTCGAGACGATGATAGAGGAATTCTAGATCTTTCCAGTTGATATGGCTACCAGTTTATTCGTAGGAATGTCTTTTTTTATATCACAAGAACGAATGTTTTCGTATAACTTTTTATGTTTGTCGATTCATTTTTTATGCAAGCGAATAGTATTCAATAATTGATGCTTTCTATGCATATAATCATCCCCATGTTACGTGATTTATTTATTACATTGTAAAATATTTTGTATGTTGAATAGAAATTTCCGAATAATACATGTTTTAGTAGGCGTTTTTGTACGCATTGATATGCCTGACTATGACATATTTTTCACTTGTCATTATCAGAAACGAATAGTTGTTTTGCGAATATCACCGAAACAAAATCGAATTACGTATTCCTAAAACAAAAATGAATAGAAAAGAAAAACCCTTTCAAGCGTAAGTGATACGCGAAGAAAAATTGACATCCACCAATATCGCGAAATTTTTTTCTCATACAACATTTTGTCTAGACGTTGATGGATATTTCACATGTTTATGATTAATTCAAAACGACCAAATATTATACAAATGTATAAACGCAGTTTTTACAGAGAAAAGTAGGATTTGAATTTGTTTGACGTCACCGAATCATTGCGAATTCACGTGAACTTCGCCACCCGTTCCCCGTTTCATGAAATTTTGAAAAGCGTGACGCTGAAAATCACGTGTTTGCTGAAGTTTCTGAATTTTCAGGTTTCATCCTCTGAATTGTGAGAAAATCAAAATCTACGTCATTCGAATTCTATAGCTATGGAGTAAATTGTTCTCGTGTATTGTTAAAGAAATTGGTTATTTGATGTTGCGAAAAAATATGTATCTATGCGAAACTGCGTACGTTAAAATACGTATATAAACTGCGGTGATATGAATTTTATCAGTATTTATACTATTTCTATATCAGTTTTGACCCGTACATGTTGAAATTGCTTTACCGTTTTTGTATCAAAGTAAATAAACAGTATTATGTAAGCGTATAAAAAACCTAATCAGCACGTAACGTAAGAAAAACTTTGATTATGTGAAAAATTACAAATCCAAATATTACAGAGTCATAATTGTTTATGCTAATTTCACATTTGAAATCAAAATCGAATAGTAGTCATGTCATTGCGTTAATATTTCCGAAACGAATTCGTTAATAACGAAGACCCACTTTCGCGAGTAACAAATCCGCACAAATCCCATATTTTGAATAACATCGAAATTATATAATTCCTGTTTACGCGCGTTAATTGGATTATAACTTCGAAACGACAAACACATATATATGTATATACGAAAATTCGTTCAAATAGACTTACGAAACGGAATCTTCCATTTCAGTTCGAATATGAGCATTGTTTCAGCATCCGATTTTGCTGGAAGTCGCATTCTTCAACCGGCATGTGTATAATATAATCCAATTTTCCAGAAATAGACTCGGTGACTGTGCGATGTTTGCTGTTTCTTTTGGAATGTCACCAATTTTTCGATGTCGCCATAGTTTGTACGTGGGTTTTTTTCAGAAGCTATTAACACGATGGTCCTTTTCGAATTTGTGTGTTTAAAAAAAATTTTTGAAATGAAAATCGTTTGAAGACGATATATCAAATTATAGAAGAGTAAATTCGCTTCGTGTAACGAAAAATTGAAAGTATGAAGGTTCACTTCTAATGCACGAATATCTCATGTTCATTTCTTTCGAATTTTTTTTGATTCATTAAATAAAAATATTTGTTAATTTTTTTATCGATTTTCTCTTCATTATCATAAAACTTCGTAAAACGCCGCCTCGAAAACTGATTACATTAGTCAAAAAATGTAGTAAAAAAAATCGCATTCAGGTAGAGTGTATTACCAATTCAAATAAAAAATTTATATTCATGAGATTTCCATCCTTTGTGCTTTTTTATCTCGATAAACTCAAATATATTAACCAAGATTGATTACATTCAGTTCTATTACGATAAATCAATGTTTTAAATTGCTGAGCATTGAAAATTATTATTAACTGAAAATTGATACATTTATTTACATCTTGAATTTACTCTTAATATTTTATTTGATACTGTTTGTATTAATGTTCCGAGTACATATATATTTCCAAATAATTCGAAATATCATACATTTGTGTTTCCAGTATAAAAATACGAACGATCATTTACACTAGTGGAATTAATAGTGGACATTTTTCACACTAAATAGAATCATAATTTCTTCTATATTTCAATGAATGAACAAGAATGATATTGTATTTAATACCAACATTTAAAAAAATATCTTCAATCAATTCTACTAGTGCACGTTCAAATACATGAAAACCAACAAACTTAAAATCGAATACAATGTCGATGAAACTTTTCAATCTTCAACGAATCGAAACGAATAGACATAAACATAGATGGAAACCTCAAATCCACATCTCAACATCTTTCGAAGAAGCAAAGCATCTCGCATTATGCTCTCCATGTTCAGATTCAATTATGGACGTGAGCTGAACGTGTCTGAAAACGGTAACCCGATACATCGGAAATTCTGAAGAGACTCTCCAAGAATACCAAGAAGCTTCGAAACACAGGAAGATGACAAGGCTGCAAGGAACTCGAGTCTTGAAAATTCAAACTAACTTGTTAAAAGCCGCAAGACGGACTTTAATCAAATTCAGAAACGGTTCTGAAGCAATTTTCGAAACTTCGAGTCTGAAAAAGTATTAGGCTCGAAACTTCACTAAGAAGCTGTTGCTGAATGTTCGACGCGAATAATTTATGTTAGGCTCGGTATATTTTCGTATAATTTCATGTAAATATGCACGTGGAATAATGAATTTTAACTCAACGTAAACTTTCAGAAGTGCGCAGTAATTTGATTAATAATTAAGCTCTTGAATGTAATGAGATAAACGCGCGAGTGTGTGCTGCGTAATAAAATTTGAAAAACATTAAATAATTTCCTATCGTTTGTATTTTTAATATGAATGAAATTATTGATTTATCGTTCCATTTAACTTTGTGAATATAAAAAAGAAATGCCATTATGGAAAGTAATTATGAAATTCGCGGTGAACTTTCGTGAAAAGTTATGGCACCTGTAATTCTTCACAACTCGGTTGATTGATGAGAGCTTTATTTAATTGAATTACGAGGAAATTATAAACTGAGATTCCTTATTAAAATGGAATTGATCGAAAAGAGAATCGCAATTAATTATTTGACGAAAGTGAAAAGTCGAAAATTAATCGATCGTGTGTTTTTACGATACTTTCGCCGAAAACAATTTGGAACTTTTAACGAGTCTCGTTTCGATGAAAATGTTTATTGTTCGCGTCTTTTTTTATAATTGGAAGGCTTCTAAAGAATCCGTAATAATGTAATGAAATGAAGCTTACATTCTATAAATTATATTTGCGTTGTAAATAAAGACGTAACGATTCATTAGATTCAAATAGAATCGACTTTCGCATTGAATACAAAAATAAATAATTGGTTTTTAAATATAGTCTGAGTACACATGAATCTCAAATGAACACTTTTGTGAAAATAACTTAGATTTGGACTGTTCAGATATTTTGATTGAATCATTTTGATGCTTGCGTTTATCAAGAAGTAACAAATCGAAAATACATATAATCCACAATTTTTCACATTACGAAACAAATTGCAAAAAAAATCTTCCCAAAATAACTCAGTAATACATATGAGGAATGGCTGAAGAAATTCCACATAAAAAATAGCCAAAACATACGAGATGACGAAAAACTTTCACGATTTGATAAATGCGAAGGCCTTTTCCCATCCCCTTAAGCCTAACCCTAACAACGCGCTGTGTTGAGATACAAATGGATGGTAAACAACCCTGGTGAAATTAGTGGATTAACCTCGGACAAAACATAACTTTCCCACCCCAAAAACCACCCTTGGCTAGAAAAAAGGCGAAAAAACACCATAACTCTTCGCCCTAAGGTTTCCAGACGTCCGTGGCTGAGTGTGGTGGAGGATGAGGAGGTCGTAGTTTTTCGTAAAGAGTTCGACCTGGTGTTTAGTAGGGTTTATAATGTTGGAAAGTGTATCAGTATTAGTATTTCTATAAACGATTAAAATATTGAAAAGGTTTTCTGAATACGTAGATTCAACCCTTTTAAGATTCAAGTGTACAGAAAGAAAACTAGCGATTAGATTCTAGTCGAATTATCATAAATATAAACATAATGGAAACCGTAATATAATACTTAACCAATTTCTAGGTCATTTGAAAATTAGTTGAAATACCGAAATTGTAAACCTTGTGTAGGCTTATGTCGCTCTTTAAAGGTTTCAGGGTAATTACTGGGCGATCTCATCTCGGATTTATTTTCAAGAGGGATGTGTGAAGATGCCTTACGATGACCAGTTCGCTTTCTTGTACATAGATGTTTTATTTTTTTGGCCAGATGGTTAAACCTTATTGGTGTCAAGTGCTTCAGAGCTCTGACCTCGCTCTGATATAATCAAGGGTTGAAGTGGTCGATTTTTATCGTAAGCTTATGAAATTGGTGGTTCGAGAGTATAATATAATAGAATTCATTCGTTCGTATTATATTATATTATATTTTTGAGTGAAATTGTTAAATTTTCTCGCTTAGATCAAGGTTTTCGTACGAAGATTAGTAATAGTTTGATAAGGAATAAAATATGCATGAAATTTTATCTGGGAATAATATAATATTTTCAACTGTGAAAAGAATTCCGGCATGAAACTGTGACTAATATGCGAACTTTCGCAAACTTGAAACATTAACATTTTTATGCATAGCCGTTTAACAGACTTTTTATTATCGAATAGTTGGGCTGTTAAAACTTTTTCGCGAAAACACTGCACATTCGTTTATCTTTCGTATAGAAAAAGAACACATATAATAAAACACGGAACGAATGTAAATAATGAATTTACTTCAGCGATTTCAATGAATAATTGCAGGCCGATGAAATTGAACATTTCAGCGGAACGCGAAAATAGCTTTCGCAGAAGAAATTCATATATTATATTTAAGACGGAAAACTCTCATAAAGCTGTCCCACGCCGTCTTATTATACGAAATTGGATATTTTTCAGAGTTTTATGAAATTTAAAAACGATTCAACGAGCTTTGCGAAATTCCCATTCTGCGAAAGTTTCCACGGGAACAATCGCCGCGATAAAGTTTCAATCTTTCTTCGATCGAATCGGATTTCTTTCGATTGTGTTTATTTGAAAATTTGTTTTGTTTCGACTCATTTAAACTTCGATGTTGCTTCTCGTCTAAATTTTATTCTATCAATTTTCGGCTTCACATAATAAATTTCATATCAAACATACATTTTTATACGAAAATATTATTCGATTTGTTCATAATGTATTTAAAAATATTCGTGTGTAAAGTTTTAATGTTGATTTCATGAATTTTTTTCATTAAAATTTTTCCATCTTAAACTTGATTTACGCTCATTATTGGCGATTCGTGCTCAATTAGTTACTTAAGCTTGCTTTTCATGTACGATATTTTTCGTATACAATTTCAAGGAGAGTAATAATGAATTCGTAAAAATTAATTTGTTACAGCCCCAGAGATATATTCAAACTGCGAAATTTTCTGGAATTTGAAAACACAAACACGTTTTCGTAATACGAAAATTATACATACAAAGCTCACAACGAGCTCCCTTCCCAATTACATTATACGCTCACGTAATAATGTCTTATTTTTATCCTGGAAATTTTCATGTGTTTCTATGTGTGATGATAAAATATATAACAGGACACGCATGAAATTCTCATATTCACACAATATTAAAAGTAATAAAATAATATTCCATACTTTATATTTTGAATTTAATATAAATTGAAACAATAGGACGGATCTATGGCAATATCTTATTATATATTATTATTATAAAATAAGCTCTTTTTTTAGTCAATTCACATATGGTACAGGTCGAAAATTAGTATATAAAAGTTATCTATGTATTTTTCAATTATAACATTAGGTCGAGTTCAGACGATGATGAGTATAAAACAGAAATGTACGAACCAAAAAAATCTTACATACCTGATAAAAATTAGAAGTAAAAAAACGATTTCCGACTTATTTAAATATTAATACTGGCTTATCTACTAATTTCCGTTGACAAATTATTGCAACGATGGCGTTAAATATGAAACTAGCATAATTTCACTTCCACTCAACAGATTTAAAATATATCTCCATCGATAGATATTAGTAGTCAAACGATATTTTACTATGACAACATTCACTGTAGATTTGGAGCTTTCATGCTTAATAGATTTTAAATCATTCCATTCCCATACTAATTTTCGTTCACGACCGAACGAAACCTATGAATGCGAACTGACTTTTTTCACGAACAACATGATTTCAGGATTGAAAGTGATCATAAAAATATTTTAGAATCATAATGAATTAATCATTATCAAATTCAAATTAATCGAAGGGGGATTCAACTATCCATAGAAAGCTGCTCACTGTCTTTTTCTCATTCACATAACGAATTCATATGAAAAAACACATTTGCGAAATAAAAATAACAAACATGACATAACACAATACGCATTTCGCGGAGGCTTCCACGGGGGCTCCCGCTCCGTCCGGGCCCCGTGGGGGCGGAGCTCCCCGGCTCGGATCAATAAAACCCTCAGGAAGGTTTACGACCGTCGTTTAGCGAGGCCTGCCTGGTCCTCGAGCCGAAGGTCCTGCGCCCCTTCGAGCCTTTCCCTTCGCCCTCGTTTTGGGCGGGAAAATCCCTCCGCCCTTGGGAATGAAAATTCAATTATGCACGAATTGGATACGATTTCGATTCAGGTAAACGGCTATGTCCTTGTCACTGTGTAAAATTTCATCATTTTTTTTTTTTAATTAAATAAATCAAGCAATCTTGCATATGTTGACTATATTTCTCGATATCGAACAATTTAAACGTTTCGAATAAAAAAAACTTTGAGGAATTGTTTAATTTATCCAATTTAAAGAACATGAGACGAAATAATATCCACAAAATTGTTATATCCCTTTTTCTTAAGTTTTCGTGTTCATTGACTGATTTGCACGAATGAATGAAAATTTTGATACAACAAAAATATCTAATCTAACCTTACTTAAAACACAACTTTAACTAACTTAATCTTTTGAGTTGGTACATACATTTTGCTATGTTCTGTTTAACAAGTAGATGCCTTGTATTTTTGTAAAGTTCATTATTCAAATCTCAGGAAAAAAAATTGAAGTAGTATTTACTTCAATTTTGAATTATCATATACATATGTACTTTCATACTATAGATTCTATCAAAGATGAGCTCACAATTGGGTTATATAACATTCACACATACTGCAAATAAAAGTTGGGAGTTTCCTTTATATATGTAGGTCAAAGTTTGACAACCTTTTATAAATGAAAAACACATTCAATATAAAACTATTTATCGAATTTTCATTCATTCAACTGATTGAAATTTATTTATCGATTCACATATGCTTAATGACTCTTTTCGATTTCACTTCTACGCTCATTCCTCCATATAAGAACTGTCTAAAATCCAAAAAACAAATTCAGATTTTAGACAGTTCGTAAATGGAAGAATGAGTATATCTAGATTTCGATTTTTGATTCTAAATATACAATGCGCCTAATTCGAATTCAGCTCGTTGGCAACATGTGGGAGTTTCAAGGTTTCGTAGCTGCGATGGCCCTTATAAGTGTGGTACTTCACCTTGTTTAGTGGGTCGTATCGGTACTTCTGTCGATTTTTTTTCCGTTTCTGATCACCTATAATCGTAACGGCTTCGAAAACTTCTGTTTCTGATGGTTTTTCCTTGAGTCTGAAGATCGTATCCCAGAAAAACAGACGATTCTTTTGAGCTAATTTTAAGAAAGTCGTATTTTAGGTACGTGTACGGAAAATAGATAAGGTTGATGTGAATGTATAGTAATTGTGATATCTTGATGATGATAACGAAAATCACGTCCAATTGATAATGTTCAGATTGAAAAAATATACGTTGTTAATGTTGTTTCTTACAAAATTTTCGTTTCTATAGCAAATGTATTTAATTACAGTTGAATATGAATGAATTTGAAATTTCTCACTTAAAGCTAAATTATTTTAGTACCTTTTGATATGAATAGATTTGAAATTATTGTGGGCCAGATGTCAAGATAATTAATTAATTCTCAAGAATCGTATTAGCATCAAAGTTTATAGTAGACAGAGTCTCGACAAAAAGCTTTCAAATCTATATAAGAAATGAATGACTAATGGCTGCTGAACACACGATATTTAATCAAAATAAAAGGGTTTAATGCATACTTCCATTCATGAATGTGCAACAATATGAATATTAAACACATAACCGACATTTTCTCCATTTTAATGGACAGCATCATAAAGAAACTTTGTATCAATCGAAAGCGACATTGACTCTAAATAATTACAGTTGTCTTCGAAGAGAAAATTTATATATTTTCGCTTTGGCAAATCTCTGAAAATCCCACGCAAACACATTCAAAATCGATCCTGAAAAAATATATAATGTGCGCGTATATAAAGCAAGAAGTGGCCATGAATAAGTCATGGTGGTTCGTAAACTTATGCTAAAGAAATCCACGTGGGCACTCATCTTTCTGGTGTTCTGTGGAATATAATGTTTTATTATATCATTCGAATGAAATATCCAAGGTCGAAATCTCATTTTATGGATCTGACCCTGAGACAGTGAAAGTTCTAAAGTGTATGGAAATTGAGGCTTCGATTCAGTACGTGCTCTGTCATAAAACCATTGGAAAATGATTATCGTGGTCTATTTTAAACATTATGACAATACGGTGAAACGATACTCTATGATAGATTTAAATCGATAAATTTTATTTGATTCGAAATTTTCTATGTCTGTTGTGAAGGTTGTATGAATGGTTATATAAATTTGCACGTTAAACGATATTTCGAGATAAATAGATGATCGAAATAGATACAATAGATGATCAAAATCTACATATTCTGTTAAACATATCTTCTCGATAAAATGATATTGATATTACTGAAAAATGAATGAAAAACATATGTTTATCGACTTTGAAATAAATTGTACTTGACGCACAGACAAATAAGATCACGCGATCTGAAAACATGAACTAATTTTTCATTTTTTCACAAAACATAAAAAGTATAACACTTATCAAAAAAAAAAAAAACAATCATAGCATCATCGTAAAACTATAGTACTTCTGTTTCATAATTTCCTTGAAATCTGTACTGATTCACATCTGTCTAATGCTTATATGAGATATAATAAAAATACAATATACTGATTGTTATCTATGTAATTTTCACTTTCATTTTCATTTATTTATTTCGATAACGATAAAATGGTAACGCATGATTTATTTTATCGAAAATAAAAGATAATATTATCGATATTGTATTACAGTTTGCGAACATGCGAAGAATAAATGAACTTTGTGACGTACAAACATAATATGTATGTTTTTTCGACAACCACCATAGGTGCAATATAAATTCGAATAAATTTCTATATTCGATTTACATTTTTCATGCAATAAAACGTGACGCATGTAAATTCGATATTGCTTTTTTTACGTTATTTGCAATATTCGCAATGAATACTTACATATTAAATAAATTGATTCAATTTCCAAATTCTTAACTTTCGGTGTATTTTTTTCGAAAGCGAATAAAAAATAAATGATTTATTCTTCTCAGTAATTGAATAAATTGAAAATGCAAATGAACATTATTCCTTCTATTTGAAGTTGAAAATGTTTGATATGTCAAAACAATTAACAGGAAGTTCACTTAACATAAAACACACAATTTCGTGATAAATCCATATCACAAACTTTTTGATTCAAAATTATATTAACACTATTAGAATTTTGAAAATAGCTTTCAAAACATGACGTAAACGAACACTTGTACAATAAATGATTAACAAATCGATTTTATCTTGCAGTGATTGAGTAGATCACACACTAATGTCATTCAACAGTATTAACTGAAAAAAGAGTTTTCAGATGGTTTTGCTAAATATTTCGCTATAAACAACATATGGTTGTATTATTATTATATTATTATTCAAAATTAATTCAACATATCTATATGCAAAACTTGAATTAAAAAAATATATACAAAACCATTCGTAATCTCATTACAAACTCATTAACTCAAAATTTCTCAAATAAATTAAATATGTTTGTAAACTTAACATTAATACATAATCATTGGGTCATATGTAGATACCTGCAAATGGTATTAAATAGCACAAAATCATGCTACTGATAATGAGTAACTACTTAATGACACGTGTGTCTAGAACATTTCTAGTATCGAATACGTTCAAAACTATTTTTGCTTATTTCAATCATGTTTTTTTATAAACAACTGTACCTACATAAACAATTGACAAAATAACAAACAAATCGATCAAAATTTCATCATATGAAAAATTTAAACAACCTTGCTTTATACCATAGACTTTCCGAATATTAAACCATCAATTATTAAAAAATATATTTAAAAAAAAACTCACCCTCCAGCCAAACTGTATCCTTTGGAACCCGGAGTCATTGATCAAGCGCGAACTTTTCTCGTGACCAGAACAAGTCCTTCAAGCACCAGACCGACGAAAACAATCCATCCACAATTCTCATCACTGACCACACTCGCGAAATCGTCGAAGACTTCTCCGACTCCCGACTCCTCACTCTGGCCCTGCTCGACCAGCTTTGTCGCGATCGCCGACCAGCAGTTGTTTATACAACCACTTCAAACATTGATAACGACCGTGCATTATCGCGCACTTAGTGTGTGTGTTCGCATACATGGAAATGAAATTTACGAAAATTATCAATCGATTTGTTTAGGACCGGTCTTTTTACTTAACTAGAGTTTGTGTTGTTTTGTTTTTTCTATAGAGTTTGACAGTTGTCATGGACGGCGTGTTCGCGAATTTACGTGCAAGTTAAATGCCGGCGCACACCTGTCTCAGACCGTCTGAGACGTCCAAAGACATATTAATTTTTTAGTATGCGAGTGAGAAAAGCAGAGTACAGTATAAAAATAAAAAAAAAATTTCAATCAAAATTTTCAAAAAAACAATCGAGCCATTGTAACAATTAAGAAAAACAACATGTGACTGTCGTCAGGATCTGCTAAAACTTGAGCCCAGCATCTAGAGGGCACTGTAGCTCAACGCGGTATGCACTAACGTTTTATATTCCATTTCTAAGTTAATGATAATGTTGAGGATACTAACGGGATGCTGCAATTGGTGCTAGGGTTGGTTAATTGGTCGGTTAATTGTTGACGCTGTAGCTCGTGACTTTTGTGTTTTTTGTTTTCAATTATTTTGTGGTGTGGATAACGAGTTTTAAAATGGGAGTTCAAACTGTCATGGTTGATTGATATTTTTTGAAATCTATAAATTAATATAGATATTTTCCTATAGTATGTATGGATTCTAGTTCGAATATTCGAATAATTTTTCGTATGTATTTTACTTAATGATAAAATTCGTCACTAATGTTAGATATTTAGTTAACATATGTTTGTATAATACATACACAAAATATTTGATCATAAGTATTTGAAAATCATTCAAATATGAAGTCAAATCGGAGTTCTTAATATGCATCCTTGCATATTCAATGAATCGAAAATTAGTCCTGACGTGTAAATTTTCCAGACAAACATTGCTTGAAGATTAGCATAATAAATATTATTAAATAAACATTATTTTCTCAGTATATTGTTGATATACTAGTATGATAATCGATGTAAATTGGGATTACTTTTTTTGTAATGTTATGAGATGGAATTTTTCCAAAATTTAAATTTTGTAAATCTATGTGTATAACATGCATATTTCAAATATGAAAATAAATAATGCCCATAAAATTCTTCGTTAACTTGTATGCTTGACAAATCATAACACAATTTATTTCAATGTCTTTTGAATATAACGAACGAAAGGTACTGATTTTAATTAGCGATTTATTTTTATGATATTCAACACTAACACTATTTTAATATTTGCGATACGTATTATATTTTCATAACATATAAAAACACAATCCATACCTTATTCGAACCGACCTCGAATTATTTTCATTCGACTGACTGAAAATCGATGTAACACTTGTACGCGTCCGTGTTATAAAAAGGCACATAAACAAAATATAATTTCACAACTATTTCACACTTAACACATAAAACTACTAATGGGAAACACTATTTTGCTAAATTCACGACCGAAAAGAACACAGAGACTTGGAAAAACCCCGATTTTCCGACGAAAGACCACGAAGTTTGAGGTTATGACTCGCCTTCAGGAGCGACGGCGATTTTCGCGAGTTTTTGAGGCTCAAGGTTCGATTTTCCGATATTTTCGCGTTTTGTGATAATTTTCATCGTGATTTAGTGATTATTATCCCGAATTTTCGTTGGAGAAAGAGGAAAAACGGTGTCGTTTCGCGACGAGCGCAACGAGTGGAAAATTCGGTCGAGTTCGAGCTTTTCCGGCGCTCTTCGGAAAATGCCCATGCTCGATATTTTGTGTATGTAGAAGGGAAAGTTTATTTTTAGAAGTCCAGTTTTCCCGAGGTTATTTTTCCGTTCGATTCCTTAAATATTTTTATGTTCAATCTAATATATTTTTCTGGAAAAAATGCTGAATTCCTAGTAGGGTTCAATGATTGCACAAGTTCGTGAATAAACCAAATAATTCCATCCAATAATATACATACTAAGGATAATATCTTTTTATGATATAATTTATTTCACAAAATATAAATAATACATTTTCATTGATATTGAATCATTATTAAAACAAAAATTCACCTAATATACATACATTTGATATTCAGAAATTTCAGCAATTCGTTTATATGTAAAAGAAAAATGATGTTTGAAATGCAATAATTGATCGATAAAATATCATAATCATGTTTTTTTCATTAAAGTTAAAATATAAACGATTGATTCATTTGTTAAAGGAACATATGAATTAAATATTACGTTGGTATTTGAATTTTTTATATTACATACATTTTTCACATTGAAATGAACAGCTTTGCATACATACATATAATACATACATATTATTATATCACAACAAATACACTTCGATTTCGAAGCTTTTTTTAACATCTCTATTCACTCACAATCAGTGTTAATAAAAAATGATACGAACACACATCTATCAAAAATAATATAGTTTTCTTTTGATTTTCAAAAACAAATATCAATTGATTTTTTTATCTTTCGGACCATTTTCACTACTTTCTGCGATACATTGTTTTTCGTCGTCGACTCCTTCTTTGGCTTCCTTCTCGTTCAGCTCATCTTCGACATCTTTGAATGCTTGAGGATATTTTAACTGAAATAAACGTAATTCAATAAATACGTGATCATAACTTGGGTAACTTTGGTGATCATGTAATGTGAAAAAACGTAAAAAAAATCAATATGACCACGTATACGTTGGTCGTGTGAATATCGAACGCGAATAAATTATTAGGTTTCCACAACAATGCAACGGCGAGAAAAACGTATCGACTTTAATAATAAAATCAATATTTTCCATCAAACAAACGTGCACTAATGAACTCTCAATCGAAAATTAATTGTTTTTGAGTGAATTGTTAAATATTACATTAATTAATTACCAGGCGATAAACATGGATTCGAATGTAATAATAATTAAACTTAAATCAATTTGCACAATTGAATGAATTCGTATTTCGAATATAAATATCATCAAACATGAACGCAAATAAAATAAATCAATCTCACAGATTGATATCATTTGCAGTATTATCAATTGTGCGAAAACCGATTGTATTCGTTCGGTTTTTTTTTTTCGATAAATATTTCGTATCATGAATGATCAAAGTGCACTTATTTTTTATAGGATAGGGATTTCATGTAAATATAATGTGTAAAAAAGTATAAATATGTAGGTATAATAAACAAAGTGACCGGTAAACTCTTATTAAATTAATGAGGATACAAAAAAAATACTTTCGCTCGGTACAATCAATCCTCCGAAAAAATGATTATTGCTTTTGTATTTTTAGGGGAAAAAATAATATTACTAATAATGAGGAAACTTACAAAATCCAATTTTTTTAACTTTCCTCATGACGACTCTTTGTTTTTATAAAGTACGTAAACATGCGACGTGTTATAAAAGAGGCTTGTTTCTGTTTGTTTTCAAAAGAAAAGCTATTTCTTTTGCGTCGATTGTTGAAAAATGTATTTTATCACACGAAAAACAAATCGATCTTAGTACCCTTAGCTCATCCATAGCCTTTTGCACAGTATCTTTTTGCTGTCTGAGACGCTTGGGAAGAGTGATGACGGTCACCACCAGTCTGATGAAGATTCCGCCCAAGATGGCCAGAGCCAGGTAGCCCAGCATCGACTGGATCATCGCCCAGACGTCCACGGAAACCTTTTGAGTCTTCATCTGATCCTATCCACCAGATAGATGTCGATAAAGGCCAATGTGTCTGCTTCGAGGGCTTAGCCGTTAATGTGTGCACGGAGTGGTGCGGGGATGATGTGTTGTGACTACGACCACCTGGTTGTTCGTGATCGACCAGTGATGTTCTAGCACGTCACACGTTTCCTCGTGCTTTATTTAAAAGACACGATCGATATGTGTTATAATCGCTTCGGTCTACTTTCTCCGTTCCCCCGCTATAGTACTGTACGAGACGGGTCTCTGAGGCTCCGTCCCGGAGAATGTTAAAAAATTCATGGATCTGAAAGTAATGCCTGTTCTCATTTAAGAATGGATCGATAAAAAATAACAGTGTTTGATTCATAAGCATTTTATTCTTGACTCGGTACAAAATATGCATATATGAAAATGGTCCCTAAGATGGAACTACTGAACGATTTCTAGTAAAATTTTTAGTTTATACAAATTTTAATCATAATGAAAATTTCATATAAAAGTATGATAAGTAAATATTGCAAACAAACGTTTTGATATGTCAGATGCAAAAGTTGAAAAAAATGCGTCTACTTACAAAGGCACGTTTAACATGAATCGAAAATAATCATCGAACGTCATCGAATCAAACATTTTGGTGTTGAAAATGTCTCACAATACATTGAATAAATAATAAAGTCAAACTGTTGCAATAGTTCATATTACTGTTGAAAAAGGAATGTTACAATATGATCATTGTATTGAACAAAAATGATTACATACGTATTTGCTGAATGAAGAATGATCTTACAAAAGTCAATTATTTTGAAAAAAGTTTATTCCAATATTTTAGTTGGTTATCCTAAAATTTTCAATGTTTTATCAAATATACACTTCTAAGTTAGTATTGTCGAAAATCATTCTTCAATATATCATACATACTTATGTGAAATATATAAAGGTATTGTAATTAACAAAATTAAGTATCCTGTACAATAGTAAAACAAACGACAAATATACAATTGCATAATTTTTATATGCATTTGGTGAATAAAAAGCATATGAGCTTTTGAATAAAAAAAAGCAAAAAATATATGTATATTAACAATACACAAAAATAAAAATGAAACAAAAAAATCTCATGATTTACAATATTCTCACATATTCTTTGGCAAAAATCCATTTTCAAGCATTAAAAATAATGAAGAGATTTACAATAATAGCATTACGATTATATTTTTACAGAAAGGAATGTTAAAATAGCTGAAGTTTCAATATTTCATGAAAAAAAATTATATTTACAGATTTACAAGTAAAAGATGTATTCAATATTTTATTGGAAACACATACATATTGAAAACAGTAGTGCAGAAATCATCGTATTTACTTTCACAGTAAAATTAATAAATTTCATATAAAAATATAGAATACACTACACTAGGATATACAAATTTTATAGTATGTATTTATCATCTTACAAGATAAACTGGCATAATATGAGCGATTTTAAACGATTATTAAATCACAGCACACCTTTTACGGAGTAAAAAGGATATTTTAATATATAAATATGCACACAAAAAGTGATTATATGATAAATCAAAAATACACATATCACAAAATAACGACTTAAAGAAGATAGCCTCTTGCAATAATAATAATAAACTAAAAATATTAATAAGTAAATGCAATTTGGACATAAAATTATTTTTCAAGGTATGCTTTCCAAGCAGTCGCGAACTTGAGTCCATGCTTGTAAACCCTGTAATTAGAAATGGTAGAATTAATACAGAGAAATGAATGTAAAAAGTATTTATAAAATTAAAACTAACTTTTTTAGCATTTTTTACTTGAAGTGAAACATATCCAGCTAGAGTTTCCTGCAAATCTTTATCTTTTTGTTTTTGAAACCGTTCAATGTCAACTAATGCTTTTGCGGTGAATTCCCTGAAAATTTTTATAAATAAATAAACTGGAAACATAATTACTATTACTACACAATATAATATAATAAAATTACTTCAATTCCTCATGTGCTTTTTCTATTGCAGTTTTATCAGTTATAATTTTAGAATCTAATATTTTACATGTCTGATCTCTGACTATATCAGGGTCAGTTGTTCCAAAAATACGTGACATAATTCCAGATTTTCCCTGAGCTGCTCTTTCCCTTTCGGACGTTCTAAACAATTAAAATAATATAATGAAATTACTTGAAAAATATAGAATAAAAACATATAGACATTTTTCTCAATTAACCTGGAGTTTAAACATTCTTCGGCATTTTCTACAGCAAGCTGTAATGCTTCATGGTGTCTGCAAACGTTTTGTAATGCATCAGCAAAAAATAAATACTCTTTCAACTGATCGGCATATTGTTCTTCTTCTTCGAGAATGCTATCAATACTATCAGCAATTGAATCTAAATAATATATAAAAAAATACTATTACAATTGAACATTATTCAATAATATACATATAATATTTATAATTACCGAAATAATGTCCAGCTTTTTGAAGACCATCCCCCATCTCTTTTTCAATTACACTCCACTCGCTAAATAGTTTTCCATAATTTGAATGCAATTTACTTAAGGTATATTGTTTTTCTACCATACGAGATCTATTGAGTAATAAAAGAGTTATTTTTTCCACTAAATTAAAACCTATATTATAAAATATATATATAACCTTGTATATAGTAAGTTATTCAAACTGGACTCTAATTGCTTTCCATACAATTTAATTATCTCAAATTTAGCATCGGGTGATTTAAGTCTTATTGTTACACTTAAAGATTTGATTTTTTTTTCAGCTAGCAAAAGGTATCCTAAAAAACATGAATATAGCATAATTCCTTGATCAAAATAAAACAAACATGACATTTATGTAATATAATTAACCTGTTTCTATAACAGTTTCTCGCCAGCCATGTTCGAGTTGAAGAAAACCTATAAAATGGTTATCGAAACAAAGAACCGGATGGGAAGCGACTCTCAATAAAAAGTTTTCCAATCCGGCTCGGCGACGATCTATGAATTCAGGATTCAACGTGTCTGATTTTTGCCACGCGTGCAAAATCTGAGGAAAGAAAAATAATTCATAAAATAAGATAGACACCTGAATTTTACAAGATAAAAGAAAATCATACTCTTTTCTCGGGAAGCGGAGGCATAACAACATAGGGATATGTGACTTGTAAATAATCGTGAAGCTGCTCAAATTCAGAATATCGTCGCCACAAGGAACTCAATCTACTTTGCATCATATTAAAATTAGGATCGTTAACTCTGAAAAATACGATAGAAATATTAGATAAAATCAAAACGATCATAATACTTGAAATCATTTCTTCTTTCATACTTACTTGACGTCAATCAAATAAACCGTATAATGATCGCGAACATGAAGCGGACCGTTGGCTCTTTTTTCAGATTCGGCGATATTTATATCTACATGCTTCAATAGCGTATCCTGAAAAATATACATAAACATTTGATATACGATCTCATCGAATGTGATAAATTGAAATGTAGATAAGAGTGAAAATGGGTTATCTACATTATATTACAGAAATGGGCTGAAAAATATTAACGCATTTAAATGAAAAGTGTAGAATGAAAAGCGATAATAAAAATATAATGTTTTAATGTCGAACATCACCTCTTGATCTAACGAATCTGTTGCACACACGATTTCCGTTTCGGGCGAGGGGCGAAGCTCTCCTTCCGGTGCCTCCATGTCCAGCATTATTTCTTTGAACGGTTCAGACGAGACGAAGAATTTAATTCAATTCAATTACACTCAATTCAACACGATATCACTCGATAAATTCTCGACGAGTTCAGTATCTAACATTTACATATCTTTCCCTGAATTTCTACTGAGCACTTGTCATTTGTGTCAATGCTGACTTAACAAACTACACATAGCATTATCGCCTTAAATATTCATATACATGAAGAACAAAATTTCATGTACATAGTAATATGAAATTTTATTATTATATGTATGCAAATATAAGCTTTAAATATAATATATTTACGGTAATTATTCACCTGATAAAATAAAATGGCTTTTTTAGAAGACGATTTCAATTGTTGCTGTCAACTCGTAGAAAAAAAATTTGGCCGACGATACGTCGATTTCGCGAAAATGAAATTCGTTCGATAGAAAGCCCCGTTCACAAAACGAGCGTTTTTCGCGCGCGAAACTGATAGAAATGTGTATTCAAATGGATATTCAAACGGTTCTCGATTTACAAAAAATATAAATTTCTATCGATATACACCGATGTGAAAAAAAACGCTTACAATTAAACACACTTTCACTTTCCTAGACGATCGAAAATATTCTTCGTCAATATTGACGCATTGACAATATTTTATTTGGCCGTTGGCAACACTAGCGAGAGGCGAATCCGCTAGAGTGGCACCACTGGCTGACGCACGAAGGTCTTTCGGGAAGGAGAGTGCTCGCGCGCGGACGTCTCGTTCGCATCGTTCCGCCGTCGAGCGTTTCCATTCCTCGATTGCAACACGCCAACCGTCGACTTTCATCCGTTCGCATCCAATCGTACAGAACTCGCCGCCATGTCAGTATACCTTCATTATTTCCGCCACATTTCCTTCTATATTTCTAGACTAATTGCGTTTTCGATTATATGCCGAACTCCTCGCTTTTTCTTTCCGATCGCGACCCGAATCCGTCGCTCATTTTGTTCGATTCGGAAGCCATTTTATTCGTTTCCAATTTTTTTTCTCGTCAGTATCATTTGGACACGTTTCGATCGCGTGTTACGTCTTATAAGGCGTAGCTTTCTGCGATTCGCTGAAAATGAAATCCGGTCTAATTATCGCATCGATTTAATACTCGAAAATTCCTAATTATTTCGAAATAAATCTTATTAAAAGTGTCTATTTAAAACTTAATCGGTCTTATTATTTGTTCAGAATAAGGTCTTATATTCCGAAAAACATGAAATTAGAAAAAAAAATGAAAGCATATATCGATCGGTTTCTAATTTTTGCACGTGTATCGATACAAATCCGGTCGAATTCGGCGAGTTTTCGAATGATGTAATTATTGTCACAAGTTACGACGCGGAAGTAAACGTGGACAGTGTAACCTTTCTGATGAATTTGAACACGCGGTGATCACGTTTCGATGACTAATTGCAAGAATTTGCAATTTTATGTAACCCGATCGATACTTAAGGACTTGGCCACTCGACTGAATACACATCGATCGAGCTATTTAATTTATTTTAATATATTTTTATTTACTATTTCTCGCTAAAAGTACCTTTTGTCGTTTTATAGTAAATGGTTTTATATGCAATTATTATTATGTAACCTTCAGTAACGACGCGATATGATCGAAATCATATCTCGTACGAGAAGAAGGAAGACTATGGGTGAATCTGTCGGTTTTAGTTCACTAGTTTCTCGTGAACTTGATCTTGAAAGTTTCGCACATTTATCATATTTTTATTTTATGCATGATTTAAGAAAAAGTAACATTGTGAAATATCGGATTATAATATATCCTATTTTGATTGCTCTTGACTAAATGGATGTATTAATAAATTATTCCATAATTAGAACGCTCATGATTAATTTTAAGATGCTTCTCGCATTCTGTGCGATTGGTTCGATTTTTTTTTTCTCGAATCTGGCTCAAAGTTACATTCGCAATGCATTCCGAGCGTTCTCGAGTCTTTCAACTTAGATTAAAACAAAAAATATGTGTGTGTAATTTGACTTACGTCTAATTGAATGCATACGTATTTATTTATAAGATAAATATCGACACGAGATCGTAATGGTTTGTTTTTTGTTTCTTTTCTATTCAAGGGCTAAAGCTATTTTCACAAATTGGCGATTGCCTGGAATAGGAAGGATTCTGAGTAAATCTCTCGGAACTGTCAGTGCAATGCCGGATGAAATCGGGTAGGTTGCCACTTGAATGTGTTGCATTTTATATATTGTTTTAAATCAAATTGACTCCTTGTGAACTGGGCTTGTATGAAAGCTATATATCTGCATCCCATAATATACATTTCGTATTCATAGATAAACATTCATTCAATTAGATTAATTAAATGCTAGTGTGTCTGGTTTGCAAGGAGTTGAACTAACAGTCACAAGATATACATCTATTTATCAAAGATTATCCGATACCCGAAAACAATTCATGCTTTTTAGTTAGAAAATCATAGTGAGCATTTCCCATCGTTTATGTTATGCCAAATCATTCATTTTTCATATGTTTACAGAACTTTTTCATTATACCCTTTTTGTCTCTTTTCGTTATCAGGAAATCGAATAACGGTACTCATAGTAGTAACAGAAGATTCGGTCCTAAGCCTGGAGGAAATATGAATGGAAAATTCACTTCGGGACCTAACTCTAGGCAGAGCGATCTTGGACAGTCTCTACGGCGACCTCAATGGAACAGTGACGAACTCCCCCCCATTAAAAAAAATTTCTACACGCCACATCCTAACGTTGTGAACCGTAGTCCACGAGAAGTACAAAAATATAGGGAGTCTCACAAAATCACAGTCAGCAGTCCCGATGTACCTTATCCTATTCAAACTTTTGAAGAATCTCAGCTACCCGATTACGTCATGACAGATATCCGAACACAGGGTTACGACGAACCCACTCCTATACAAGCGCAATCATGGCCTATCGCTATGTCTGGAAATAATTTAGTTGGAATCGCACAAACTGGCTCCGGTAAAACTCTTGGTTACATTCTTCCAGCTGTTGTACACATCAACAATCAACAACCCAGCCGTGTTAAAGGACCTGTCGCTCTCGTTTTGGCTCCTACCAGGGAACTTGCACAGCAAATTCAACAAGTGGCTTCAGAGTTCGGAGGCAGATCTTATTTACGTAATGCCTGTGTGTTTGGAGGCGCTCCTAAGCATAAGCAAGCCCAAGAGTTACGTCATGGAGTTGAAATATTGATTGCCACTCCTGGACGTTTGATAGACTTTTTAGAAAGAGGCACAGTTAGTTTAAGCAAATGTACATACTTAGTATTAGATGAAGCCGATCGTATGCTCGACATGGGCTTTGAACCACAAATTCGTAAAATTATTGAACAAATTCGTCCAGATAGACAAGTTTTGATGTGGTCTGCAACCTGGCCGAAGGAAGTGAGAAAGTTAGCTGAAGATTTCTTGGGAGATTACATGCAAATCAATATAGGCTCACTGGAACTTTCTGCTAATCACAACATCCATCAGATCGTAGATGTTTGTCAGGAACATGAAAAAGAGGACAAGTTAGTTTCTTTTTTAATTTTTCACATTATTTTTACTTTTGTATGATGATAAGTATGTATGATATGCTTTGATTATATTTGGCTAATATCCTCTAAGAAGATCTGATGAATAATTTTAATTTTATCTTTTTTTTTTTTTCATTTATAATATTAATCGTCAATCGTTGTCCTTAGGCTCAATGATCTTCTTCAAGAGATTGGAAATGTTCAGGATCCGGGCGCAAAAACAATTATTTTTGTAGAAACCAAGCGTAAAGTAGAGAACATTACCCGAGTTATCAAAAAATTCGGATGGGCTGCCGTATGTATGCACGGTGATAAAACTCAAGATCAACGTGATTATGTTCTCAATCAATTCCGAAGTGGCAGATGCAATATTCTCGTAGCTACTGATGTGGCTGCTCGTGGACTTGGTATGTCCTCACTTCATTTGCATTGTTTTTTGTTTTCAAGTGGAATTAGCGTTAGTTGTGATTAAATATAAATACAATTTACCTTAATTAGAGTTTTATCACTGTTTCAGAGGCACTTCCTGTATGAGTATTGTGTTCTATTTGGTGATAATGTGCACCGGATCTAGTTGAAATTTAAATGCAACTGAATGACTGCTTGATTTTTTCGTGCAAGCTGTCAAATTGTGGCATTGCTAGAATTTGAATGCAATAACTCGTCATGTGCCTCTACACTACCATCACTGACCAGGATGCCTGAGCCGAAAATAAAAACCATTTAGTGTCTTTGCCTAGTGAAGAAATTTGAATGCAATATCGTAAATGATTCAAATAAATTTTCCTTTACGATATGTGAATAAATAAATGTGGCATAGTTACTTGACAAATGTATAGAAAATAATTGTCGTTTTCTTAAATGGATTTGATTTTTATAAGTTTCGGCTGTGAATGGGAAGCCTGCGATGCTTTGGGTTTTTCATAGTAATCATCGTAGGCTTTCATGATCCTGGATTCAGTGAAAAATTGGGTGGTGTTTGAACTGTGATAATTTGAGATTTTTGTAAAACTTGGAAATGACCGGTCATTGTGTGTGATTTCCATAGTGTGTGTAAGTATTGTCCTGAGATTTAATAACAATGATTTCATATATAAACATTTTTAACATATTCGTTTGCTCCTTTTTTCAAGCTTTGTTAATTTTGTATAACTAATATTTTTTGTTAATTTTAGATGTGGAGGGAATCAAATATGTTATAAATTTCGATTATCCCAATTCATCGGAAGACTACATTCATAGAATTGGACGCACCGGACGTTGCAAAACTAAAGGGACTTCATATGCATTTTTCACTCCCTCTAACAGCAGACAAGCTAGAGATCTCGTTTCAGTCCTTCAAGAAGCTAATCAGGTTGGTTTTGTTTAGGTTAATTTTCTATCTTGATCCTCTCAACTTTGGCATGGGTCTGTTAGATAAATGACAGCGCATGAATGCGTTTGAGAGGTATATTGACCTTAACCGGTGGACTGGATATGCCTTCGGTGTCCACACGTTCAATGTCTGGATTCCATCCTCATAAGCTTCAACATACTCAATACTTTTCATTCTGTTATATTTATGTATGTTTTATCGTTTTATTTATTGTGATTAACTTGTTTACAGGAAATAAATCCTAAATTACAAGATATGGCAGATCAATTCGGTGGTTACGGCAACAAAGGCTGGGGAGGAAAATCGAGATTTGGCGGTGGAGGTGGAGGTTACTTCAAACGCGGTTCAAACTTTGGACGCTCAGGCTATGGAGGAGATTTTAAAAGACCTGGAGGTTTCAACAACAGAAGTTCATCTGGAAATTTCAATACAAAACACACAAAATTCACCGATGATTAATTTTTTCGAATAACATCAACCACTCGATAGATTAATTTATTTTACTTTATGTATATCGTATTAACTTTACATCATAACAAAAATAGTTTTGTTAAGTAGATTCAATTTCACAATTTTGCTTTACAGTCAGTATTGCAACATTCCAAAGGGTATATTTTATTGTTTTATTATAGCTTGACTGTTTGAATGTTTGGGAATTTTTTCCCATATCTGTCATCTAGACATGTTTTGTCATCTGTCTGAATAAAAAAAAAATTTAAACAACATTATGTTTTTCTTTTATTAGTAAATTCCTCATGATCAGTAAGTGCTGATGTTTGAGAATAAAAATCGTTTTGATTATGCTCAAAAATTTTCAATATTTTTTCATAATATACCTACCTACTGAAAATCCAAAGTGATAAACTGACTGCTAATATGCATAAAGCACAACTGATTAATTGGGAATTAAAAATTTCCTGACAAATAAATTGCTACCTTTGTGTAGCAAAGCGAAAGCCGAACCGCACCGGCACCGGCACATCGAAATGTGTGAAGCCAACTTAAGAAAAGAAGGCGAATTTTTGAAAAGTTTTCGGTTGGTACGTTGAGTTCGCACGTGCGCTGTCATCTCTCAAGTGTCAAACGCCGGACGTCTTCGATTCAGAATAAGTCATGAAGGTAGACGAGAGGAAGATGAACGAAACGTCAAAGAAGAGCGGCGCCAACTCGTGCGAAGAAGGCTCGCCGTGGACGCGAGCCGTCACCGCGCGTTCCAACTGGCCTGACAAGGTTCGCTAATCGGTCGATACCCAATTAATAAATCTTACTGTTAGATTCAATTTCATGTCGAATCTTTTACATTTCAAATTGACTCTTCTCAGCTCCGATTCATGGTCATGATTAGGGAAACGTTTTGTAGTCTGAAACAGCGGCGAAAGGGTGTACGACTCCAGAGCCCTATTGAATTCACACCATAAAACGGTATTTAAAAATTGGACTAATCGCGAATTTCACTTCTATTCCAGAGAATCGATTTGTAGATAGACTTCAACTCTGAAGTGTCTCTATGATTGTCACTGTAATCCAGAGCTGCAAAATTCAATAAAAATTTCCCATTCAAAACTAATAATCTTTTTTGATTGAATTTTTCATTTTCACAGGAAGAATTTCTGGACGTCATATACTGGGCGAGACAGGCCATCGGCATACTTTTAGGCTTCACGTGGGGAGTCATCCCACTCAAGGGTTTCCTCGGACTTCTCTTGTGAGTTTTTAATTTGAATAAACTCGTCTTATCGTTTATCCGATTATCTATACATTTACAATTTGCAGATTCTTCCTTTTGAACGCCGGCGCTATATATTTGTACATAGTGAATTTTCAGCACATCGACGAAGAGGAATACGGCGGAATGTGGGAACTCACTAAAGAGGGTTTCATGACTTCGTTTGCCGGTTTTCTAGTGAGTTATCTCAAATATATCACATAGATCATTATTTTTACAGTGTCTATACATTTGATTTTAATTTTCAGGTGGTTTGGATCATAATGTACACGGGATTACATTATGACTCTTTATGAAATTAAAATGAAAAACAACAGTGCATTCACATTCATCTTCTCCGAGTTCCGACTCGTTTTCCATTTTTTACCATTTCCCCCATTATTGTAAATAAAGTGAACAAACGCTTTTCGAATTAAGATGTAATGATTGTTATCGTTTAGTATATATGAATATGTTGACTGTTGAACTGATTTTATTTATTTCCTTATAATGCCTAATTAATTATTAAAATTATTTATCCTAAAACATTTCTGTTGTTTTATTGTATTCTAAAAAATAGTATTTAAACACTAATGCTATAATAAAATAATCTTTATTTTACAGTTGCATTATTTATATTCCTTAAAAATTTAAGGCATGAAAATCAATCTCTCCACGTAACTAAAACTTCGTCCGTTCTATATCTTTGGGTACAAGTTGTTTCTTCCCATTTTGTAAAACTTCCAGTTTTGAATGCTTCAGCTCCTGCATGAGCGATCATCAATCCATTGTCTATACAAAATCTTTCATCGGTCGCAAATAATGTAGCATTTCTTTCTTTGCACATTATTCCCATCATTTCTTGTAAACGCTCATTGCAACCCACACCACCAACTATAAGAACCTAAGTAAAAGAATTATACATTATATTGAACTCACAAATAATAAATTGTATTTTTTCGCAATTACTTCATTTGATCCACAATGGGACATAGCTCTTTCTGTGGTTTCAATCAGCATGGCAAAAACAGTTTCTTGAAGAGAAAAACATAAATCTTCTGCAGTCCATTTTTCACCGATATCTGAAGCCTTTTCTTCAATGAAAGATAATATTCCAGAAAAACTGACATCCATACCTAGAGCATAAAAATATAAAAATTCTTTTTAATGAAATAAGCTAAGCTAAGATATTCAACTTATTACCTTTAACCACATACGGTAGTGGAACATATTTTTTGCCTTTCTTAGCACACTGTTCGATATTATAACCAGGACTTGGATCATTTGATAATTTCAGTACTCTGGCAAATCTTTAACAATAATCATGCTTTAATGTTATCCATAATAGTAAATACATGTTAAATTGATTTGAAATACCTATCTAAACAATTGCCGACAGCAATATCTATAGTTTCCCCGAATATTCTGTATCGTTTTTTTGAATATGCTATAACTTGGGTATTTCCTCCGCTTACATAGAGCACAGTTGGGTTTTGAGCATTTGTGATTAATCTTCCCATTTCTATATCTGAATTAAATATTAAGGATTTCAAAAGTTATGTATGTTCGACCATTTATTTCTTAAACAATTGATATTGAATGATAATATTAATTTTACTGTTTGCCTAAAAGTAAGACCCAGTTTCATATTTATTTTACACTGACTTTTCTTCTGAGAGAAACACGATAATCAACATATATGACCATAAATAGAAATGTTCAATATTTAATTGACAAAGTTAGGATACGTCCGATGCAATGATTAACGCCCAAAATGGGTTTGTTCCAAAGTTGCGCAACTGTTCTTGCTACAATTGCAACAGAAACAAGCGGAGCTCCCATTCCAGGTCCTTTTGTATAGCAAATAACGTCTATATCCTTAACGTCTAGTTTGGAATCAGCCAAAGCTTCTTTCAACACATGTATGATATTTTTCCTGTGGTGTTGAGCTGTTTCTCTAGGAAGAAAACCTGAAATGATATTGTTATAAAGAGGGATAATCATGATAACAATTTAGAGATAATTAGAATACTGAATGATCAGATCAATTGAATATTCTAATGTAACTTATTTGATAAAAATGAATGATTTTACTTTGATATATTCAAATACAAATAAAAAAATCTAACTAAAGCAATCTAAATTTGACCTAAAAAGAAAAAACCTAACCTAACCAAATCTAAACTTGTACGTAAAATATGTGTGTATAAACTCCACCGATGTGTGTAGTGCCATTGAACTGATCGAAATATTCCATAATCAAATAATTACCTTCACCAGGAGGCGTAACATAAGTGCGTCGACAATTCGCCAAAACAATACCATCGCGAATTATACCAACTCCTAATTTATTAGCACTTCCTTCAAATCCGATTGCGACGACCATTTTGAATTATCATGAAAAGAAATCTTCTTAATTTTTATTTCATCGAAAAACTTTCTAATAATGAAAATTCAAAAACAGAACAATATTTAAATTTTGACAACCGCAATGGGTATGTCAAATTTTGAGGTTATGCTGTTCCCTTTTAAACACTTTTGCATGTATGCAATATGCAATTTTTTTTATTTTAATATTTTTTTCTACCTATTTCATTCAATTTGTATTTCAAGTTATGCATTCAAAAATCAGACTACTACAAAGTCCCGAGAAACTTATGATAAAATCTACTATGCGTAATCGTTAAAAAAGTACATAATTTATTCGAACTTATGAGCTTTTAAACTTTGAACACGATTTGGTGACTGACTTTCAACCTTTGACCTTGCCCTTCAAGAATTTAACAGTTACGGTTGCCCACGATATGCACCAAGTTCTTAATTGAAATGCGCTTAAAATACATATCATGTACACATGGCCTTAATTCCTATTAAAAAAATAGTTTCGAAGCAAATCTAATTAAATTCTAATTTTTTTGACATTTTTTTTATAATACGGTTTTGGTTAAAAACAAAAGGAGGTATCAAGTCACTCACACAGAACAAGTCTCCCCCTTCTCCCTTCTGCCATATCGTACCTACAAAATTGCACAGTGTGCATATACGCGTTTTAACCAGTAATCGCTGATTGTTTCTCTTCGATTCTAGATTATATTTCCCAATTTCTGTTTTTACTAACTTTCTCAATTCGAATAAGAATCACGATTACAGGCGAAATTGTAAAAATCCTCCCTTGAAATTAGTGAATTTCGTTTTAAGTGCTTTGTAAATTTGGTGATATTTAGTCATATTTCGTAAGTACAGTATTGTCGCATGCACATTGTGATTCATAGGTATTGGATTATTCTTATGAATATTCGAATATAACTTACAAATTTCAGAACCGGATCGTGAAGAAGAATATGATATAAATCCCAAGGAATTTTTTTTTGCGGAAATGAGTGGCTCTGGAGGCAGTAAGACTCCACTTCCAGTTCCCGCTTCCTCTCACATCGATTTGGAGGTTATTTTTTGGTTTATTGGCGCTCTTCCGTTTGTCTAATGCCGCTGCCGATCATACACTGAAAATCTTCTATTAATATAAATTAGATAGGTTACAAATTTAACTTCTTTAATTTAATTTTTATATATTATTCTATTAGGCCTTATATCGAGTTAGGATGTAGGTTGTGTTGAATTATAATGATGTACATATGCTAACCAGAGGCTGTCATCAACACTGCTTGTTCCCATATCAACATAATATAAGGCCTAATCTGATAAGGTTTTTTTTAATAAAAGATCTTTAACGTAACCATTTTTTTTTATATTGATGGATTCATCAGTGTGCAGTTGTGCTAGCAATGAAATAGAAAAATAAACTATTTATTTACTATATATTGCAATGAATTGTTAATAGTTTTTAAAAGAAAATATTTAATGTTTCTTTTTTACCTATTAATTTATAACATTGTTACTGGAATGATTTTTTTTTTCGATTTGTGTATTCATTAAGGACCGGTCTTTTCAATTCTCTAGCTAACTAACCAGATAGTCATTTGTTCAACAATGAATGAACAGGTACGGATTTCGGCAATTTGTAGTCAAAGGACTGACTGTAACTCTATGGTTAGTTAACTGGATCAGTGAAAAAATAGACCCTAAATATTATAGTAGAAAATTGATTATAATTTTCAAATGTTTCTTCTTACATGCCTTAATTCCACTTGTTTAAACATTTATTTTATTTTAGGTTTTAGATTTGAGAACTTCTTCAGCCGTCAGCGATCAAATAATAAATCATATCAAGTTTGAACATAAAATTGAGCAATCGCTGAAACAATCTCAAAAAGAAATTCATCAAAAACGATTACAATCGTTGAGAAAAGAATTAGATTACATCAACAGTACTGCTTGGCAATTCGAAAACAATGGATCTTTTTGATCTTTTATGATTCATTTTATGTTTTATTGACGTCAGTAATTTTATTTTGCCAAAATGTTCTCTTCGTTGTCCTACGTGGTGCGGAACGCTTGGGATTATTTTCATAAGCCAACAGTCACAAAAACTGACGATGAAATTTTACAAGAATGCGTCAACGCATACAAAAACGATTTAAATAATTTTCAAACAGTTGACGAAGAATCTGAATTCATAAATGACAAGTGCTCAAAATATACAGGTCCATTTATTTCTCATCATATGTATTTTTTACTATTACAATTATCCATGATAATTATTATGTTTGTTTATCATTCAGGAAAAGTCACCAAATTGTATGGTGGTCATGGAATCATTGACGATAAAATTGAATTTTCATTGGAACTCTGCAGCCATTTAAAAATCAAAAAAAATGATTTAGTTTGTTATTTATCTTACTTTTCGAAAGACAGTTCCAAAAATATAGTTAAAGTACTATCCGTTTTGGATTCGTATTGGGAACCCGACGAAAACGATGCTTTGTTAAATTTAGGCGCCAGAATAGAAGAAGACTACAATGTTGTAGATCGAGTCATTGTTGGTAAAGTGATCGGTAGAAAAAATAGGATTGTAGAAATCAATCGTAATAAAATAAAAGTCGATTTAGATAATGTAGTATCTAACTTTGTTCCCTCTACTGGAGATTGGGTTGAAGTTTATTGTAAAGTTCAGCAAGAGAAAGATATTTCTTACGGAGATGATATTGGTGAAGTGGGTTGATTATTCACATGAAATTATTAACTTAGTTTTGAATGTCGCTTAAATGCTTTTTTTTCCAGATTTTGGAAGTAACCAAAATCGGGGCTTTGAGAAGTTTGGTTTCTCAAGCCAAAATTACCGAATGGAATAAAACTGAAGGAAAGGGTGTAATTGATGGCAAAATATTTTTCACTTCATCAGTTTGTGAAGTGAATCACAACTTTGAAGTAGGCGATATGGTAATGATTTTTTTGGATAAAATGAATTTTATGAAATGAATCTAACTATATAATAGCGCTATTTTGTGTCTCTGTAACGCTCCAAAACTGCGTTGATATATTCAGCGGGCTAATCACTAGTAATAGCATAACAATGTAACGAAATTTACTTTATAAACAGTTATCTCATCTCTTCAAATTCAATTATTTTAATTTTGAATTTGATGTTTAATTCAATTATTTTAATTTCACAGGTTATTTACGATGCTATCGAAAGTGACCAGGGTGCATTATCATGGAGAGCATTGTCAATACATGTTCTATTCTCTCTCCATTCCGATGTGAAAAAAGTACGTAGAATAACATATAATGAAAATTCAAATGGTGTTATCGTTGAAAATGACATTGACTTTGGCAATGTGAAAATTAACAGTGAGACTGAATTCAAGGTGAAAATTACCAATACAAGCAATAAAAATCATTATTTCACTTTTGCAAAACCAATCTCAAATGCGAAGAATTCCCAAATTCACTGCAATCAAAAAGAAGAATCTTTAACAAGCATAGAATCTGGTAAATCCATTAATGTACCATTGATATGTAAACCGAGATTTATTGGTCGCAGTACAGAACTCTTTGAATTCATTTTTCTTGGATTCAAGATCAAAAGAGAATTGCACTTGAATGTTTTCAATCCTGTTACTGAGAACGTTCCGGAGCCTTCTAAAACTATTTCTAGTTTTCATAAACGGACTGCTAATATATTGAAAGATATTAGGACCCCAAAAAACAAGACATACATTCCAGGAATTCGGCCTAACAAACCTCCTCCATTCATTAAGTTGCGAGTACCTACATTCGATGTGCCATTAAAAACATATATCACATTTGAAGAATCGTTAAATAAATCGATGAAAGGCTCTAACGAACTAAATTTTTACCGAGAACGACTATCCTTTCCGGAAACATTAACTAAAGATTGCTACGCTAAGTGGTTCCACAATTTATTATACATTGAAGAAATTCAAAATGCAATTAGATACAAAATGTATGATGTAGATAAAGGGTGGATGACGAAAAATTGCGAGTATTTGGAGTTGCATATTGAAAAGCTGTCGGAGAGACGGCCCAGTTTGCTCATAGGTGACAGTGTCAAAGTAAATAATCCATGGGGTGAAAATTTGCCTCCTTACGAAGGTTTTATTCATAAAGTAAATGAGGACAGTATTTTATTACGTTTCTCTGTGGATTTCCACAGAAAATATAATGGTGAAGATGTTTCTATCAAATTTTACTTCTCAAGAGCATCATTTCAAAAATGTCATTTCGCTATAGATCTAAGTTTGTCTCATCTGGGTCCAAATGTTTTGTTCCCTGATAAATTGAAGTTGTGTGAAGAACAAGTTCTTATACATCCATCTGTTGCCTTAGCTGATGATGATGATGATGATGATAACAAAATAGAAATCAAACCAAACCAAAATGATACTGAAACTGATAAAGTAAAATTTGAATTGAAGAAAAGAAACTTAAAGTGGTTTAATAAGAAATTAAATCATATTCAAAAAAAAGCAGTCATCAACATTCTTATGGGAGTTGCTAGACCTCTACCATACATCATATTCGGTCCTCCAGGAACCGGAAAGACTGTTACTTTAATTGAAGTTATCATACAGTTAGTTTGTCTTGTACCAGAAAGTAGACTTCTGATAGCGACACCATCAAATAGCGCAGCCAATCTTTTAACTGAACGTTTAATTCAAAGCGGGCGATTTGATCCAGGGTCTCTTGTGAGACTAGTTGCAATATCTCACGTGAACAGCGGGAATCTTCCTAATCATCTCAAACCATTTTGTGCAACTTTGAACGTAAGTCTCGATAATACCAACAAATCAAAATTCTATGTGGCCAACGATGGAGTACGTCACGAATGCAATAAAAACCAACTTGGTCGAGAGCGTATCACCATCGGAACTTGTGTTTGTCTAGGCACGTTGGTTAAAATGGGTTTTCCCACTGGTCACTTTACACACATCATAGTAGATGAAGCTGGTCAAGCTACCGAACCTGAAATCATGATACCGTTAGCGTTCACCGACAAGTCATATGGTCAAATCATACTAGCCGGAGATCCTATGCAGTTAGGTCCTGTAGTTCTGTCGCATGTTGCCAAAAAATTGGGTTTGAATGAATCTTATTTAGAAAGACTTTTGAATTGCTTTCCATATAAAAAAGACTTTGTGGGCCACGGACATGAAAATAGTGGTTATGATTCTAGACTCATTACTAAACTGAAATATAATTATAGATCAATCCAAAGTATTATTGATTTTAGCAGTAAAACATTTTATAATTCAGAAATAGTTTCGAAGATTTCTGCTACGGAGGAAGCTCGATATTATGTTGAAAGATTATCTAAATTTTTGGATGTTAATGAAGATGAATATAATGGTATGATTTTCCATGGTGTGAGAGGAACCAACACTAGAAAAAATGATGATCCTTCTTGGTATAATCCTCAAGAAGCAGCCACGGCAATGATATATTTGTGTAAACTATATAAATTCAATTTTACTGCCGAAGACATTGCTGTAATTTCACCTTATATCCAACAAGTAAAATATTTTTTTTCATTGGCATATTAATTTCAATCCCTTTGTGTAATATACACGCTTATATTATATTTCAGGTAAGATATTTACGATCCCTGATCAACGACATTGGTATAGAAATGCCTAAAATGGGAACTGTGGAAGAACTCCAGGGTCAAGAACGAAAAATAATAATCTTATCCACAGTGAGATCCCACAACATCCGCATTCATGATGATGCAGACAAATATTTAGGATTCATAACGCAACCGAAGCGAGTCAACGTTGCACTTACTAGAGCTCAGTATCTTCTAATCATAATTGGAAATCCACACATACTCTGCTTGGATCCCATGTGGCGGGACATATTAAACCACATTGTTTCAATAAATGGTTATATCGGTTGTGATTTGCCACCTGAATTTATTGAATGACTCGGTGAAAATTTTGTACATATGATACTATTGGAATTACATTAGGCAAAATAGGAGCAATTTGATCCCCCTTTTGTTTTTTGCCTCTAACTCTGTTTTGGAAAATCCGTTAAAAGCAATGGTATCAAACATTCCGAATTTAATCGGGTTTGATTCCTTTAAGTAAAATTTGAAATAATCTATTTGTTTTTTGATAGAGTTAAAAAAAAAAAAAAACAGGATATGCAAAACCCAAAATTTTGACATATACTGATTACGAAAATCAAAATGAAAACTCATGTATTTTTCATTTTAACAGTTTCAAAAATTAAATTGTCTGCTGATCAAAAATCTTCCAAATTTGAATCCCACTGCAGTCATTCGCCATTATATGTCATAGTCTACCAATGCTGACAATAGAAAATGTATATTACTTATAGTTTTTCTGGAATGGTGGGTATCAAGTATCCCCACTTCCTCCATAAATGTAAACGAAAGTTCCATTGTATTTTACCAAGGCTGAATTAGCTGTTTTATTATGTTAAGTTTTTTTTTATTATTAAAATTTTTTTCTATATTTTATCTGCTATCTTTTAATTTCCATGTCCTGAGCGTTTCGTTTTTAAGACTGATCTTTTCACTGCTTTAGTTAACTAACCATAGAGTATTCAGTCCTCTGTCTTAAATCAGATATTACATTATCGTAATGATACTACAATTGTGCACAAAGAGTTTATAATCACGAATGAACAAATCTTACTAAAAATTCATCACCATATTCTAAGGTGATAAAAATACATGAAATTTTTTTCAAATTCGGTTTTATTTTTCACTATCAAAACAAAAATGTGAAAAATCATTTGTAAAAAAAAAAAAAGAATTCCCAAATTTAGTTTATTTTTTATAAAGTTTATAGCCAGTAATACAAATTGATTGTTTAATTATATAAAAAAAAAACTATTGAATTTGACAAAATATTTGTTAGAGTAATAAATACAAAATTAAATTTAAAATTCTTGAGGTCCCCATCGTATCTGTAACAAATAATTTGCTTATGAAATACATTTGAAAAATACATTATATATATTTAGTTATGAAAATATAATTACATCTTGAGTCCTGGCTTTATGTTTCCTTTCAACCAGAGATGTCAAGGCTTCTGATCTGACAGACAGTGAATTTATTTTTTCAATAAGTTGTTGGTAAGGAGACATTGGTTGAGTTCCCATCACTACATGACCCAATTTAGAATCAATCTTAGCATCTAATCGGGCATTTCTTATCAGATTTACAATCCATCTTTCAGCATCTTCTGGATCCATGTTTAATTTTTCAGCCAGCATTCTTTATAAAAACATATGTCATATTCAAATTCACAAAAATACACAATCATACTAAGGTTTTTATTAAATTTAAAAGCTAATTTATTAATGCAGATGAAAAAATATGACTATTTTAAACATACATATTTATCAGTACCTTGAGTGAATTCAATAATACTAGTGCATGCTAGATGATAAATCTGAATCAATACTAACCCTATACTGATACATTGATGAATCCGACAAAATGTTTCGAAAATCATGAGACGAGCATTTTCAACAAATTCATCTATACAAGCGATGAGGAAGAAGTCGCTCAGTAAAACGGTTTGACACTCATGCAACTTTTGCCGAGCCCCATCAAAATCAAAATTCACATACAAGTGTTCAATGAATTCTGTAATAGGATCTCTGAAAGAATAAATAACTTCTTAGTTCACACAATGAATTCTTATGCAGTATCAAAATTTCTATATCCATACCTATATGTGTACGATTCTTGCTGTATAACCTTCACTAACTCTTTTAGAGCGTTTCTTCTGGAACGATTAATAATAACTGCCGTAGCGAGATAACGAAGAATGTGTGGGCACATAGTTTGAATTGCATTCAGGTATCTGTATATATGTGAAATTTATCAGTATTTAAAGAAAAAATATCCACAAAAAAAGAAAATATCCATTATATGAAAACCAATAAATCAATATAACAGATAAGCACTAAAAATAATCTCATCTCACAGTGGTTTATGCAAGAAAACATCAATTATAAGATCTCTTCCTTTGATATGATTGAAATACACGAAAAGACTCCAGTGAATCAACCACGTCCTCTGTTGCAAAATTTGTACGTTATTAGCAAATTGATTGTTGTCAATGAACTCTCGCAGCTTATTCAGGTCTTCAAGCGCTCCATCCCAATTTTGAACGAGTATCTCGGAAGCCAATTTTCCCCATAAGACCGGAAGATAATTCTATAATAAAAATCGAATATAAGATACACATTAAAAGTAAACATCTATAAAACAAAATAACTCTTCCTTCCTCAGTTCACTTTCTAACATAATTTGGTCAAAACATATCAATAAACTTTCATCTAGGAATTTCGAAAAAAAAAAAAAAACACTGGTCATAATAATAAACATTAAGACTTAGTTTTCAAAATGTCCTCCATGCTGATCCTAGATCAAATTGATCAAAATTATATAAGACCTCTGGAATTTGTAATGAAAATAAACAATTGTAAAATGGAGAATGGTTATGGAGCTGAAGAAGTTCCACCAGAAGGCAATAACCTCGAACATCCACAAAATTCAAATTATTCTAAACCTGTGGAAAATGAAAATGACACATTTCAAATTAACATGGTACTAGATCACTGTGTGTCATCTTTGAATATTGGAAGATTGATTGTGGACATTGAAAAGTATGGATACAGTCCGAAATACATAAATCAAGGTAAACATAAAACTTTGACTCAATTTTTCAATTGTTGATTTACAATAAATTATTGGCAACTACCATCAAATTCTACATGAAAAAAATGATTACGTAATTTAACCAATAGATTAATTGATGAAAGATTGTTAGTGGTCAAATAGGAAAGATTCAATTGATAGTTTTCAACAAATGGATTTTGCAATATAAGAATGAATTTGTATTCTCAACTTACTTATCGGTTGTACTATTTTTCATTATAAATAACGTTTTACAGAATCAAAAAAATATATATTGAAAGAAAAAGAAAATCAAGTAAAAATCAATGATATATGCAGTGTTTTGATGGCGAAAGCAGAAGAAACAATGTCAGGCTTGCATGCAAAACCAAAAAAAAATGTTTACATTGATGAGCAAATTTATCACAAATGGAATTATCATATCAAAAATATCAGAACTATGAATAAGAAAATCAAAATCAAATTAAACATACTAAATATGATGGGCACAAAAGAGTACTCAGAATTATTTAAAATGCCAAAGATCAAAAAGATAAAGCAAACTGAAAACAGACTCACATACAAATGTTATTTTTGTGAACTCACATTCAACTCAGCGAAAAAGTTAAAAAAACATCGTAAAATACACCGAACTATTTACGGGAAAAAACTAACTCTCTACGATTGGGAATATGGTGTGAAAACACAAAAAAATTGTGAAACATATATTATTATAGATTTGAAACAAACCATTTGTGAAATATGTAATAATATAGATACTACTACAAGCAAGTGAGTTCACAATTATGATCATCGATATATATAGGTTTCACATTTCGAGTTCAATATTTTCCATTTCAAGATAAATATTTCAAAAACTGAATCAAAATGTTATAAGATAATTGAAATAATGGCAAAAAATATTAAATTCAATAATGAAAAATATTAAACTCGCAGTTAAAACCTGTATATCGAAAGCATATTCAAAACAATTTTAATTGACTGAAAAATATTTCATACTTTCAGACTATCTGGTGAATTTTATTCACATTTCTTTTGCAATGTTTGTAACTTTGATGCACTTATTGTCCCTAAAGACAATTCATATGAAGTTCTTTCACTTTGTGACACTTGTGGAAAGGTTATTCTCAAATTATTTATAAATAAAATTTTCATGTATCTACATATATAACCAAAATTTTCCTTTTTTTTTCAGTTAAATGGTGATCAATCACATGAATGCAATTGAGAATGTGATATGAAGATAAGTAGAAACATTAATTATTTATGCTATTTTTGAAAGCAGAACTAAAATAGATGTAAATTTAATTTTCTAATGTTAACATTATTATTTTTTAATTGAGTCTTAATTAAGCCCAATGTGTTATTTTGAACAAATTTGAAATTACAAACTAAAAATTATAATTTTATAAAAAAATACATTAACTAAATGCTATAAACATCAATGTTTGCTTTCGTATGTGAAAAAATAAAGTGATGTTAAATTGTTTTTAAGCATTTACTATTTATAATAAAAAATAATATATACCTTATCAGGTGGTGGCATTACAAGTTGACAAAAGTACAGATAACTAGCAGATTCGCAATAGTTTCCACATTCGTAACGATATTTAGCCAACTTGTACATACTATCTATCATTTCAATTTTGAACTGAAAGTAAAAAATACAATCATTTCAATTACAAATATTAATGATTAATTGATTAACAACAAATAATACCTCAAACTCTTTGTTTGTAGTCAGATAATTGATTAACATTTTAGAATCTCGCATAGTTTCCATCGTTTTCATAACGTCATCGTGTTGCATTAACTTCAAGACCGGTTCTACTGCATCTTGTAATTCTTGTAGTTGAGATAAGACAACATTACGTCTTACTTTTATTTCCTAAATTGAATAAATTCTATAAGAGTCAATTCAAAGCTAATTTATATATTTCAATCTAGAAACCGTACCTCGGGCACTTCTTCATCGGGATACAACATCTTTCTAATATCGATAACATAATCGATCATGTTGGTTTTGCTCAAGATATCTAATTTAGCTTGTAGAAGTTCATGTTGATCGTAAATCTGAAAAATACAGAATGTAAACAAAAATGTGGCCTAGGGGTAAATGTATAAGTAGTGTACAGAATCGCATTTAGTTCTCATTATAAGTTTTATTATAGAAGTATTCGTCATTTCTCATTTTAACTTCCTCTATTGTTACTTTCACCATTACTGTGAATACTTATAGACTAAATAAATATCAAAATTGCACAAGTATAATGATTTAGCATATACATCTATGTTAATATGTAAATGAGCTGAAAATTGTATAAAATAAAGATATTTCAATAACTTTTTTTAATTTTTTTATTAATATAGAAGTATAATTAAATAATGATATTTAACATTGACAAATAAAACAATAGATTTTTAGCCCAAATATCATCGGACATCCTGAATTTCTGTTTTTCTCAAATTTAACAAAATTAAATTGTAAGAGGATTAATTGTATTGGTTTATTTCATAATTATCATCACATAAACGAAACATTTTTGCACTTGTGAAATTCTAGGTAGAAATTAAAGATCAAATCGACAACCCATATGGTGGTTCAGAACTTATCCTCGCAATGCGATACAATAAGACAGTCACAAATTGAAACTATCGAAAACTTAAAAGACAAATCGACATATCAATTTGAAAATAAATATAAGGGTGATAATAAAAGATGTTAGAAAGCACCTCTTTAGCGGCGAGGAACTCGAGCAGAGGGAAGACGAGGTGCCGGTCCAGGTATTGTCCCGTCCGGCTGGTCAGGTCGAACTTCGACACCGACATCTTGAGTTCTGTCAAATGTCAAATGTCAAATGTCAAATGTCAAATGTCAAATGACAACTGTCCGACTCCCTAGCGCACTTCAGCTCGAACGTCTCACCTCGAATCGAGGGACACGCAACGCGCTCCTAACCTAAAAGAGCGACGCCCGCCAGGTGCACCAACTCACCCTCACCTATTCATTTTGACGCGTCACCATTTTATGTAGTTCCTTTCGGTTTTTTTTTTTTTGAGAAATTGGCGGTTTTATAAAGATAAATTCAAACGATTTTGCAGTCAAAATGAGAAACATGAATCAGTTCTCAAAATATGAATTATGGTCGAAGCTCGACAGCTCATGACCAGCACGAACACGAACCCGCGCGCATTTCTAAACTTGTCACAGTCAATTGAGGTTGTTTACTAAATACATACCATTAATAGAAGCTAAGACACGAAAGAGTGGAAATCTAAACGATATTTAAATCGAAGTCGAAAACGTGAAAATTCTAAATGTATTAAATATATTAATTTAATGATCAATATACCAAGAAGAAACATTCGTATATTTATTTAATGAAATAATTTACAATATAGGTAAATATAAAAAAATAACAAGTGTGGAAAAAAACTTTTCAGCACAATTTCACAGTAATATTTTATTAATCCCTATTCTCAATAAAAATTAAGAAATCACAAATTATACAATAGTAATGTGTGAAACTTAAAATAATAGGTTATTCAAATAAAAATTAATTGTTCATAAATATTATCTATGTATGTATATGTATATTGTAATCTCTGTCTTTACTAAACCAATTAAAAATCTTATCAAGTCTTCTTTTCTATATCTTCATAATGACTGGTGATGCGTCTATGATTATGTAGCGCCGTTCCCTGAAAAACAAATGAAAGTGAAGCTAATTGAAAATAATAATAAAGAATAATTAACGATACTATACCTGAATAAAACGTTCTCCACAAACACCACATACATAAGGTTTACACCCAGTATGTCTTCTTATATGTACTGCTAAGTCATTTGATTGCGTAAAAGCTTTATCACAATAAGTACATTTATATGGTTTTATTCCCAAATGGATACGTGTATGCCTATTTAATTTATCAGATCGAGAAAACCCTATACAAAATGAAAAATAATGGATCAATTTTACAGAAACGAGTTAATGTGATATGAAATAAAGGTATTTTTCAAAATTTATGATTTACCTTTTCCACAAACCGTACATTGATATGGTTTTTCTCCAGTATGAGTCCGACGATGATATTTAAGATCCGAAGTACGGGGAAAACCTAAATTGAATTTCTTATCTCAATATTTTTATCTTTCAATAAATAACAACATGAATTATAAATAAATCTTACCTTTTCCACAAATGTCGCATTTGAAAGGATTTTCTTTTTTATGTCTCCTTATGTGAATGACTAAATGAGAAGATGTCATAAATGACTTGCCACAATACATACATAAAAAAGTTTTCTTCAAACATTCCTTTTTACTTGTGTGAATTAATGTGTGCATTCTATCAAAATTAAAAGTAAATAAGCATATTTATAATAAGCAAGCAAACGAAATGTTAAATTTTCACCTTAAATTATCTTTTCTGTGAAATCTTTTCAAACAAGTAGGGCATTCATACTTCTTGTCTTTTGGTAAATGTATCAAAACATGTCTATCTAGATGATATGATCTATAAAATTATTTTTTATATCCGATTAACATTTTTTAAGTGCCTTTAATATGTTATTTAAAAATATTTCAACTAACCTAGAAAACGATTTATCACAAGAAGAACAGTTAAATGGTTTAGCTTCTACTTTTTTATCTTTCATCTTAATAGCATCAACATCGATAGAAATATCATGTTGATGTTGAATCATGTGTTTATTCATCGATGTTTCAGTTACAAACTTTAAATAACACAATCCACATTGGAAACTTTTATAAGCAGCATTTGCACAGTATCTAAGTTTATGATTTTTCAATAAAAATTCATTGGGGAAAATCTAAAACAAAACAAACACAGTTTATGGGAAAAAATTAAAATATTTATTTATCATGTAATTAGAAAGAAAGAAATATCCAATTTCAAATATCACTCATCGTCAGTCCATAATTGTATGAGATAGTATAAATAAATATTAATGATTTTACCTTGTTACAAACATCACATTTATCAGGAAAGTTGAACTTATGAATAGCCATATGTCGCATTACATGATGATATCTTTTGAAAGAATAATTGCAAATTGAACATGCATATTTTTGTATTCTAGATATATTTGATTCGTTTTTAAATTTGGTTTTCTTAATTTTCACCTACTCCAACGAAAAATACTGGTTAAAATTCGTAATTTTTCTCTGACAAATTAATCAAATGGATATTTAAATACCTTATTATTTTGTTTATCAACTTTCATAACAGAATTTTCTGAATCAGAAATATTTTGATCTTCTGGTAAAACTTTCATTTCACCTATATACAAATCATATTTTTCATTTTCAATATCATTTTTTATAATACTTTTCATATTATCATTGCTAATAGTAAACTCAGTTTGTGCATTAGAAAACTGAAATATTAAATTAAGTGATGAAATGTTTTGTGATTAGGGAATTTTAAGAGTAATATCAAAAAACCTTTTCATGATCACCCAGCAAACTAGATAGCAACTTCATATCAATATTTTCAAATGAATTCATTATGTGATTTTGCAAATGGTCTTTTACATTATTATTATATTTGATCATTTTATTACAGAGTTTACAAAGGGATGGTTTATAAGCTAGAAATTGGTAAAATTTATGCTGGATTATTAAATGAATCTGAGATAGGAAATTATTAACTTTTTTTTTTAAATTTCTGATAATCGATAATTTAATTATGTACCTAAATGTTTTTCATTGTGTTTCATCAAAGAATGATCTGAATAAAATGCTTTGGAACAAAGTGAACAAAAATAATTTATAATTTCATTGGATGCAGAATCAATCTCAGGTTTTTTTTCAACAGTAAATGGACTGCCAGGCATATCATCGAATAATTCAGAAGAATTTTCGGTAGCTTCATAATCATCTTCAGTTTTTACATTCATCTGAAAAACATTTGTCAAAAATATGTTTTAATATAATATTTCCAAAAATACCTGATTTAGATTCATATAACATATGAGAAATAAAATAAATGTATTATGGAAATTAATTATCAACAAACCACTTCTAAAATTTTCTTTAACTTCAATTTATTTTCCAACAATTCCTTCTTCGAAGGTCGGCCTCGTTTTTTAGGACCACTATGAGACAAATTGATATGTGATATGAGATGATCTTCTTGAATGAACTTCAAACCACATAATACACAAGTGATAGATCGATTATTTTCAGTTTTCATATTTTCATCGACTCCACTATTTTCACACGAATGAGCAGCTACTTTATGCCGCGTTAAGTGATGCTGTTTTGTAAACATTCGTAAACATATATTGCATTGATAGTTATCTAGAGAAATGTAAAAAATATTTATAAAATAAATTTGAAGTTCAATTTCGTCAAATAGTCAATGAAATAATTACTTTCATTTTTTTCAGTCATTTTATAATCTATGCAAGAATGAGCAGCGATTTTATGACGTGTTATGAATTCCTGGGATGAAAACGTTCTTGAACAAATATCACAATGGGGATACCCTACAACATTATTATAATTTAATTAATTAATGAATACATCAAAATACAAATGATTAATAAAATATTGAATGAAAATTCTAATTGTACTCAGCAAAAAACATTTTTTAAATGTAATTTTTAGCTTTGTATTAATACATTACCCAGATGATATCCTCGTTTATGATTTACCATACTTGTAAAAGACTTGAAAGATTTTTTACAAATATCACAAGGCACTGGTTTTTGTGGTGTTGTAGTCTGAATTTTCATTTCCAAAGATTTCTTGGTATTTTTTAAATCTGGAAAAAAAAAACATGATATCTTATGAATTTAAAAAATGTCTATCATACAAAAAGTAATACCTATAAGGGGTGTTAAATCATCTTCAGAATCATCAAAATCATCATTATTCACTGATATATTATAATTATCCATATTTTTTTCATTGTCATCATTTTTCACTTCAGTTTTAATTTGAACGTCATTACAAATATCGGTATAATTCTAAAACAATATTATCATTAAAGTTAATATTAATTTGAACCATAACAAACTGAAATCTAATCAATTAGCATTAAGTTAACTATAAATTAGTTAAATTACATAGAAAATAGTTGGACTAGTGATACTTAACTACAGTTTACAATTTAATCGATGACTTAAAAACGGACCCTGAAAATATACTTACATTTTTCGATTTAGATAAGTGTTCTATTCTATTTGTTTTGCCCAAGTGACTTCTTAACCGTTCCTCGGCTTTTTTAGCTTGTATTTTAAAAGCGAAAGCTGACATGACAATCTCAAAACATCTCCGACAAATTTGTGGAGGCAAACCGTCACCTTCTGAAAGCTACAGAATAAAATAACACAACGGAATATTTATTAAATGAAAAGCTGTCAAAGAGAGAAGAGTTACTTCAAGCTGAGTACAATTGGCCACCATAGTATAAACCGATCTAGGGTTTTCTTCTGCAGAAGAACTTGCAATCATCTCTTTGAATATGTAAACGTCGGCTCCCTCGCACAAACACGTACGACAAATATTATCCATCATGATTCTTCAAGATTATAAGCACTCGATCATGATTCAAAACACTTTTAAACCATTATTTAAGATATTGAAGCATTTTAATTTACAAAAAAATATAAAATACTCTTTATAAAAAGCTATTAGACTTCGAAACTCGACGTATTAGAAAACTGTTGTTATATGTCAACGTCAAACGTCATTTGAATACAGCGCATCCAACTGATAAAGATGAAAATTAATTTCTATCAAAATTGAACGAGTGCTACTACTTAGGGATGACTGGAAAACTTTAGTAAAGAAAGTGGAGAGAATCGATCCGTCTGAAATATTTGATCCCTCCTTTTGTTTTTTTGTTTATCTATAACCCGTTTTTGGAAAATCGTACCTATTTTCAAAAAAAACTATCAAAATAAACTAAATTTGATTTCTAGTGTATAGACATTCGGTATTACTTTAAAAACAAGATTTTTCAAAAAATAATAAGAGGTGAAAACAAAAGGCTGGATCGAGTCTCTCCACAATCTATTAAAGAAATTCGCGAAAAATCGAAGAAAATATCGATTGCGATATTAGATGCGCAACGATTGGCAACAGCTGCGACGTTTCGTCTGTCAAAAGACGTCGACGATCCATAGATCGAGAGCTAGCACCACCACGGAAAGCCGAAGATCTGTAGATCTTCAATTTCCTCTCACAATCAGCAGTTCCCATACTATACAGTGATGGGAGACGGCAAGGAAGGAGAGCGCGCGCCGCTGCTGCAGCAGCAAACTCCCGATCCACCGGGTACACATTTCACTTCTTTATTTTCCACCTTACATTTCTTGTTTCAGCTGCGATCGGCGAACGTCGCCTCGATTCGTCGTTCCGTTCGCCTGTTGATCGTTTTAATTAACGCATTCTGAACGATCGGGTCTATGGATCGTATTGTTTTGCACGAATCGCTAAAACCTAGTGACTCATTGTTTTGTTATCTGTTCGGTGGCGAATTTTATTACATTATATTTCTGTCTTTGAATGTTAATTTATTGTTTTGAAGGTCGTAAGTATGTTCTTGGTTATTCGATAGGAAAACATTGTCCGAAGATCAATTTTCATTGTAACAAAACTTTTCTTTGTCTTTTACGTACGAAAATGTGTATGTACTGCCAATTTTGTAATTTGAAGTATAATATGTCTTTTTATGATCACGTTTTTTTAATGTTTGCTTCTTAATTTTCCGATGAATGACGATTATTTGCTAATTGCTATTAAATTCATCAAAATTAATATGTATTGAGCATTAATCTAATCTGATAACTAGACAGGTTAGTAGCCCTTTATAACTAAAGCTCGATTTATCAATTTTCAATAAACATTTAGCTTTAACAGCTGTCAAATTCTATAGTGGAAAAAATTTTAACTATACACACATAGTTTAACCGACAATTAGAATAAAGTCTTCGTATTGTCAGGAAACAATTATCATTAGACAGATTCAAAATCTAATTTTCATTTCATATTAGATATGAAATTAAATTTCAATACATGATATTTTATATTTATACATATTATCATATGTAGATATATCCATATGTATCTTATTGTTAAGTCAACTGTTACATATGTTGTTCAACTTCATTTAGATTACTGCTAAATATTTTAGAAACTTTCATTGTTTGTCCTTTATCACATAATACATGCTAATTATTATGAAAATGGTCTAAGTCATGTTTCCTATGTTATGAGATGTGTTGTGTTTGACTTGCAATTAGACATAATACTCAAAGTCAAAAAACATGCTTAGTAAAATTCTTTCAATTATAAACATTTATATTTGATTCAATCAAATATAATTTCCAAAAAATGTGACTGATCTGGCAAAAACAATTACATAATGATATTCAACAATATTTCACTTATAGCAACGTGGAAATAAATTTTTACTCACTCTCCAGAAAGTAAATTATTGTTTTCAATAATACATCTTGATTGTTCATAATATTATATCGATATCGAATTTGTTTTGAGTTAGACACGTGATAACAATTCAACATACACATATTATGTATACGCGTGTATTTTATTCAATTATTGTTTTGAAATAAGAATAATTGATGATCATGATTTAGGAGATCAAAACTTCAGCACAGTTTCGCCCATCGGTCCCGATGAATTTCCACCTCCATACCAGCAGGCGGTCGCCGGAGGAGTTCCGATGGTCACATGTCGAGTGTGCCAAGCTATGATCGATATATCGGGAAAACGTGATCAACACGTGGTGAAGTGTGTACAATGTAACGAAGCAACGGTGAGTATACTCTATTTGATATTTTTTTTGTAAACGAAAATTTTTTATTAGATGTGTTTCATCATTACAGCCAATACGTAATGCACCGCCTGGTAAAAAATACGTACGATGTCCGTGCAATTGTCTCCTAATTTGCAAGAGTTCTTCGCAACGCATCGCGTGCCCAAGACCTAATTGCAAAAGGATAATCAATTTAGCACCATCTCCGGTCACACCTCCAGTTCCTCCGATGCCTGGAATGCGACGAGTATGCTGTGCTCACTGTTCCGAAACATTTTTGGTAAGTTCATTGTTCAGAATTTCAAAATTTTCAAAAACTTTTATTTAATCTTTCTGTGTATTTTCATTTTAGTTTAACACATTAAACAATGCACTTGCTCGATGTCCACATTGTCGAAAAGTTTCTTCGGTTGGTCCATCGTTTGCACGCAACCGTGCATTTGTCTTTTTCGTTTTGGGATTGATCATGTTGCTTATGGGAATCGGAGTGACAGTTGGAACTTACACCCTTGTCAGGGGTTACGGCGGGATTTATGTGGCGTACGTCGGTGCATTCCTTTTGGCTTTACTATTGTTTGCGAGAGGTATATATTATTTAACAGTCAAAGTAAGCACTCCGATATAAATATGGGAGTGTTGTACATTTAATAAAATTTATCAGTTGTATTATTTTTTTATAAAAATAACATGTACATATATAAACATGAGTACATACGTTCATAATTCACACCATTTTTCATTAGTGTTACCTTTTTAGTTTTTGTATTATATGAAAAGTTAAGTTTTGAATTTTGAGAGATATTGCAGATTGAATGTAATAATGTAAACATGAAATATTTTAATGTTTTGGTGCCAGTTTTGAATCATTAGAAGTATTTTGTGAACAAATTGGCATGATGAGTTTTGACTGAATTCTATATTTTCATTTTTATCGCTTCTGCTAGTATTTAAGTGGAATAATCAATTTTATTTGTGATTTTTTTTTATAATTTAGTTTTATACTTTATATTATTCTATATTGAAAAGTGATATCCAGTTTTATATCAATTTTAATTAATATTTACTTATATTATTCATATAGGTGTATGAAATTATACTTTATTTTAACTGTTCAGGAATACACATTTTTTTTTCGTTCATTACTTTCAACTTTACACAGATTGCATTGAATTTATCAGTTAAATAGATCGCTAGTAATCTCTAATGATAGAAATGAAGAATCTCTTATTTATGACCACTATGGATTAGTTGTGAAAATTCACAAGTTAACTTTCATATTATAAATGTTTTTATCAAAGTTATTTATGAGCAGTTGAAATATTTAGGTCATTGTTGAAACTTACGATTAGAACCCAGCAAACATATATGTATTGTAATAAATAAATTATAATTTCTTAGTTCATGTCATAGAATGTGATACTTTTTTTTAGGCTTGAGTATATATAAAAATATTTATTTTTTCAATAAATTCAAAAATCCGTAAATATTTATAAATTTCATAATACATAGATATATATATTTCCTTTTTTATACAGATGATCATGTACTTGAATCCCATTTCAAATTAATTTTTACACATATCAAGTTCATAAAAATAACTTTTTTTTGTGAATTTTGTTCTTTAGAAATATTAACCACATAGACAAAAAACACGATTGAATTTCAAATAAAAAATAAGTCTTTCCTATCAGCATATATGTTTGCATGAATATTAAATTCACACAATTGTAGTTTTTTCATACTTTTATAGATAATCATAATTATAAAAGAGAACTGTTACATGAAAATCAGTTTGCTTTGCAAAAGCATACCATTAATAAATACTCTAATATTATTATGTATTTGCAATATGTGCATCTTTTCTTATTCATCATATTTTATTTAGAATGAAATAGTTGCTGAGCGTACTTTCATTTTAATTCATAGCGCTTTAATTAAATAATCTATGTCATCGTTTTTATCCCTCAAGTGTATATTTTTTATAATAACCAAATATAATATTGCTTTATAAATTATAAGTTAAAAAAAAATCATTATCTAAAATAGTGAGAAAAATTATATTCAAAAACATTTTTTATTTCAATAGCAGTTTATTAATACAAAAAGTCGTTGATATTATTATTTGCTTCTTTGTAAATATTTTAAGTGACTTGTGATTATAAATTTGATAAATTCAATATTTTCCATTTATTTAGCAATAATATTCATCAAATTTTCAATCACGAAATTGTATTTAAATATTTCCTTCTGTAGAATTATGTTCAGATTTTTTTAGTTTTTGTATCTGTGCAACTTTTCACACTCATATTGTATCATTTATTGAATGAATTGTGTAATAAATAAAAAAATAGCTATATTTGTTTTTTTTTTTTTAATACATAACCGTTACCCATTTATAAAACATTTCAAAATCTTAATTATTATGAATATGTATTCAAACATTATCAAATTCAATATATTATGTTTGTTTGCTAGCCCATTCCAGCCAACTTCCAGCATAATACTTCGTACTGGAAAACAAGCATGTTTGTTTTTAGCATGTTCACATAAATTTAAAATATTCAAAACAATTAGAATTCAACTTACTTTTTATAACCCAATTTTTCCAAATTGTTCATTATTATCTCTGCTCTTCTACCAGATCTGCATGTGATTATTATTGGTGAATCATATGTTGGTTTTTTATTTCCATATTTTTCTGAAAATTCTTTTTCACCCAAACCCAATTCTTTTTCCACTTGATTCACTGAAACACAATTTGAATATATTTTCAGTCTTTAATATGTGTGTTAAATTAATTGAAAAAGAAAAGTAGGTAGGTATATTTCATTCTTTACTTGGGATATTTATACTGTTTGGTATCAATCCAGTTTCTTCTATTTCATTTGGTTCTCGAACATCAATCAAAATAGTTCCACCATTTTTAGATATTTCATGAATTTCTTCAAAGTTTACAATGCGGTTCATAATTGTGCTACTTCTTAAATTCCCTACTAATGGAAATATAAGAATGATTTTTGATAAGAAAATTAGGTTACAATAGCACTTGAAATAATTGTAATAATTAAAAAGTTGATTATAACAAAATTTACCGAAGTATAGCTTAAAAATTTTATTAGTAAAAGTCATAGAAGAAGAATTAGAACTGAATTATTTTCTTCTTTATTTAACAAGAATTGCTACCTTCAAATCTGTTTTCGTTTTCACTGCAAATATTATAATGAAAAACAGAACATAAAAGGAATATTCGCAATAAAATGTCGTTCAATCGAAGATAAAACATTTGTAGAACAAATTTCACAGAATATCAAAATCTTTAAAATAGAATATTAAATCTCACTACACTAGTGTACACACTATTGTTGTAACTAGCGACTGGTTGTATATTAAAAAAAATACAACGAACATAGGTTCATGGCCATGAAATTACGAAAATTAACGAAAAAACCGGTTATGCTCTTCATTAAAAAACGACTTCTATTGCAGATACTGTTTGCTCATTGTCAGAGAATGAATCACGAAGATTTATGAAATAATGCATGTATTTTACCTAGATAGTTACAAATTTCGAACGATTTTTCGAATCAGAATTGATAGGACTGAGCATATTCATCTACACATTTCATGAAATCATATCTTAGGTAAATAAATTTCGGCGACTAGTTATCGCAATTATGGGTCATTATCGCGATTTATTTGATTTCCACTTGTCCCAATAAGAGGCGAAATCGTTTCGTTTTTATTCAGAAATGAAAAGGTATGAAAAATATGAAATAAAAAGATGCAGAAACGCTACCTAAATTAACTCCCGAAAATATTTATTCATGTGAAACAACTTACATGTGTACAAACTTAATATAAATATAAATGTATGTATAGTAGGTACACATACACCTATATGTACTAGAATCATCACTACATAATTTCACGCTTTTTAAGATTGATACTAACAATATAAGCACAAACACGTTTGTCTTATTTTTATACCAAAAAATACAAATTGTTTTAGCATCTGTAATACATATCGTTTGATCTAATATTCTGGTATTTTTCATATAATACTCACCATAAATGGCAACGTATGCATCCATTGCAAAAAAATTAACAAATGTTTGAATTGAAATAATGAAAAAAAGATTTATTTGATAATTGTACTTTACTAGATTCACAAATAATGACACAAAATTTGATAATAGATTAAACAATGAAAACATCAAATGCAAAAAAATAATTATAAATTGAAAAAAAAATCAATTGCTGCTTCCTTTTTCTTTGTCAGCCAATTTGGCTGAAACCATTTCACGAAATTGCGAAAGTATCATATTTTCTCTCTTAGTTCTTTCTTCTTTACTGAACATCGCCAAAGCTCTCTTTTCGTCAGCAGAATAAATCTGGTTTTCTTTACGTATACGGACAGCTTCCATACGACGATGTCTGTAATGTGAAAAAAATATATATACAAATTGTCGCACAGAATTAATAGATATAAATAAGTAAACACAGACCTGCTACCACTCATAACATATCCGACAGACTCATATTGAGCAATTTCATCACTCGTAAGACCGATTTCACCTCTACGAGGTATTCTTTTTCCCTCTGCTACGTATGCAGCCATGGCAGCACCTTCACCAGGGAGTAAAGCATGACCAAAGTCTTGTCGACTCAGCGACACTTGAGCTTTTTGTACAGGACCAATTTCTCCGCTGATTTCATCATCTCCATCAGCAACTTGTCTCAAAGACTCACCTAGAATTTTTATAAAACTCACTAAATAAAACTCAAACAATATGATTATGCATGTTTTTTTTATTGTTTTGAGTTGGAATCTAAATGTTTAAAAACAGTAAAAAACGTACTTCCTTTTTCTACCCACACCTCACTATCAGATGAATCTGAAGAATCTTTGGATTTTTTATTTTTCAATTTTTTCCTATCTTTTTTGGCTTTCTTTAATTTTTTCTTCAATTTTTTCAGTTTCTTTTTTTCTTCTTTTAGAGATTTTTTATTCTTTTTGGATTTTTCATTGTCAGATGCATCTTCATCAGATCTGTACATGAAGAATATACATATAAGTAAGTTTTCATTTCAGAATATAAACAATAATCTCAATAATTAAGATTTTATAATATTGAAAAACATTTTTACTAATTGTAAGCAACTGAAAAAATAAGTAGTATTGTAAATCTAAATATCATACTCAATTCTAGGAGGCGAAATTCCCCACAGTGACTGAATACCAATACTTCCAATTTGTTCACGTTTTTCACGTCTGGCATCATAAAACTCTTCTTCCTGAGATTTAAAATGTCTAGAAGCATCATTTCTACCTTCATTGAAACCTGAAAAATTGTTTTATCAATACATCATAAAATTATACATAAACAAAAACGTGCTGAATGGTTAAATCAATAATTTAACTCATATTGAACTACTGAGCAGAACAAATACACGCAATGATTTCCAAAATTAGATTACTTTTTTTTTATAGATCATCAGTTATACCTTTACCCTAACTATTCAGCACACAAATATAAATAATTTAAAAAATATATTTACCTCCAGAACCATTTCTATTTTCATATTGATAATCTTTTTGAGACCTTCTCTCTTTAGAATTGTTTTCTTCAAACTTATCGTTTGGCCATCTTTCTACATTTCGTTTTTGATCTGATGTATTCCGATTATCATACCGTTTGGTGTGAACGTCTCTTTTAGAAGAATTTCTATGCCGCGAATCAGACGGAGATCGACGATTAGGTAAATTTCTCTTCAGACTTCTAGATCGAGATTTCGATCTTCTAGACTTTGAATAAGAATCTAGCTTTTCATGTTTATATCGGGAAGACGATGCTTTTGGATACTTATGATCATCGCGTTTCGGCGATATTGAACGTTTCCTATACAATCGATCTTTCGGAGATTTAGATCTAGATTTCGATCTAGGAGATCTGGAGCGGCGAGATTTCTGTTTATATTTGTGACTTTTATCGATAGATCTCGAACGGCTTCTAGACGTAGATCTTTTTCCTTTCATTTTTATGGATGGATGAATGATTTTCACTGAAGTTGAGAAAATATAAATTTTCAAACGCTCAGAAAGAAAGATCGTAGGTTAAGATTTGATGAATGAATTTCACAATAACAATTCATCATACAAAATATGTAGTTGAACGATCTTCAGAGTTGAAAAGTTATCAAATAATGTTTACAAATGAAAATGACGTTTTTCAACGAAATGACAGGTTCTCGTTTGTAGCAACTGTCAAACTGCAGAGTAGCCAACTGTCCTTCGACCTAATCGTAAAAAGTAAAGTATATATATATTTTTTTTTAAATATGATAGGGGAATGTGGAAAGACTGGATCCTCCTTTGAATTTAATTTTTCTCTTCGTTTATTGCTTCTGACTAAAATATTGACGATAAAATATAAAATTTTAATTGACGGAAATGAATCGATTCAAGCGTCAATAATAATATCCTATAATAATTGATATTTAATTTTAGTACTAATAACAGATGTAAATAAAGTCTAAATTTGCATTCATAAGTTTTAAAATGCTTAATAGTATAATTACACAAAAATAGATCTAAAATTTAATAGTAATACGGTATAGAATTGTATACATGTATTGAATAAAGGATAAACACGCATGTTTGTACATAAGTACGTATGTATAGTGAAGTGAGGAATGCGGTGAGCGGCCGTCGCCCCCGTTCCCCGTTCCCCGTCAAATTGTCACCTCGAACGGAGCGTGCGCCCCCCGAGCTCAGGTGCCTCGTTATTCCATTATTCTGTTATCCTAATCGACGTACGCATTCTTTGAAGTTCGCAATTGTGCAATTGTGAATCGGTGATTCGCTCCATAAATATTTACCAATTGCTCGTTTGTCACATTCCTCGCATATTAGTGTGCAGTTTTCGTTCGCGTGCGTAGATTTCCTTTCGTTTTTTTTGGGGCCCGCAGCACACTCGAGTGACCGATCGCACGCGTTTTCGTATTACTTTTCAATCGTGTGAAATCGCCCATTTCGAGCTGGCGCCCGTCGCAGCGCGTTTTATTTTTTCAGCGCGATCTAATATAGTTTTGTCGTTTCGATTCCAGAGATGAGTTCGTTGCGAAACACGGGAAGGTTTTTGTCTTTCACAAACAACGTGCAGATACCTCGGAAACAATCAGGTAATCGATACTGTTTATTTCAGATCGTTTTAACTCAATCCTACTAGACCCACTAGAAATAAAAGAAGTCCACGTTTATTATTTTGATCTTCTAATTTTATGTTTCATTTATAGCTCCGGCGAGCTTTCCTCAAAGCTTATCCGGTAGCGAAACTGACGTTTCCACTTCTAACGAAAATTTATCCAACGAGGAGAGATACGTGATAAAACACACCACTCGAGTGGAGCCTCAAGGACAGGAAAATTTACAAGATAGTTCCAACAGAAATTCTTTAAAGGTGAATTTAACATAATAAAATTATACATAAATTCCTCGTAAACAAAAAGGAAACACTTATTACAATTGTCGTTTATGCTTTCGCCAGGAATCTTTACAAGGCAGCAGCAATAGAAGTTCTCTGAAAGAATCCATCGGAGGCGGTCCGAATAGCAATCGAAGTTCCTTAGACGTTTCTTCATCGTCATATAATACTCTAATAATTCACAATGCCGGTCAAGAAGATCAATGGACCGGAAGGTATTTATTTTTTTCGTTAAATGGTGTATGTTTACGTAAATTTTTTGTAATTATTATTATTTTCTCAGATTATCTGGCATTAGAGATCATCCTTCAAATGTATCTACTCATAGTTCAAGTCAATCTCCGAATTTTCATTCTATCGGTCAGACTGAAAATAAAAAGTCAAGTGGAATTCCTTTAGCGATGAATAATTCTCATAAAGATAGAAACTCCCTCGGAAGAAATGGTAATAATTACATAAATGTGATGACAAATCAAATACCTTACAATAACAATTCAGAATATGGTGTTCAGGTACTAAATAGGATATAACCGATGATCTTAAATTAAGTAAGAATCCATTAATATAATAACATCAAAAATCAACAGGAGATAACAGAAATTCCCGACGATTATTTGAATCAATCATCTGTGTTGAAACATCTTGCCAAAGAGGTCGCTCAAAGTCCTACGTCCAGATCACCCAGTGCTCCTCCGGCAACTCCACCGACTCCTCGAGACAGAACGTCTCCTGCTGCTTCATCGACTTCTCCTCGTCAAACAACAGTACAAGGGGCAATATCAAAAAGCCTCGGAATTAAAGCTAGAGGACGACTATTTAAAGAAAAACTTAGTCTCTCTCATTCTCAGCCTGATCTTTCAAGGTTTTTTTTTATATTTATTTTTGCCCCAGCTTTCAATTTCAATACCTCAATTCTTAAATTCCTTTATTTTTTAGCATCGGTGTTAGACCACTTCCCGGAGGCAGTGAAACCAATTGGCTAGAAACGTCAGATTTAGAAGATATTAGGTGCTATACTGATATTTTACATATGTTAGTCAGAGAAAATGAACAGTTGAAAACTCAATTAGATGACGCGTCTCAAAAAATTGCCAAATCACATAAGGTGATTGCTACTTTTTCTTGTTTGTAATGTTCGACATGTTCTGAATAAATTATTAATTTGATTTAGTTGGAGGAAGAAGTATCAAAAGTACACAAGGCTCATGAGGAATTGGTAGGCTCATGTGAACGAAGAGAAAAACTTGAAAGAGCTGCTCGTAGTAGATTACAAGATGATTGCCGTCGTTTGCACGAAGTCAACAGAGCTCTGAGAAATCAAGTAAAAATCTCAACATACACTCGCATGTTAAAAAAATATATCATCTTCGATTATGATAATCCATTTCTTATTTTTTTAATTTTCCAGATCGAACTTCTATCTGGACAAGTTATGCGACCTTTAGAACCTATTTCAAATGTGACAGAAACTTTACGTAAAGAACTACAAAATAGAGAAATGCTTATTGCACAGTTGATATCCCAAAGTAAATATTTATTAAAACGATATATGTATTTCCTCAATGACAATCAATAAACAATTAAACCAAACTTATACAAAATATATTTTCAGATAAAGAATTAGCATGCACTAAAGAACGGCATGAAATTGAAATAGCAGCACAAAGGGCAACTTTGCAAGAACAACGAACACACATTGATATTTTAGACACTGCTTTGACCAATGCACAAAGCAATGTTGTTAGACTCGAAGAAGAAGTAAGTCAATTTATATTATAAATCACCCGAGTTGTCATAACATTCTATTCACATGTGCACACATTGAAATTTTCAGTGTCGTCATGCTCAAGGATACATTGAGCGTGTTGGAAAACTTCAAAGAGCCCTTGGATCTTTGCAACAAGCTTCAGATAAAAGAGAATTGACCGAAAGAAAATTACGGTCTCAATTAGAAAGAGAATTACAAAATCAAAGGTAATTTTTATAAATTCAATTTTTTTTCATCTGTAAGTATATTATATTTGAATTTTAATGGATAATTTGTTTTTTTTTGGAAAAGATCTCGTGATGGTAGCCTTGGGCCTGGTTCAGGAGGCAGCAATGGTGGTGGATCAAATGAAGGAGAATTGCGTAGAAAATTACGTGAAAGAGAAGAACGAGTGCTTGCTTTGGAAGGAGAATGTGCAAAGTGGGAACAGAGGTATTTAGAAGAGTCTGCTTTACGCCAAGCTGCAATCGACGCTGCAAGCATTCCAAAGTAATTATTTCTATTCATTGAAGATTATTTTTTGGTTCGACTTATAAATGATTATTTTAATTAGGGATGCGAAGATAGCAGCTCTTGAAAAAACCTCACAAGAAACAGAAAGATTGATGGCTGAAGCAAGAAGTGAAAAAATTCGTCATATGGATGAATTACACGATGCTCAAAAAAAATGTGCAGATCTGGAAGGAAGGTGAGTTTTGTTCACTTTTGTTTTTTTTTTTTTATTTCTACAAATATAGTATGATTAATTGAATTGTAAAAAATATATTTATTTATTCATTTAGATTGAAAGAACTCGAATCAAAGGTGGCAGAGCGAGATGCAATGATAAAGGTTCTTCAAAAACACACTCAAAGTCAAACTGGAACTATATCTTATGCAAGTGACGGAAGTGACTCTCACTATAATACTCATTCGCATTCTCATTCATTGAGAAATAATTCCAGCAGAGATGAATTAGGTTGGCTTGTGTTTATATATTTTTTTTATTTTGAAAACTAGAATTTGATTTTCATTCACCAATAAGAAAACTTTTTACACTGAAAAACTATAAGATATCGAAAACTATGAATTTTATACAAATATATCACATTTTAAACAATTTTATAAATATTTACTTGCATAATATCCTTAGGGTTTGGAGCATCTTCATCAGCAGCTTCGTTTTCAAGCCAAGACACTGTGCCAATATATCACCACTCAGTTTTATCTCATCTTCCTTCAACTCACAGCAGTAATTCTCATTCTGGAATCATACCAAAATATGGTTCTACTGCCAATTCTCTGAACAAAACAAACGCTACAGGTATCATTGTGGAAACATTCTAGCTTTTATTGAACAAAATCACCATTTACGAAATTCAAAAATGTATCTATTCAATTAAATTTCTTCAGATCCAACTAGCTTTGAAGGCAAAAAGCGCACGCTTGACGACCAATTAGCGAAGCTTGATAGCCAATTGGACAGCCAGCTGCTGTCGAAGGTTGGTGTCAATGTGGTCCTGCATGGTTTGACCCCCGGCGGTGTTATGACGCATGGCATTTCAGGTGCTAGTGTCGCCGCATTCAGCGGCACAGCTTCCTCGACGAGCAACTCCACGATGAGTTCACACACGCTGTCTAACCCTGGAGCGGCGTCGCATAACCTAAATGCTCAGTCGATTGCAATGCGCAACCGCTCTCACCTGGCCAGTTTGTCCTCGGGCTTAGATCGCTTGCCTAACAATTGTCCTGCTCCCTCAGAGAGTGAAACCTTTTATTAACATTGTTTTTTAGATTTTAATATATATAACTTATTCATATATTTGATTTTTTTTATAATGATGTTGATTTGTTTCCTATATTTTGTATATTTGAGTTTGTTTAGTAATACGGATTTTACACTAATAAGGAGTGCTTTTGACTTAAGATCATCGATTTTATCAAAATTTGGTAAAAATGTAGTTGTAAACATAAACTGATGGGAAGGAATGAAAATGTAACTCAACAATTTTTCAGTCATCACATGTCAAAGTTTGGTATACATGTTATCTGCACTGACAAAACACATTTTAGATATTAGTTCATTATATGACGTTATTATTATCGTTGTTTCTAATTCTTGCCTCGTGTTGAAATTCTTCACATGATTTTTTTATGATTATTTGCACTTCATTTCCACCAAATTTCAAGAAGATCAACGAGTTGAGTTTCAAAGGCTCTCCTTGTGAATTTTTTCATCCTATAATCGAAATCCATAATTTGATAAAATGAATTGCAGCTGGTTTGCAATGTAATCTCACTAATTGCCAAATTTATGGATATTTTTATGTATTTTAAATGTTATTAGTTTCATTATAGGTTTAATCAATATCGATTTAATCATCTTCAACAGTATTGACGTTTATTTATATATATCGATGATTTCATTTTTCTCGAATATTATAGGATCTGCTTATAAACTCATTTAATGCGAAAAATATAAAGTATTATTCAAATTATTTATGTAACTTTTATGTTTAATTTTAGCTTTAAGTATTTTTTTTTAATTTCAATTTTGGATGTAAAAAAATAATGCGAAATCTTATTACGTGTTGTTCAGAAAGTGTTGAATATCTCGAAAAAATTACCAATCAATTCTAAGTCAGATCAATGTTGTGAATGAGAATTTATTTTTGAAATAAATTACATATACCCAGTATTTATGTTGAACGTTAATTACTTGGAAATGTTAAATTAGTTGATATTTTTTTCAACATTCAGCTAAGTTAATACTTTCTAGTTTCGAACAAATTTATTTTTTGGTTTATATTGTTATTTAATTTTAATTTTGAAATGAATATATGAAAATTGACATTTCGTGTTACCTTTTTTATAATACTTGAATTCAAATTTAAACATGAATAAAACATTGTACAATACAATTTATACAACAAATATAACAAATTGAAAATCGGATGGTATTATATTCCTAATATAATTAATTCTGATATTTTACGACAATTATTATATATTATTGAAGCTTTTTAATATATTTTAAAAATCGCCTTAAAAGTACAGTGCATTTTTTGAGTGATAATATGCAATTTTTTTATATAACTCCTAACACTTGTTAGTACAAATATTAAGATTTTATCATTCCTTAATAAGTGCCTTTTTGTGCCTATTAATATTATATTAATAAATGTATTCCAGTTGTATTCCGTATATCATTAAATGTAATTATCATATTTTTGATACTAATATTTCAACTCAGTCGAACTTTATTATTTTTCAAATTTGTAAAAAACTTTTTATATTATGAGAAGAACATTATTGATAAACCAAAAATTTTTTGATAGTTGGATTTTGTGTTAATGCCGAGATCTGTCCTTTTTTATGTGGAAATTTAAATTGTATTTTTCAAATAAAATAGAAATTGAAAAATAATTTTTCATTCTTATCCTTAGACTAAAAGAAAACTTCAATTTCTCACATTTTCAGTTCATTTTGAGAATATAGAACATACACCTCTTAAATTGAGTTCTAAACGAAAATATTTCATTGGTAAACTTGAGTAATTTATATTATATAGATATTTATAAATCCTTTAATTTTACTCCAGTGCAATATTTATTACTCATACTAACAGTCTTTGCCTTTATTGTAATATTATATATTATCAATATCGTTAAAATTTAAAAAATTACATGTAGGTATACGTGAGAAATTAGAAAACTGGAATAAAAATATTTTTGGTACTCAATTTGAACTGATTTTATCAAAAAGTAAGTATCATCACCCTCCACAGAATTAATTATTTATATGTTCTAGCGTGGCCTGTGTTGTTTTCCGGCTTTTTCTGGTGCCAGCACTGGCCCAAGGAAAGGCAAGCTACCTAAACCACTGACAGGACCCACCGGCACCGGAGTCCTATTCGAGCCTGGTTTCCTTGGCAACCTGGTGGCCAGACCGCCCCATGCAGACCAAGGCAGACCTGAAGAAATCATGCTGCTCGAGAAGCAAGGTTTAAGTTCCCAACAGCAAAGAATGCAGGATGCTGCTGAAAACGACGCTAGAAGATCGGGATCTTTGCCACCTTCGAGCCTTCCTCGTCCACCCAGAAAGCCTTCTATGAGAAGATTTGGAGAGTACGGTAGACTGAGTGACACTGAGATGAAAAAGTCTAACGAAGACACAGTTGAAATTTCAAATAACCAACGCAATGGATCTACTAGACCTTTGCTTCCACCTAGAAGACTCGGAGAATATGGTCGTTTGAATGAAGATGCTTCTAGTCAGCGCTCGTTGAGAAAACCTTCTGTTAGATCAGGAACTCCTTCGGCTCCTGGTTCTTCCACATCTAACTCACGTGAATCTTTAATGAAAGGCATAGACATCAGGAACAACAACACTTCATTGACAGACTCGCTCATGAAAAATATGACGATCCAGGGTAATTCCTCTAGGGAATCTCTAGTTAAAGGTGCAAGAGATTCTGGAGGTTCTACTACAATGAGCGACAACTCTGCCAGCTCTCTTCCACCACCTTCTAAACTTCAGGCAATGTATGCATCTTCTAGAGTGCGTCGTGGAAATTCTTTAAGCAGGGAAGCTAAAAGCAACGATCGATCTGTTAACAAATACAGAATTCAATTTTGAACAATTCATAGAAAGTCATAATTGAATGAATTGTAGAATCTCATTTGATTTATTTTCTATTAAAAACCGTTGGTACCCTATCCCAATTTGATATATGTACATAGGTACACACATTTATAAGTCCCAAAGTTTTTTTTTTTGATAATTCCCCACCCTATAAATGCACATATCCTAATTTTTTATATCTACCTATTTATGTACATCAACAGATTTGTTTGATTACAATTATGATAGTAGATTTGCCGATCTTATTTTACAGTGATGATTTACAGGCATTTCTTGTAGGTATCGTTTTTTTGTCAGATATTGATTACTATTTATGTACTTTGAAAAATGTTCAATAGATATGTCAAATGAGATTACCTACATTGTGTGTAAGGTTAGTGAAAGGAATTTCAATTGAATGCTGTGTGAAATTAATTGCATACATATAAGGTATCTTTCGAAAGTGGATACGACCTAAAAATAAATTTCAGTGTTCCTTTGATAAATTTTTAATATACCGTCCATTTTATGCAAGTTGCTGTAATATAGATTATTTTCAGCAAAATATATACAAAAAAAACGCATTTTTACACTTATACCTATAATTTAGTTTCAGATGATAATTTATTATTTTCAGGGCACAAATAATTGATATTTCATATTCGCCAAAGATTTAACAGTATACCTACATTTTAATGAATATAATGTGTATTTAGATTTATTTATTAAAAAATATTATGTAAAATAGTTTAACAGATGTTATAAATTCAGTTTATGTATTTATTCAAAATTTATTGTTATTTTTAATACACATATTATATCTTTATCACTATGTTTATTAATATACATGTAAGTATAACTTTATTTTCTTCTTTTAATAAAGTTTATATGTATAATATTATAATAAAATATGTATGTTTTATTTAAAAAAAAAATGGAATACTCTTACTTCAAAATTAGAAGATATTAATTATTTTCACAAAATAAATATTTTCTAATTGTAAGATTTACGCAATCAATTCTTAACGCATTTGGAAACAATGAACATTAGAATCACACTAAACGTCAAGTCTTCCAACTACCTATGAACTGTCAAAAATCGACGCAAGTGACGAAAGAAAAAGACAGACGGATGACGTATTTACTTATACATATACGCATGTGTGCCTGACTTTGATATAACTCGCGTGGATTTCTGACAGTTCGTAGTTGGAGGATTGTCTATGAATATTAGATAAGTTCAAAATTCAAAAAGAATCAGTGACTATTCTGATTTGAAATGTGAACTTTTTTCAGAAAAGCTAATTAAGCTGATTTTCGAGAATTCATTTGGCAAAAGATGCACTTATTTTCAGAAATTTCTCTATCATGTGCAGTTTTCGTATCTCTGATCTTGTTCTTGCAAATAAATTTGTGGTCGGGAGATACCTTGGCACACTTTCCCCTGTTCGTGGTGTCTCTGTATTTTCTCGTTGAATCTTACAGTAAACAGAAATCGTAGAATACGTAGATACCAATAAAACCCTTCTTGTACCCAATAACAAGTTCGGTTTAATTTTATTTTTGTTCATTCCATAGATTTATGGATCGCGTTCGAGAAAAATATTTTTCTTAAATAATTTTCCCGTGCGATAAAATTCTGATTTCTTTTTATCTGATATTAAAAATTTATTTCAATGACGATTCATATTCACTAAACCATTTATAAATTGAATGCTAGATTTCTACAAAATAAGGTAATCTATATAGAAATTTTTGATTACACTAAAAAGAACATTGTAATATTTTCAAAAATTCAATAAAGTGTACCAGCTTCACCAAATCTCAAACAAACATCGAACCTTGCAACATGAACTTCATGTGCAATATCAAAATAACACAATGTAACGTTGCGCAAGCGAAGGCACGTGCGATTGTGAACGAGGTCACATTTTTTTTCAATAAAGACATCTGATTCGTTTCAAATTCAATCTTATTAGTTGAAATTATATGGATCTATCAATTGACAACCAGCAACGAATATTTTGCATGAGAACACATATATTTCACCCGTTCGGTATCAACGGAATAATAAATTCAACAATTGTTAATTCGATATAGTTATTACAGAGCATTCATTGATTGTTATTTTCATAATTATTAACAATAAGACTAGATATTTCAATCGTTTTTTATACAACTTCAATACAATGAATACGATAAATTCAGAAGAATCGCCTGGCATATTTCGATCATTCAAAACAATCGAATGACATACGAATGGATTAACATATGGAACACAAACAGGTGGATGGATGACGAGGTCAGAATCAGGATGCAGACGATGCACACGGCGAAGTGCAAACTGCACATGGACGTCCCCATAGAGACGAAAGCGAGCCGATATTGATTATGTGACACTGCACGTATAAATAACTTTATTATACCTATGGGTGCTCTTTGTGTGCCACTGCCTTGGATTCTGCTCGGATGTCGATCGAGCTTCCATAAAACGAGATCCGATCTTTCAATTGTGTGTTAGTTATAGCGACTGTTGAATTTTGTAAAGGATAGAGAGTTGAGGATCTTTTCGCTTAACTGGAGTTTGTTTTGTTTTTTTTTTCTGTACGGTTTAAATGGTGCGCTTACAAACTCGTCGAGTCAAAATCTATTAAAAAAAAAAACCTATGTTAACTAACATGAATGATATCGATAATTGAAAAGATCTGCCCTGAATGAATCTATGATGTTTAAACGTTTAACAGATTTCATTTTGTTGGTAACGTTTTTCAAATGAAGTATTTTCTTGTGATTTTTTTTTTACTCGTGACGCATTTTTTTTATATTTAATACAAGGATTAGGAATAATCATCTTTTGAGATTTATTACAACTCTGTGCCACGCTCCAAGCAGTTTGAATTAGAATCGTGTTCGATTCTCATCCGAACTACACGAAACATGTTGCAAATCTGAAAAAGATGAAATTACGTCTTTGTTTTAATGCTGATTCTAGGAAAACTGATTTTTCGAAATGTTAATTAGATAATCGAACTTCAATTGATCCAATCTAATAATATTTTAGTTTGAATAAAATAAAATCAAACGTACCTAATCCAATCTAATGAGATTCATAAAACTGGTTTTCGAGGAATTGGCGTATTTCCGGTTTTTTATATGAAACTCCAATATGATCCTGGATGGAAACATTGCATTTTTTTATGATTGAAAAGAGAAACTGTTTTTTATTCTTAGCGGTCATTCTCCGAAATTTTATTAAAGTTAAAAGTTTGCTGATCCTATAAAATTCTATTATTTTTATTGATTTCTTGTGGAAATCATTTAACTATTGAAAAATGATTTGAACTGTTTGCGTGTTTTCATTTATTTTTTTCAGTTAGAATTTCGATTTCAACGCGTGATCGATATTTTTTGCAGCTTTTTCAAAATTCTCAATTTTTTATATTATAGTTCGATTCCATCTCAATGTTGATTATTAATTACATTTTAATATAGTAATAATAATGAATGATAATCTTATGCGGTTATATGAACGATCTGTGCGTAATATAATACATATCTATGTATAATATAATGAAAATGTGAAGTTAAAAAATGTGATAAAGCAGAGCAAAAGTGGTTTGTTAGAAATACAGTGAAAAAGGGATAATATAAGCGTATCAGTGTTTCCATGAATTAATTAGCGCAGTTTCTCAACTGTGCAAATGCATTTTGTAGGAATTTACAATTCTACTACGTACCTACATCTGAAGAAACGAAGGTGTTGGTGGATTCGTCGAGTTTCAAGTAGGTACAATTAGTAAAGGATTTTTTTCTATCCTTCGATTGTAGAGTTAAAAGAATATTCAAATAAAAAAAATGATGGAGTACCGAGTGAAGTGAATAAATGACGCTTCGACTTCGTTCCCGGTCTAGATACGTTTACATGCTGCCACTGCGACGGGAGCGGAAGTCGCAGCGACATCATGTAAACGACCTATCGATTCGAGAAAAACGAATAAATTCGGCCCAATTAGATCGAAACGCGAAAAAAAACGCGCCGACGAAAAATTTTCATGAATGAAACCTTCCCCGGACGACGTACGATACGAACGTTTCGATTCGAATACGCGTCCCACCGCCGAGGGGGCGTCACGGGGGCCCCTCCCCCCTCGTCGGCCTTTGTTCTCGGGGGGCGCCGCCCTCGTCCCCTACGCCCCCTTCGCCCCCTTCGCCCCTTCGGCCCCCCGGCCCCCCGGCCCCCGGATCGCGACGAACGCACCGGCCCGCAGATCGTGCGACTTCGGCCAAAATCGCTTAACCCCCCCCCCCCTCTTCGCCGCACCTCAACTCCGCCTTCAGTCGCGAGCCGATCGCCGCAGTGGGAGGTTGTGTCGCGCGTTCGCTTCAAACTCTCGTCGCGTAAAGGCGATCGCGCGAATCGAGCGATCGAATCGCCGCGATTCTCGATAAAAAGTGATCATTATTATTACTAGGATATTGTGTAGTATTGTATTGTCGCGATTTACCGTTAGTCGGCCGCCTACGAACGACGCGCGCCTCGGCCGCCGCCCGTCTAGCGCTCGTTCGGAACAAACCGACTGCGCGCAGTGCGTTCGGAGACGATCTGCGAAAGTTTGTTATTTGAAATTCAGGAAGTTTTCGAGGTGTTCGAGTTCGGAGTTGAGGAGTTTGAGTTTCGAAGTTCGCAGCGGTTCGAAGTTCGAATTTGGCGCGGTCCGTTCGCACGTACCTGTTGCCCGTGCGGATTCGAGCGTCGCGCTCCAATCGGGAAACGTCCAGCGGTGAGTGTCGTTTTCCGTGTTTGAGCTATTTTCATATTATTCGCAGATTTGTTTATTTATTTTAGTCAGAATTATATATTTTGGGGTTATATGGGATTTTTGTTAGTTTGACGAAACGTTTTTCGATATGGACGTGTTGTCCTTAGGTACGTGCTGATTTGATTGATACTTGATGAGTGCGATGAGTTTTCGTTTTTGACATGAATCTGAAACAATTATCTTTTCGAACTGCTTCAATTCAGCTGCACTTAAAGTATTTTCAACAAAATTTCTTATTGAATCTAATTAGAGTTCGGTGCAAAGTCGATGCAAAGTATCTTGAAAAGGCATCGTTTTAAATCTTTAATGAAAACAATTACACATCCTTATGATATGTTGATCTTTTTTATTTGATCACCGTTCTAATTGAATTAGCTTAAAGGTTTTTCACTTATGAACACATTAATTTCAAGTTAATTTTTTTTCAAATTGAATTGAAGTTAGGATCGACTACAATCATTGGCGCTTGTAAAACACGAAAATATTTAAAACTTTCATATATCTAAAAAGGGAAGTAAACCTTAACTAATTTTCAGTCTATTTACGTATAATAGCAACGTTGGTCATTCTGTTAAATTCTCGCACTTGTGAAACATTAATTAGATAAATGTCAGTCCTGTTCTATTTTCGCGCAACACCAATCGAGTATGTTATAATTATTTACAGTAATGTTCAGAGTTGATTAACTTTTATCTCGCTCGTTAAGTTCATGCGCTTATCTCAGCTTATTGAATACACTGATAAAACTATTAAACTTTACACAATGACGATACTGATTATTTTCAAACACGAATACGGAAACGAATCGGATTTATTTATCGAAACAATCGGAAGTGCACAATCAGACGAAAAAGTGGCACGAATATAAAATGATGTACGATTTCATCGAATATCGGAAAATAGTTAAGTCATTGTATTGTTTCACACATCGAATAAATGTACGAATGTATGTAAATTCATTCTGTTTTAGTGAAGAGTTTTCTCGTTGTTTTATATGTATGAGTTTTCATTACGTACGATATGCTAACAAGTGTCGTGAAATGAGACCAAGGGCGACTCATCGTTTTTCTCTCGATTGTGTTGTTATTCTATGCTATATTTTCGCAACGATGAGAAATTATATTCAAACATATACTTACGTATGTTTATTATGCTTTTCGAAGTTTTAAAAATATCAATAATAGCTATTTACATCGAAAACAAAACATCTACGATGCTATTAAATACTTGTACTCATAGCATACTACTGGTTAGCGATTGCTACTTTGTAGCACGTGTTTAGAACATTGCTAGCATCGAGCATGCTTAAAACCAGTTTTTTCATATAGGCAAAAAAATATGCTGATTTCAAGCATAGTTTTTTTACGAATGTACCTTAACCTTTGCACTCGCTATCGACACACGCTCGATATTTAAAACTTCGAGAATCTTAAATGCAAAGGGTTAAAATTTCAATATCTCTTCAATCGAATAAAATAACGATAAATATATATATTTTTTTAATTCTACACAGAATGACGATGGAAAAAATTTAATCGTCCAATGACCGCACCGTTCCGTTCAACAGCCATATATCGTCGACATCATCAACGGCATACAAAAGGCCTTCGATAATCTCGCCTCACAAAGGATCTCGATAAAATCGGGATAAATGATCCATTGATTTAATTTAAGCGATCGATTTAAGCACGCAACGCGCTTAAAGTGTGATATCGTTAACACGTCACTGACCCAAATAACTATATCGTCAATAAGCCGTTGTGCTCGTTTGCGAATTCTAGCGCGAATTTTCATTTGTGGCAAAATTTTTAGATATAATGCACCTATCTAATAATGGCCTTGATCTGTGTGCGAGTGTGTCCTGTCTGACGCTACGCTACTGTTGCAAGTAAATAGCGAGAAGTTCTCATTTCGTTTTTGATCTGTTTCTGGATTTTGTCTTGCTGTCGATCTCACGTTTGATAGTTCGAGATTTCAAAAGTTAACACGAGGGTTGACTTTTGATTAAATGGGCTAAATTAGGTCATTTCAAGTCTAGTTTTAAGTCTAGTCAGGTTATTTTTCCTTTTGAATTCAAATATTGATATACTACGTTCATATTAACATTTTCACAACGCATATTGAAATTCTTTCATCGAACGAATTTCGCTTTCGCGGCGTTCACTAGGTTTTATTTTTACACCTTATGATCTTATTATTGATTCATCTTCTATTTCTAGTCTAGTATGAGCTCGCCTATTTTTATCGTCAATATTTGATTTGTAACCGTGCTTTTCTCGTATCCATTGTTCGGACCTTCGTAAATATAGATATATTTTTCGATCGTGTTTGTGCACGTACCGTATACATATATTATATATTAAATATCCACGGTGAAGATGGTTCTATTTTTTTCGTTACCTGGGTTTGTGACCTTTATTAGGCGTCTAGACGAGTCCTTATTCAATACCTATCATTTCACTGTTGATATGGTGACGCAAACCTTTTTAAGGTCCGATAGGATCTATTCCTAAAACGGAGCCTTTTATGTAATTTTTTCTTTCATAGTCAGAATTGTGACTCTTCAGTAAATGTGAATCTAATTGTAAGATCATCGCTTGTTTGAATCGATGTTTCATATACGATCAACAATATAGCCAATATTGATAAAGGATTTTTCAATCGTAAAGATATCTATGGACACGCATTACCAATATTGACTTGATTATTAATCGCGGAGAACATTTTTTTTATATAATTCCATGAATCATACTCTTCTTCAATTTCGTCCATTTCAATTCTCACAGTGAGTCACGTTCGTATCCAATTCCTGTCCAGAGAATCGATTATCAGACGAGATTATAATTCCTATTGTTACATTTCATCAAATCGCACACACATGTGTAGAAACAAAGTCATTAATCTTCAGATGACACACGAGACTTCCTTTTCGCTTCTTCTTCATCTTCATCATCGTCTCTTCTCTTCGTCAGCGAATTCGTTCTCGAAGCAAAATGGAATGAAAAAAAGACGTGTGTATGTAGGATGTTGATCGTTGTTTCTCGTGTACAATGACCGCAAGACTAATCTTATCTTTTGCTGCGTTTTTTTTTTTCATAATGCGCATAAATGCTTACTCTTTACGATGCTGCTTAAGTGATTTTCGGTTTTTGTCTTGGTAAAATGTCGCTATTCTAAGAAAATGGGAAATTCGTGGTTAAAATGGTTGAATTTTAGATTTTTTTTGTATTTGGTCTCACATACTGATGAAGAAGAAATGTGTGAGCAGTCGAGTATCAATACTTTTGACATTTACGGCATTCAATGTTTTGATGAAATTGAGGAGTTTAAATTGCAAATTTAAATGATAGAACCATAAAAGTTACAATCCAAATCTTTCGTCTTTTCTGACTGTTATAAAAAAAATCTAAATTTCACCGTAAACATCTCATTTTTAAAACCTTTAATTTAGAAATACCTCACATCATGCCGATGTCTGCAACGAAACAAAATGCCTTCAAATACTTGCATAAGACACATTTCGTTAGTGAGACGTTTCCGAAGCCGTAAAAGGAAACACGATCAACGACATCGTCGTAAAGTCCTCGTCTCCATCGAGGATAGTCGTCTCTCATATGCGAGTAGAGATAAGAGAGGCGCACATGTGAAATTCTCGTTCATTTTAAGACCTTTTTTCGATTTGGAAACATACGAGCTGTAGATTACGGCTCACATGTGTATGTATTTATTGTTATATTATCGATAATCTTTTTTGGTAGTCGAGTTTCATATTCACTTGATGCCGATATGTGGCTATAGTTTGCGTTGCGATTATAGTATCGTATTGTGTGCGTTCGTGAAATGTACATAATAATGTATTCGATTGTGGTCGTTATCGTCTGTCGATAAATTTTTAATGTACTCTATTTACATTATTATTACTGGCGATGATGTGAAATTTATTTATCGGCAAATAAGTTGACGAATGAATCGACCTTTTTGTTCTTTTCATAAACGTGCATTGTGGGTTCGTTTAAAAATTACACATGATTCAATCTTATCAACAGACATTTAAGTTTACATTTAAATCAATGTTAGATTGATTAAAATATCTTCAATGAGTAATATACAATTCATTCTCAAAGAACTCAATTATTGAACGATTGTATCCAATTTTAAAACGTTGATTTTAATTTGAAATTTATCGAAATTATAAAAAATAATAATATAATCTTATCCGCTAACATAATTATTTGGTCTGGAAAAATAACAAAATTTTTACTGATTGATTTTCGAATCGAATTTCTCGTTCTTGAAACAAAGAAAGATTCGTCGTTCTCGCATAGACTTTTCGGACACATTGTCGTCTAAACATTTGTAAAACGTTTCGGTTTGTGTACAAGAAACTTATTTCTGGACACATTCGTTCTGGGTAACGTCAGAATGACGTGGCCTCGTCAGTGTGCGATCGACGCACGTTTTCAACGGTCGTGTCGTATCAGACTCTCCTCAAAATTCAAAAAAAACTCAACCTTACAATATCTTAACGATAATTATCATCAAAAAAAGTCATCTTGGAAAAAAATCAACTAAGATTTTCCGGTAGGTGCAGCGTATCGTTGCAAACTGCAAACTTAATCCGTTCGAATTGTGTGCATACATATAAGAGTGTTATTAGTTTTTTAACGAATTTATTCGTCAGATACGTCGTAGAGTCGTTATCTATTTATTGGTATGACATGACAGTGACATTTGAGCGAGGGTCAACAATCTCGCAATGTCAAATGCGAAAATCTCGCGGCCGTCGCCGCTTTTTGGCATCATCGACGATCGCGTTATTTCGACGACTTTGTTCCTTTGACAGTGGGATTCTTACGTTTTTTTTTCCATTATCGAATCGTAGAACGTTCTTCGTATCTATTCTGATTCATATTTGTCGTTTCAAATAATAATCGGTGAGTTTTCGGATAGATTTTAGAGCGTCGTTGCACGCTACATTATCGCAGTTTTATTACTGTTGCACGATATGAGACGATAACGTTACGTTCAGGCTTTTTGTGACAATTCGTGTAAAACTTTTATGTGTTGTGTGCATCTGGCTTTATTTTATTGAAGCGAATTCCTCTTGTTGAGTATTTATGTTAGAAAACTGTGAATGGTTTTGGCAAATTGACGTAGCCGAATCGATTCGTTTCGTGTAAATATATCACTGTTTGTGTTGAGGTGTCTCTACACGTGTATTGTTCTGTTTTATAAATACGATTTTTTTCTTGCTCTATTATGTTTGATTGAGGTGTGTATACGTGTCTGAAAAGGTGTAATTATTTTGATATGAAAAAAATCGTATGTATGTACTGTGAATGAACTAATGTAAGAGGTCATTTACGTTTTTCCTCTTCATTTATTTCGATTATTTTGTTCGTGCTTAGTAATTTTGAATTATCTTATCTCACTGTCGTATTTTTGATGTAAAATAACATTTTTATATATATTTATATATATACATATTTTTCTAAGTCTACTTATCAAAATTAGATATAGTTTAGTTTCAGTAATTACCGGTTAATGAATATCACACGAATTTCACGAAAATTTAACCAATAATCTATTACATTTTTGCGGTTTCGTCAAATTGTGGTTAAGGTATTGAATAATACCCATGTTATTATCAGCACAAACGAAAACGATTCTTTTTATAACTATGTATGTTCGTCAATGAAAGTACAAAATTGAATTAAATTCACGTCATTTAATACATTGGTATTTGTGGAGCAGATTATATGTACGATATTGGACAGTTAAAATTAGGTTAAATTGTATTGCAAATTAGATTAAGTACCAGAGATTCGAGATTCCTTATCCGCTCCATAAATCCCAATATATCAGTCGACATTTCAATCGTTAATTAAACTACCCAACTATAGAATCCATCAGCTTATCAATTACTAACACAAGATTGAAATATCAAGCCATTATCAATTCCAAAACAAAACATTTATTCGCGAGAAACTCCAACAGCAGCAGCAGCATCAACATCCTCTTCCGGCTTCAGCTGATGACCCAATTCGCACTCCACAAAACCGACTCCTCGAAAGGTCGAAGATCCCTCAATTCGAACAGCGTTTCTTGAACTTGGCGCATCGACGACGACGACTCTTCAACTCCTCACGGAGTACATACGTACATATTTTTTTTCGTTCGGACGATAACCGCCCGCAGGACGATGACTCCTGGCGCTTCTGATGCTGATGCTGCTCTCGATCGCGGCCGGAGACTCTCGTTCGGTTCTAATTTTGAATCGGGCGAATTTGCGTCGTTGAAAAACGCACTAGTAGGTGCTAACACAACAGCTGCCGTTCAGAAATAGACTACGTGTGGCTGCGAGACTTCGTCTCGGACTCCTCGAGTCGAGACGATCGGAAAAATAAGTGAGAATGTCTATCGGTTTGTCTGATGTGGTGTTATTCGGGTCGGAGTTGTCCAATTGATTTGTTTTGAAATGTGGTTCATTGTCAGATTAGAGATCTTTATTGTTCGTCTTTAATCTTAATAATTTTCAGCTATTTCATTTTGCGCAATCTATTGGGTTAGAATTTTGTGTGAGGGACAATAAGTGAGGTGCTTGAAGTTGGAATTGAGACTCGCAGCATCCCGAAAATATAAATGCATGTGATAGCTCTATTCTGTTTGTCTATCTGTCCCGAGTGACGTTATATTGTTGTGATTATGATATCTCATTCAGATAATTTCATACTAATATCATATAGATACGATTCAGGATATGACAACTATGTACGGTCATAATATTGTTTTTGCCCAGATTAATGAATAAATATAACTGCACCATAACAAAGATAATGTTTATTGGACTAATTATCTTAATATTTATTCTGACCAATATTCCATTGATTAATCTACATGCTTTATACTTAAAACCCTTTTTACACAAATTTTGCATTCAAAATGCAATTTTATAATGTAGCAAATTCTTTAATTTTGGCTACAAAGCTATTTGCTTCGAAGAAAGTCTGATGTTTTGATTGTGCATCTCGGTTTAATTATAAACATGGGTGTCATAGATGTATCGTTGCATTTGATCAAATCTTCTTTGTGTTGCATGTGTAATTTCGAATTAATCACTCGACTGCTTAATAGTTCGTGGCGTTATTTTGTTTTATGATCTCAATATTTCATCGGACTGTTGAATCGTAATTTTCAGAGGCGTTTTAAATCGAAACGCGAAAATTTTCAAGGTCAGGATATCCCGAAAATATTTCAATCAAATACTACAAGTTCACTGAGCGAATCATATAAAGTTCGAGGAAAAAAAAGACAGGTGGACGTTGAAATGTAGATTCGGCTGTTTCTATTCAAGTCTTACCTGAACAAACGACAAGGTCGTTCTCGGGTCTATAACAATCCGACTCACAGTTGGCCATGTGTCACTTATTCGAATTAAACTCTTTATACCTTAAATATTTACTGAATTATAAATCTGATTACAAAGAGAAAAAAATTCCATACAACTTAATTCTCTCAACATTAGCTGCACTCGCTCATATGCAATTCGATAACGATTCTAATGATTCGAGACCTCTTTTTTTTTCAAACATCTTTCATTTGATTCGAAAATCGTTCTTCGTAATGGATTATCCTGTTAGGGAATTTCAGTAGTGTTTCTACGAATTTCCAAATCCATTTCTCCGGACGATCAGCTCATACGTGTACTCCGAGTGAACTTCGAGTCGAGGACTCGTCCCCCTTCAAGGAGGCAAATTTATAGTCTGACCGTTTTCCAGGTATTATCTCTCTTATGTACGTTTCCAGGAATTTCTTTGTCGGATCTTCACTGGCGTATATTCGAAAATATGTACATAGAACGCTTCAAAAGATTCGCGCTAGCTCTACACACATATTTTTTGATTGAAATCTCATATGTTGCTGAAATTCGCGCTTGTTGAAATTCAGAATATGTAAGTGGGATGTTTATTGGAATATTCTGTAGCGTAAATAAGCTGACATTTAAAATTATATATTTGTGATTAGTATCTCTTATCTGATTGTGAGATTTGAAAGCTGGTTCGTTTTATGTGTACAGAATAATATATTTGAATACGTCGACTGTCTTGCATAACCTTGTTAACAAACGATATCTAAACGTGATGTAATTCCGCTTCAATTGTCTACAGTATCAAGTTCAAATCTTCGTCGAAACGATTCAGCATCGCGAAGTTTCTCGACCAGATTTATTATGAGGCGAGAACGAGAATGTCGAGAAAATCTTTTCTTCGAGAAGAGAAAGTCGATCTTATTTTTAAAACATCATACCTGTAGGTCGAACTCGTACGATATATTCATACACATATGTATTTCTTTAAAAAACCGTTTCGAAATCGTCGAGACGATGATTCGTCGAATCTTGCGCAACTTCGCTTACGTTGAATAACGATGATTTATCATCTCGATAATTAGTTTGATAAAATTTCTCAGTGTCTCTCAGAATTAATCGCAATTGCTGACTCGTGAATTAGTGAATATAATCTGCTTCATTTTCAATATTACGTATGTTCGAACGCCGACCAAAGTTCGTCTTGTGAATTTTCAACGTTTCGCAATTCGATGTCGTTTCGTTTGCGCTAATTGGCGTCGATAATTCCGCGTCGCTTATTAATCGAATTTTCGAAAGTAAATCGTTTCGTCGTTATACAATTGTTCGCTCAGATGCGAATGAATAATGTGGAAATTTCTTGATCGAAGAATTAAGGGTAAATTCGTTTAAAATCAGAACCGTATAAAGACATTAGCAATCAAGCAAAATGCTAAAGGCACTGAAATGAAATGTCAACGAATTGATTTCAGATTTTACTTAAAATAATAATTAATTAGAAAATTTAATATACGATATTATACATCACAATAGATTCAATCTTTTCTAAACAACTTCTGTCTTATTGTACGTATTCAGCTTCTAACTTCTATCGAAATTCCCTCCATACACACGCCCGATAAAATATGTATCCTCTTTCGTCTCCACGGTTCAGCTTCCACCGTAGTTTCTTTTTATGTGTAAAATATGCAAATAGAGTCAATTTTTTCATATATAAACACAATAATCGGTATCAATTACGTTTTTACCCCTAAAAGGGACGATAGCGCGACTCAACACGCATACTAAACACAACCGGCCGGTCGAATACCTCTAGAGAGAAAAGGGCTCAAAAAACAATAAGGTTTGTTGTGAGGGTCCTTTTACATTAAAGCTCGAACTTTACAAAGTTTTAACTCGTACCTTTTCATGCTGAGTTGGTTCTCGTTAAAATTTAACCGGCACTTAGTTGATACATCGTCGAAACGATGTGATTTTGCCGATTGGGATAAGCTAGCGAATATCGAAATAGAACTATATATTTAGATTTGTTAAAGCTAGATAATTTGTGAATTTTTTTATTTAATTTTCAATCTTATGGAGATGTTACAAAGTTCGTTTTCGAATTTGGTTGCTTTTTTTCGTCGATTTATTTATCTACAGGTGGCGGATCGCGAACGTCGGCCCTTTGCTTTCGAATCCCATACGCGTACCGGTTTTGGCTTTTGGCCGGAGGTGGAATTTTTACTCGCATAGTGACGATATGTTCGAATTTCGTATTTCGCTTCTTTTCAAATTGTTCAATTTGTCGTGTGGTTTTTGATATTCGCATTAGAAAGCCGCCGGCATGAGTGTGGATACGCCTTTAGATGCGTGTGGACACACCTAAATTCGATTGCATTTATATGAGGTATCTAACTATACATATAATAGGGATATTATATGTGTGTGTCCATGTGATGCTCCAAAACTGCGTTCATATATTCAACGGGTTGATTGCTAGTTTATTGATAATAGACATATACGATCAAACCGGTACATTGAATTCGCATTCGTCGAATTTCAATTTGAATATAATTGAATTGCATTCGCACGATTCGATTCGGAACACTTTCGCTTTTGGCCATTTCATTACCCAACTAACGTTTGTGCATATACTGCAACGATTCAAGATCAAGTTCGACACGTCGATCTCGATATTTCGTTTTTTTCTTTACCATTTGTAACTTTCGACTTTTGCACGACGAATCGTGTCGGATCGAACTCGACACGTTTTCGTCGCAACTGCGAAACGTCTCGACGTTCGTCGCCTTATCGTGTAACGCGATACTTTCAAGAGTTCGACCGATTTTCTTTCGAAAAGGAAGGTGTTGTATCGTTGAATGTTTCATATTTGACGCTAGTTTCTGCGTTTGATTCGTGAGATGTTATAATGAAATGAAAATTTAAATCTCATCGGTAATGTGATGCAAAAAAACGAACTGTATCGTATGAACTCATGCGAAATGCCCATACGGGACAAGCTCGATACCGTTACGAATTCCAACACAGAAAACAACTACTTTTATGAAGAATATTTTCTTTTATTACACGAGCACGTTCGAATTCATCAATTTATACAGAAACCTGATTTTTTTTCAATTTGTTCCAATGGAATGTATCGAATTACGTTTGCCGAACCTTCGAACCTATATTTTAATTTTAAAGAAACTTACTCAACAATTGATTCGATATTTTTGTCAACATATTTTTCGTATTAAAATAACTTATTCAATTTCTTTTATAATTGACGACTGAATAGGCCAAGGGGTACAAGTGACTTCGCGGTAATTTCGAGAATAAAGCGCTCAAAAGTTTAGCATGTATCTACATGTATTATAAGTTCGTATATATCCTTTTGCCACCAAATATATGAGCATATATAGAAACGATTCCTGTGCACAACTCAATTTCGGCAAAATTGTCACTTGTACCCATTGACTTTTCCAATCGCCAATTGAGATATCAAACACACTATTATACAGCTGTTATTATATTTGTTCTATCGCGAGACATACTATAATACATGCGACATTCCTCCTATAGCACATCCTACTATTTCGCAAATACAAACACCTATATAAATTAGATTGGATTTTTTTATTTAAAGACTTCGACAATACAATATCTAATATAATATATTTGTTTCACACTCAATTTCTGTAACACAGATTCGAATCGAAAACGATCGATCACCTCGAGCACCCCCATGCATTACGCGCACCAAAGCTTAGAAAACACTGATATATCACACCCGATGTATATTTTATATTATACTGTAGAACGTATATTACATAGAACGTCGAACAACCAACCAACCACCCTTGCTTTACTCCGGCGTACACAAAGTTATTGATTTACGCGGTCAGGTGCAACGAGGTTCGCGGACATAAATGTGTAATGCGAACGTACTTTGATTTGTCGAAAATTTATACGATTTGGCGTAAAAATCCATTTATCAATCGTATAAACGAATTTTAAATTATCAACTTGTATCGTGTTCGTTTGAGTCATTTCAAATCCGGAAGATAGCGATGGTATTCGAGGTTTGTTTACAAAGGTTTTTGATTCTGTATAACAGTGTGCTTTGAATTTTTATCTGTTGCAAATTTTTATTGCATATTGTTTCGCGGAATGGAAATTACGGTCTTTCGAAGATCTTTGTTTCTGTTTTCGTATTATATTATATGTATGTAGGTTCAGGTCGTAATATGTACTTTGCAACAGTGTTACATGCTCTTTGCTGCGGATGCGAAGTGGAGGTCAACTTTGTGGTTTATTTAGCTTTTAAAATATTCGCACAAGTGAAACTTGTTAATCGAAAGCTGTTTTCTATAGAAAGTGAAGCGTTGTTTACATCGGTTGTCGATTTCATTGATTCATTTCGTCGATTGTAAAATCAATTTGAATATCGATGCGGATGTGTAATTAAACAATATCGATTATAGTATTGTGAACATTTAAATGCTACGTTTAGTCTGTAATTTTCTTCACGGATTAAATTCAGAGTGCAGATTCATGAGTTTTTGTGTTAAATTGAATACGATATTATTACCTAAAACATGACTAACTTGAAATGAATAAAACTTTTCGTGGCATTTACTCACTCACATATGAGTCAATTGAATTTTCTACTATCCAAGAATAAGTCTGCTGTCTATGTACGGCGTTATTTATTTTCTATTTCCACTCTAGACTAAAGAAGGATTTATTGATGAAAAAAGCACTAAAAGTATGGATACGGATCATAACCATTTCTATTATCACAGTTCAGCGGATCAAATGAAATCATCAAAAATAATTTCTACGAATATAATTCAGAACAAAAATATCATCTCCTCCTTATCAGATAAAATCAACCACACACAACAGAGCCAACAATACTTTCGAACGATCGTCAACACGATCACATCGGCAGTGAACGACCCTCAAATCTCCCTTCAGAACGCTCGGAATCTTATTGAAATTCGAATCCAAAGACCGTAAAAGATTTTTAGACAGTGTTGCGTAGGTCATCAACCCAAACCGAAGCAGGGGGATCGGCAACCCGTCGGGGAAGGACCTCACGGGGACTCTCACTCCTCACTTGGAAACCAGATATACTCACATACAGATATACATACTTATTATACGTTTATACTTCGAGGGAGTCTGCTTCTCCGAGGACCGGCACACGTGCATTCTTGTGTAGTTTTTGTCTGTGCATATTCAGAGTTGTGTGCGTCGAGTGCTGTTATCGGCGAACGCTTGAGATTCGAAGGGTGTCCTCTTGGATTTTTATGGAAATCGTAATTGGATTGGGTTTGGATGAGTCTCGATTCGATGTGCTTTGAATTTTACTGTTTTGTGTATATTGTGAATGCTATGAATTTTTTTGATGTCATGTTTATTAATTTCTGAGATTTGACTTATTAAAAGCGGGTGATCGTTTAAATTTTGATGTGATTAGTGTTTATGATCTAACTCCTTGCGGTTGATAGAAAATATTATCGATATATTGCACAAATCATATAAATGTGAATCGTTGTACTACGTTTCCCGCTTTTAACGTGTCGATGACAGCCGTACCTACTTGTCCTACGACCCGCACTTACCCCAACTGACCCTTATATTTGAATTCGTTAACATATAATTTTTTTTATGTTATGTACTTTAGTTGATTATATCGAATGTGTAATACTATGTGATGAGATTTCGATAGAAGTTTATGTTATCTTTATCGATACTTATCTTAATCTCTATTGTGTTGTAATTTAACTTGAATTCTTCATAACTGTAAATACAGATTCATTATTAACTTTCTTACGTGTAATTAATTACGTATTCAGCGTGCGAGTTTCGTTCAAAATTAAATGTCAAAACGACCATCTCGCGAAGCTATGACACTGTTTTAATTATAATTAACAAGATACGCTTCAGTGTGTGAATTTAATTTTCTCAAAATTGACTTTTCCAAATACTACCTATATGATTTAGCGAGGAAATTAGAAGAATTTATGACCACCCTCGTTTTATTGCTCCCTTCTAACAAGTTCGACTTGTGTCATGAAAATTCTCCCGATACCGTTTCACGTTCGTGTTACACGGTGTTACTCAATTGCGTTACGAAACGGCGAAACAAAACGTCATGATATAACCTGAAAATGCTTCCAAGCTGCGAAAAACATTTTCGCGAATTACGCTTCAGCATGAATCGTCGACACCACGTGTACGAAGTGTCGTAATTTCATTTGACACTTTTCGAAAAAGGAACGACGATCGAACGTCGCATACTAATACACTCTTCTACGGTATAAAGTGTGATGTCATTGTTTTATGATTCACGTGCTGAACCTTCCGATTAAATTCGTGCCGTTTTTACATTTTCGCACTAATCACCTGATGAATAATGTGATTTTCATTACTGACAACTATTTGTATGTCGATTAGTTTACTTTTGACGGAAAGAAGCGGTCAATATTACTAATCAGTTCCGATTTTATTCATCGTAAGTTGTGCAATAGTTTCATACATAAATATAACTTGATTAATTTTATTAATAACGTTTTTTTTTAGTAAATGATTGCTGTGACATAATACTAATGAAAAACCATCAACAATATCAAGTCATGTTAAAAAAAAATCATCGATCGTTTCCCCAAAATTAAACGCAAACTCGACTCAAATCGAACCATTCATCAATCACAACAAAAAAATGCCGCATCGTTCATAAAAATCACGCAAAATTTCCACTATTTTTCCCTCAAAAAAAAAAAACTGTCTTTGGCAAAATTCGCGCCATTTTTTAAAACCGGCATCATGCTCATTAGTTCGTCGTTAATTAAAACCGCGGCACCTCTTTGTGTAGTCGTTGTGTTAAAATGAATGGATGGGTTTGCGTGAAAAAGTAGAGGTGCTAATGTTTGCGCAAGGCTGAAAACGCGCACAAGAATTAAGGCCGTGCTCAATCCTCTGAAAATTGCCCGTCTTCAAGGTGTCTATTATTTAAGGGGTTTTTATCTAATTCCTGTCTTTTGAAATGCTATCTGTTTTAAAATAGAATCGCCTGAAAAATGTATGTTGAAAAGTCGAGAAAACAATTAAATGTGTTATCAAGCGTTTTTCATAATTCCCTTAATTATTCCATTTATTCTAAATATGTGTACGAACTTCGTTTATTATAAGTTGAGGATAAAGTCAGTTCACATTGGTAGTTAAAGTGGTCTGTAAAATAAACGATTTTTTATTCAGTGCCACAACAAATTTTGTCATAAATAACGAATGGTATTTAAAATGACATTTCTCTTTATTATTCAGAAATATATTTGAGCGTAAAAAGTTATGACTATGTAAGTACTTTAACATTCAAATATTTTTTTCTCCGAATGTGGAGTTAATCACTTTATGCACTGAACAGCACCATAAGTTACTCGCAATGTATGTACAAAGGTATGTCCAAAAAGTATGAAACCTTATTTTTTCCAAATTAATAAAGTTCGAAAATTTTCCTTTGGTGTGTCGATATGAAAGTGATCCTTATTCATAGTCATGATTTTTTCCTTCCTGCAGAAATCATTCGCTGGTAATCGGCTTACAAATGAAAAAATGTCACATTTCAGTTAAAATGAAATACCAGAAAATCTGTAAATGCAGTAGTACATATTATTATTTCCAAAAAACATCGTGATATAGTCATAGCCAACTTCACTTCCAAGTTTTCTTTCTTTTTGGTCAATTTGAGAATATGAATCAGGAAATGTTATGCGTGATAAATCTTCACATAACACGTTTCATTAACAAAATTTTAAAACGTCCCCACGATTCCGGAGATTTTAAAAGTCGTCACGAGAAGGCACTCTTCGCGTTCGTCTCGCCGGAAAGAAAAAGATAACATCGACCCGAAATAACCTTTAGAATGTGGTTTTACAAGTATATTCCTTACAGATTAGATTGTCGAAAAGGCGTTTATCGCATCGACGAAAAGATCCTTGAATACATTAGTCGGAAAACGTATACATAACGAAAAAAATAAATAAACGATCGACCGGTCGAAAAATTTTCGCCGATGAAACCGCAAATTCGTGTTCGCGTTATGAAAATATAATTATGTATGTATATTTCTGTTGAAATTATTTTTAAATGTATTAAAAAGAGTGTAGAAATTCGCGCAGTCAAATATCAATTTTGAAAGTCTTGTGCAAATTTATATTTCTGTGAATTTTTCAATTCGTTCATTTTCAGAATGTCTATAAAAAGCTTTCTTATTAAATTCTGTTTTTATCTTACGTATGTGAAATTTTCTCATGTGTTTGTATCTACTGAATCAGATGTTACGGTTTGTGATCGTTCGTGTCATGTGTCATGTATAATAACTAGTCTTCGTAGCTGTAGTAAATAAATCTATTATTATCTGAATATAATAGGTTTATTTTAGAAAAATATTTTCGTATTGAATTTCCGATATGTACATCACGAATTTATTAGCATTGTGTTTAATCGAAAGAAAGTGAAATTTCGTTTTAATAACATGCATATTTTCATATAGCGAAGCGACTACTCAATAAAATAACCGGTCGTCTATTTATGACGGTTGACTAATTTAGTTATAATTTCACGGTAAAAATGTTAATCTACCATTACGCAAGTGGCAAATGACGCGATGGTTAATTTAATAATTTCTAATCGCCATTCTCGATGTATTTTATCACCCTTTTGTAAACATTTCAGGTATCGGAAAATGTATTCTGAACGTTTCTTCTTTGAGTTTCGATCGAGAAATCCGGAAACTAAAAAAAAAGTTGCTTATTTTAAACTCCTGAGGGCTTCGCCCTCTTCCATTACGTTAGCGATTAATGGTCGCCCAGTTGTTTAGAACATTTGATTCGCGTTCCGATATAATAATTCATCAAAATACTCACGAGGGGATAACGATCAAAGTTTTTAATCTTTTTCAAATTCATTTACTTTTATTCATTTTACTCTGTATTAAAGTGAAAATCAAAAAGTTTATCGACCGAAAAATATATATTCTCACGATATTCAAATTATTTTCGATAGGAAACAGGAAAACGTTTATAAGTAAATGAGGTGAAGTTATCTAAATATTAATATTAGTACATTTCACGAATATTAACTGTGTACTTGAATAGAAATTCAGTTCCATCAATAACTTTTAATCATAACATATATTTTCGGATCGTTTTCGTGAAATTCAAATTTCCACAAAACGGAACATGTGGGATGTTGAACGTTCGTTTTATTTTATTTTCTTTTCTTTTTTTTCCGTGATCGGCGATAGTCCGGTTAATGGGCATTCTAGTTCGGGCATTCCCCTGGTAAAACGATTCAACTGTGAACTACCGGTGTTTAGGTTTTAGAACGTTAACTTATACTGCGCTAAAACTTTTATAGAAAAAAAAATGAATTTGAGTGTTCGTAAATTCATATGATTCATATATTCATGAAATAATTTATACTTTTACTACTTTTCAAGAATAATTGAGTTTTTTCATATACGTGAAATTGAAAGATCGAATATTGTTTTTAACTATTGAAATATATATAAAAAAGTATAAGCTTCACCGTTAACAGAATGATAAATGTACGTAAATCGCTTATTGTTTCACTATTTCACCAGTTCATTTTCATGCACGATAATACAATTGTTGTGCTATCAAATGTCAGCCGGCGATTATTCATGTCCGAGCACAAAACGTTGCATGTTCCCTAGTTTTTCATCATTATTTTTCGAACGATTGTGCAATGACATAGTAAACGTACTGTCACGGTTACAGTTCAACTCTCGTGTCAATTTTTTTTTTCAAATGCAAAAGTGAAAGTGATGCCGAACGGATCGTTTACGTTGCCATTGTCGGATGAAATGCACGTGTCATTATTGAAAAATTGAAGCATTCGATTCGATTTGTCCATTGAGCCATTTGAAAAGTGCTTTAATTGAGCAATTAGCACTTTAGTGGCCGCTTGTGCATCGAAGTTATTTTAGATTAATATGTGTATAATTAAGTGTGCAGGTATAGCGAAATGTGTTTACACTTGTGCCGAGTATCTTTTATGTGTCACACGTGTTGTCATTTTGACACGCTACTGCTACCTGCCGCTAGGTAGCGACACTTGACAACACCTTATATTCTTTCTCTTATCGTACACTGTGTTTGCTAGGTGTATCATTTTTCTCTAATCAAAACACACAGTTGACATCTGAAGTGTAATAAGAATACAATGAAATATTATACATACAGATACATTTTTTTATATAAAACCCTAAACTACGTATCGCAACGTATTACATACATTTATAGCCTGTCATTTTATGAAAATTCAGTACTTTACTTATTTTAAAAATCGAATAATATATGAATAGTCGAATATTATAATACGAAATATTATTTTTTTCACGTGTAAGAGAAACACCGATCGAATGCGTCGCGTTCTCGAACTCGGCAGTGCACCGATGCTAGAAAATCTTTCGCGGCCGTCTCGCTCGCACACATTCGTTTCAATGTTAACGGTGCGAGCGAGACGGAGATGTTCGCGAGCGAACGCTTCTCGCCAGCTCAGTTGCGCAAGTGTCCCCCTCTCGCTCGCACTCGCGTTCGCGAACACGGCGCGACAAGGACGCCGTCGGTGTACAGTTAAACAATTAAAGACGCGCGTCACGCTTTACAAACTTCGACAAAGTTAGCGAACGCAAGCACAATAACTTCGCGATCGTGTTATAAAAATGGTTACATTTCAGATTATGTTTTTATATAAATATATGAACGTATGTGTACTTTCTATTTTATTGCGTTTGAGCATTGAATTGACTTGAATCGAAATGTGTACAAGGTGTCGTATTCAAATTCGTTCGATAGTAAAACTTTAGCTAGCGCATTAATGTTCAATGAGAGTCAAATGTCAAACGCATATGTACATATATTTTCGAAACAATTCTAATGTTGCTACGAGTAGATTTTTATATAATTCGTAGGTTAATTATACTTAGCAACCGATAAATTGCATAGAATTTATAACGCGTTATCAACTCAACATGTATTCTGTGCAATATTTTCATATAATTCTGCATAGGCGTGCATCGCAAACAAAAAGATAAGAAACCTTCATCTCAAGATTGTATGAATATGAACGCTTATCGCAGAGGTCAAAACTCATTATATGGACGTCTTTAGGCACGTGCTACGCTTTGAATAGTTAATATGGTTAATGTGAATAAACCTTGTCCTTCTCTATAATGTTGTTAATTGATTCAAATCTAAAGATTCCTGTAAATTTAGATGTGGTGTTTGTAGTTTCGCCTAGTGTTGAATATCTATCCGGATTCTAGTGAAAGTCACATGATGTTTTTAATCGATATGCAGACATTTTCTTTTGAAAATTTGATATTTTTATCCGAAAAATATATTGATTTGATTCTTTGAGAAATGGTCACTCGAATAAATTCATTGGCTTATCGAAGTATATTGAAATCGATTGATTTCAGTAACATTCAGCGATCTCTCGACTCGTGTCATTTCTACTATCGCCAATACATCTGTCTGATCTTTGCCATTTCGACCAATATATAAGCATAATATAAAATAACAGATTATGAAACCTGAATAAACAAACATAAATAAAAATCCAAGATTACATACGCACCCAACCACTAACATCTATCAGAGGTCAAGCCCCGTTGCGTATCATCGGGCACGTGTCCCCCCTGGATCGTTCGCGCGAAGATCTCAAGAAACAAAGACGAGAAACCCTCAAACGAAGACACGCAGCTCTTTTCTTCTCCGGCTGGAATCAGGGTGCCTTTCGACGATACCATCAGCTGATTCATTTTTACGCTTCGACCCCTTCGCATTCCAGCCCCAGACCCTCGCTAAGGGGTGGGAAAATCGATCCATGGTGGCATTTCACTCGCTCTGGGGTCACCGGCTCGTTTCGCATAATGGATTCGAGAATTATCGCCGTTTGTTATTTGAAGGATAAAATATGGTTTGTGGTTGAATTTCCAGCTGATGGTGTGTCGGTGTGATGCTGAGTTTGAATCTTATCAGATTCTAATGAGAGCTCACTTGTTTTTCTTAATGGTATGCGAATATATAAGGCTAAGGGCGAGATCATGCACAAGTTTGAAAAAAAGGTACAGACCTATACAATACTAAGGGGATGGGTAAAAATCCATTTTTTGGCGTATATACCCATTATCTTTGTATTGTGGTTGCGTTTATGGTTGCTGTTGCAACACTTGTGTGTGAACTCATTCTAGGGGGAATTCTTCTTGCTATAGTGCTCACGTTTAGAGCGAGAAATTAAATGATTTCTAGCTAGAGTCTAGTCAGAAACGATAAGCGTTCTCCTTTGTATAACATCTCTAATAGTACGTGCTCTCGATTGAATGAGTCAATTTTAACCTTTGTGAGTTGATTCATCGTTTACAATTCTTCGCCTTTTTGAGTAGTATGAAATCGAATTGTATATACATATGTATCAGCAATTCTAGCAATTGTAATGCTCATCGAAAAGTAATGCCACTACTATAATACGTGCTAGATTTTTATCTTCTTTCTTTTGCATCGATAAAGAAATATTATATTCATTTCTTCAGTTGGTGAATAATTCTTTTTCTATTAGTTTAAGTTCCTGAACAATCTGTGCAAAGTTTGACTGTTAAAATGTGCACAAACAAAATTCGGTTTTAAGGACAGACTACTCTTATCCAAAATAGATCGGCAAATAGACGTTCATGTGTCACGATTCACGAAATCGGGAAGCATTAGTATTTTTTAACACTTTCACGTGTCGTGCGAATGATTTATTTATATATTACTCGTCCAAACTGTAAAAATAGACATTTGTATGGCCGTGTTATGTAAGTCGGTAAAACGCAAGCTCGTCGCCAGTCAAAGAGTTAAAATCGTGCTTCGCTCAATTTCATCATTGATTTTATCGCCACTCTCTGGTAGCTAGTTTTGATTGAACGATCCGTGAATCGAGTTATTTTAAACGCTCCACATTTGTTTTACGAACTCATTCGGTTATCTAATTCATCGTTTATGCCTATAGATATTACCCGTTCAGAACCCATTGCGGTTGAATCTACAAAAAAATATAAAAATGTAATATTTTACTAAAAAAAATGTACTTCGTTACAGTTGATAAAAGAAGCGAAAATAATTCGGAATTGGCCTCACATTTCCTAAAAAGTTGGCTAGAAATCGAATGTGCAGACGTTTATTGTCGATTCCATTCCGATATTTTCTATTTACTTACAAGGTGTTTTTATCTTCTTACGGTTAGATTGTTTTTTTTTTAAGTTAGGTTAGGTTTAGTTAGATTACTAAATATTTAAATGGAATCAATCACAAAAGCATGCATCAGATTCTGGCTGAACTTTCCGGAAATGACTGGCCAATTCCCAAACGATCATAGCTTCTAACACACCTACATATACGAAAACGAATCGACTACTTTTGATTCTGAACAAATTTTCATATCTACAATCTTTGAAGGAAAAAGAATTTACCTGCGTTATAAATAACAAAATTGCACAATTGCACTTCATTGTTTCCTATTGGAACATCTACGTGTTCGGACTACAAAAGTGCAGTGCAATACCTTCAACAATACATTCATGATGGTCGTTATGGTTTTCTTTTGTGATTTTGAAGTCATCCTGGATCTCTTTGTGCCATTTTTTTTCACATCAGTTACCTGTTATTGTACGTTATCTGTAAATTTCACAGGTATTTTTGAGAAAAAGCCACCGGTTTCCTTTTCATTCTTGTCTCGATAGATTTACGATTGGGTTGCATGACTGGAGCGTGCGTGTTTCATAATTTCGTTGCGTCGTTCTATTTCGATCCAAAAAAAGGAAAAATATTGAATTTCATATATTTCGTGAAAATTTAATTTATATACGTGCTTAGACGTTGTTATTTCGTATAAAAATGAAAGAGAGTGAAATTTCAACAGTTTTTTTTTCGTTAGTCATTTTTGTAGGTCGAGTAAATTTTTCTCGGCGTTTTTAGTACGTGCTTGGAATTTCGTTCAGTTCATAAAAAATGCATTACGCTAGATTTTTTTTGTATTTTAAATTCATCTGTCACTGATATTATAAATGTAATTAATATTTCAAGTTATTAATTATTTATAAATGTATTAAAATTCATATTCCTTTATTTCAGACGACATCATCTCGGATCTTCATAAAATAGAAGAGTGAAAACCTCAAGTGCTAGTTAATGGTCGTTTAACAAGACGTGAACCTGCCTAGTGATTTTAATTTTGTTCTCTTATAAGACGAAGACTGTGATTCGTTATTGAGTGCCGTTATCTTTAAAATACAACATCTTTCTTGTGCAGTAATTTAACGAAAGTTCATAAAAGCAACATAAATTGTTTCATACGTAAAACAACTGTGATAATCGGTTGAATGCCTAAAAGGTGTGGCAACTGTCATCGTGAATGATGTAAACTTCTAGAGGTGAGTTGTCTTTTTAATTTAGAAAAATTTCATCTCCATAAACTGAATAGAAGATAGTGCTATTGAATATAAGTTATTCATATTCATTCCTGGCAAAATTATTTGCATTTTGATGCGACATTCAGCGCATGCACGGTTATCGACTTTCTCGAACATGAAACCGCTCTATCGCCAGTAATAAATGAATGGAAGTTATTTATTGTTATGAAACGTTAATACCGTCGTATGAGTGTATTAAAATCTACATGCTGAATCTATTCATGCGTCGTAACTTCGTCGGAATTTACATACAAACGATGCACTTGAAAATAGAATCGATGTTTGAACTGATCGCGAGCGAAATCCATACACGAACTATGTAGTTTGCTCTAGACTCTTTTAAAAAAACGATTCCGCATTCTTTTCGTGTCGATTTGATCCGATTTTTCAATCGTCAACTTTGTATAAATAATATCCATAATATTCGTTGAAACTCGTTTCTGTTTGATGTGAATGCGATGTTTGAGATTTTGTCGTTCGTCTTATCAGTGTTTGATGAGTGGAATAGTGAAAGATTGGTTTATTATTATATTTTGTACTAGATAGTTTTTAGTGGATTAATATTACGATCTTTTCACTATCCTTAACCAGATTATAATTGAGTTTGACATCTGTCAAGGCGTGTCGCGAATTCACACTTTCTAACTATAGAATAAAATAATGTTTGCTCAGTTAAGGTTAATGTGAAGATCAGACCTATATTTATATCTGTATCAATGAAAAAAGGAAAAATAAATTATCTCACTGATGTTTTGCCCTATTTGCACCAAAAACTATAAACTCATCTCAAACACGAAAAAAAAATGTCGAAATCCGCAAGGACTGTCGTTTTTATCAGTTAGCGAAGAAGAAAGTCGAACCGGCCGAAAGTGGGTTAGTAGTCAGCCGAGTGGGCCAGCTAGGTCAGGTTTACACTGCTGCTGCTGCTGCAAAACTCACCTCCTCTGATGCTGTCCAGCTCGCGTTTCTGCATGCGGCACTCGTATTGGCTGAATATCGCCAGTCGAGGTTTCTTCGCTCGGGTCGCGTTTTCACCGAAGGTTGCGTCACACGAGGTGTGGAAACCAGCCGTGGCCTTCGATGCTCGTGCTTCGAATCGTGTCTCGACAATTGCACACTTTTGTCAGAGTTTAGTTTGAGTTTTCGGGAAATATTGTTCAAAGCGAGATCGGGTTTGGAGTTTGGATGCTTTTTTGAAAGATTTTCAGGTTAAACCTATCAAAAATAGGTACACTCAATTTCTCATGCGTTTTCTATAAACATTGAGCCCGATTCAGTATGCACAAATGCTCATATCGTTTTACAATCGATCGGGTATATTTACATAGTGTTATTATTATATCAACTGGAAGCGATTGAATGAGGAGTGTCGTTCGTTGCATTTGTTATCGTGTGATATGTGCACGATAAAGTAAAGTACTGCATCGCCATAAAGATATTGACATTCCGAAGATATTACATCGCGTTTTCTAACCGCGCGTGATTTGCATCGTATAAATTTTATTATCTGCGTTATTTATAACGGGAAAGTATTTTAGGAAACGCGTCTTTCAGAAGGCTGACACAATAAATATTCAAACATAGCTAGTCTAATAGCGAAAAAAAAACCCGAAGAGCATTTTTGTTACGCCCACATTTCTTCCCACCCACTTTATATTTATCTAATGGAAAGTCTAATAAAAATTTTCTCATTTGAATCAATCTAAACATTGAAAGAACACAATAGAGTCGAGATCGATTTAATTGCTACACAACACATGTATTATGCATATATTCTTATACAGTTTCGAAATATTAAGTCATGCAAATATAATATTGAAAATACACTCGGCGTAAAAAAAAGCGGGTTAATTATAACATGGGTACGCAGTCGGTTTCGACTTGTGATAGGTGGGTGTAAATGGCGAAGACGATCAGAATTTAGATGCTATGGAAATTGGGTCGACACGCCCGGAATATGCTTCGACAATGCTCGATTATATAAATTTATATAGCCACCGGAACTGGGTCATAGAGCATACCTTTTATCGAGGGTTTCGGGAATCGAAAGTCTTCGTGTTCACCCTTGAAAGTTGGGTTTACCTTCGGCACATTTTCGTCGAGTAAACGCATCGATTAATCGCGAGTTTGGATTTAATTTTCAGACGTTTTCGCGAATCGATTTTCGATCTAAAAGTCTGAATTTAGATGCGATCTTATCTCGCAGCGTTCGTTCGATCGGCGAATGTCGGAATTATCCTGTCTGAAAAAGCCATTTTCTTTCGCTGTTTACATCGGCGATGAATAATGTTTTCGTACGATGAAAGGAAAATGCGTAACGCTAGAAATTTTATGGCGAAAATACTTGTCGCGTTGCGGAATGTTCGTAGAATCATAACTGAAATTATCTCGCTTATGAACTGTTATATCTGAACGGAACATTACAGGAAATCACATATCATGCACATATTATACATTTGCGCTCATACCTCGCTTACACACAGCATTGACAACTAGAATTGGTCAGTATAACTAATTAATCGTATCGTGCACTTGACAATTGAAATTGCTTCGTGGAAACGCGAATACAGTCTCGATTGTGAAACGATTCATTCATTCGAAACAGGTGAAAGCTCGCCTCGAAGATCGAAATAGTTCATTAGGGTATCAATTCACCATTTCAATATCGTTTCATGAGAATGCACCCTTATTATAATATGGAACATGTAGAATTCCATGTGCGCGTCTACGAGCCGGCCATGTTTACACGAACCGTTCGAAAACCGCCAGTTGAACAAACACGAGCTATAAATAAATTAATTAACATCTTTATTCGCACAGTCGACTCTAGAGGAGTTTCTCATGGTTCTCGACGCTCGTAATTTTAACAGCGAGATTAAAACAAAAGATTTACTAGTAACGATGCGATATCTCAAGGCGAACGGCGATAATTCAACCTCCGACCGTTGTTTTCAATTGATTTAACCCGTGTATATTATTATAGATGTGTGTCGTTTTCAGTCGGTTTAGCTATTTTTGGAATCGCCAATAATATCTGCTTGAAAGCGAACAATCGGACGGTTACCGCATGTTAGAAGAAAGCCGCTTTTCTGTCGTTTCGAATCGGTATTTCAATTGTCAGTTTGATAGAATGTTATAGTATTAATTTATATAATAGCTATTTTTATAGAATTGCTTGTTATTTTTGTCTATTAATCTGTTTAGTTTTAAATATGGTATTTCAATAATTTAGTCATCGCTTGGATTAAATTTTTATTTTTATACAAAATTGACAGTTATATCGAACTCATATGCCATCATACAATGATAGTCCATCGATTAAAATATCGATCTTATGTTTTCAAATAATCAAATAGTACTTTATCGGTAATTTTATAGAATCGACAGTTAAACTGCTATCGAACGATTAAAATTCCGAATCGTAAAACATTGTGACGGCTCAAAACTCGATAACCTTTCGTTGAAAACGCTTCACGAAAACGCACCCTGAAAAAATGAAACTCGAGGAGATTTTAAAAATTTAAAAAAAGGCAACTCGTTAGCCTCGAATCTCCAGTTGAACTTTTCCCTTCGGATCGATTTATTTACTTTCGGTATCGTTTCGCAATTATCTGGCGAAAGATCGAGGCCGGTTTCAGAATTTCTTTTTAAGTGCCGTTCTGGAAAGTGTTTTGTGTCATTGCGAAATTCGCCTTAAGCTCGTTCGAGGCTTTGTTTTCATAATTTGTCCGGATAAATTGTATGTACGTAGAAGTTGTTCTGTTTTGTTATCGATGTTATTTTTATTTCGGTCGCTCACTTATTGCTTGTTGCCAAACAATGTGCGCCATCTTCGAAATATAAACAGATAAAAACATAATGTTAACGCAATGTTTAGATCGTTTCTGTACCGAAATAGATCTAACAGTTGGTGAGTCGATCTTCAAACGAATGATAAAGTCGTTCATGTGTTATTCAAATATGCAGAATATCTTGTTCGAAAGCTTGTATGTAAATTTTATTGCATTAAAAAAAACAATCAAACATCAATTATTCTATAAAATCGAAATACTGTCCGATGCAATATTTTCGTAGACATTTTCACACGCTAAAATCACCTTATAGCCCACACATCGAACATTACGTACAATATATTCAACTAAGACGTGGGCACGTTAGTTTATAATCGGCTTCCTAGATCTATGACGATCTCAATGGATCCATAATCCGTAGATCGTTTTGTTGTTTAAATTTTGCAACTTGCAACATCCTTGTACTTGGATCTTCGGCCGAATCGTGATATGCCAAACTGCGAACGATTCATTTTCACATAGCTATACCGTATAATGGTTCGTACTCATTGAATATTTTATTGATATTTTTGAATTTTAGTTCTGCAGTTTGTTGATAATTTTCAGTTTCAGTTGTCGAATTCTATAGATAAAAAAATATTGAGCTGTGGTTAATCAGTTTGATAACATGATTTAGAAAAGTCTTGAGAGTGCTATAGAGATATTTGAAGATGCTTACATTGAATGTTTGAGTGCGTATTAATTGTGTAACTAACACCTGTAGAACTGTCTTTGGCCTCGAGGCGTTCTTGGTCAAGTCGAAATTACTGCTTCGTTTGTTTGTCTTCATTATTGGCATTTTTTCGATTTTAGCACTTATTACGCTTGTTTTTTTTTTTCATTATTTATGGTTTTTGTAAGTCAGCTACTTTTTACGCCGATTTTTATATATAATTTAAAAAATATATAGCATACATAATTCTGCATAATATGAAATTAGGGACATTTTTGTATGAAAATATGCTCAGATTATATTGAATGGCATTTTGAATATATATTTTAAAGAATACTGCAATGAAATTTTTCTGTTCCTAAGATTCTAGAATTAGATTTCAAAATATTTTCAAACATTTCAGTTTCAAATTGAGAAATGTGAAGAAAAAAATTCATAAATATAAATAGATCCAATTTAGTACATTTTTATAAAAACGGAGTATTGTTTGAATAAATTAAGAAAAAAAAGTGCTGAACATTTTCGTTAAGAAGCCAAACAATTTTTTTTTACACCTTTAAATTAAACTCGCGTAATAAGCGTTTAATTTTAGAAACGCAATTAGCACTTATGCAATTGTCTCGCATCAGCACAGAACGTTCGAGATTTACACCCGACCCACAGTTATTATATTACGATTGTATAACAAACAGACGTTCAATTACATCGTCGATCATTCGAAAAACAACACATAAGCGAAATTTAGCACCGGTTCATATCAATAGAATTCAAATTGATAGTTTAGATACGTGCGATCGATCATCCTTACGAGCTGGAAGCGAAAATTGATTGTTTTTCGATTCGTATTGATATTCAACAAGTTTTATCAGCCAAATGTGCTCTATTCGATCGATGTTTCGTTTGTTGAATTTTTTGCGGTTACGAATAGTCCGCAAACGTTTTGGCACAGTTATCGGGAAGTAAAAATAACCAGCACTAAATAACTATGAGGTCGCATATAAATAGTTTCGAATTTGAATTACGTGCATGCATTCTGCTATCTTCGCTTCTTCGCAATCGTATTCATCAAAATATTATTAATGATAGATTTAAAAAAAAACGTTCTAATAGACAAAATCTTGAGATCGATACGTTCTATTCAATGTCATAAAGTTTCATATGTAATTTGTTTACGATTTCTGTACAATATTACGTACGATTGTGAAGGTCGACTAACACAGATCAGAGGGTATCTCGGGTCAAATGTGTCCATCGTCTGTAAATAAGTACAATTTAATACGAATCTATGTACTGTATAGAAAATGCATCGTATATTCACTGATCAAATATTCAAATTCAAATAAAACAATCAGGAAAAAAAACATACATAGACGCATTACGAACTATCAATGAATCGCTTTGGATAACATTCAAATTTTTTAGATCGATTTTTTCATTTGTCAACGTCTAGTCTATTCATTTATGCAGATCATATTGCATTTTGATATTTCTCGGTTTTTCATTGTTTGAAAATTGCTGATTTAGAGACTCGTCTGTAATTTGTGCGTCTGTCGAGTTTTGCCATTTTGCATGTCACTCATTTCACTTGAAAAATTTTCCAATGTGTCTTTCAAATCGGTTGTTATATTTAGAATTCGATTATTGTTTCGTGCGTGGGTGGTTCGTTTGCATAGCTGCAGCCGAATCGTAGCGATTTTGTGTGTGAAAGTGGCGTTTTTTTCGCGATTTGTTTTCGTGGTGTGTTTTCAGTTTAATGCTCTTCTTCTGAAAGTATTTTAATTGAAAATTGTGATTAGTTGTGTCTTTTATTCGTCTCTTTATTTCAAGGTCGTATTTTATGAAATAGTGTTTTTACTGCAGCTATGAATATTTGCATTTTTGAACAATGACTGCAAAGATTTTCCAATTCTAATTTGAATTTTCGATTTCTGTACGTGTTGTATACTTTTTCAAATCTATATTGTCTGAATGAATAGTCTATATTGAAATGAAAAAAGTTTTAATACAGTTTAAAATTAAATTTTCTTTAACTTCAAGATTGCACTCTCATGAATGGAGACAGGATCTATACGGTTTAATATTTTTATTTTCGACAAAAATAAGTATTAATTCGAAATGTTTTACAAGCTGTACTTAACACAACTTTAAATGAGAGATTTAGAAAGTGTAATCACGAAATGCTTTTAGAGAAGTACGGTTTCTAACACTTTGTTTTAACGGACTCACATTTAACACGTCAAATATCACTTAAATACCCATGTTCATCTATAAATTTCATTATTTATTCAATTCTTCAAATTCGGCGACCGCTAACATCGAACATTCATTTTCAACTATCAAAAAAGACGAAACATTTGAGGCTCATACGAAAATTCGTAAACATTATTACAATTGGAGCAATCTTCGATGATAAACGCAAAATATGCAACAAGTGCTCTCAGCAAATGACCTCTCGTCGAAGTCGATCAATTTCAGCGCACATCGCTGCGCAATAAGTGCACAAAGAAGTGCCATTCACCTTTGTGCATTTAACGATTATTGCCTTTTCGCATTTATTATGCGTGTAACGATCATTCACGTATGCACTCACAGGCTATTTCCACTCGCAGGGTTATTGTGTTCTAATCTAATGTGTGTAGTTCATTTCGGGAATGAAAGGAAATTAGATTTTAGATATCGATTTGAGATTCTTTTAACTAATTGGTCTAGGAGCTGACCACTCATAGTCGAGAACCTATGGTTGCGTAATTGGTGAATAACGCCAGTTTAGTGTCATTGAAAAAATGTATGCTAGTTGTGAATTTTAATTTGAAACCTTTTCTCATGTGCTTAAAATGACTGAAAAGTTTGATTGTAATCGAATGAATGGTTTTTGCAAACATAAAAGTGTAAACACGCAAACATTAACTTTTAAATATGAGAAATGAATTTTTGGACATGTTTTATTTTCGTACGTGGTTCAAAATTTTGCACCAAGGGTAAACGAAAGATCATATTCAAAAATACACCGTGAATAATCTCCACAGAAATGCAAACGCAATTCATTCGCACTTAAATAGAATGTTTCTTAAAATTTATATTTCCCTTCTCTCGAATTTCCAAATCACCTAATTGACGCATTTATCACGCGAAGCTGAATTAACGATTCCGTATTGACATATTCCGCTTTATATAATTAGAATGCAATTTTGCAATATTGCACAGTCGTCATAAAAACAAATACGAATTGGTCAACACTGAAAGCGAACCATGTGTCACTCATTAAATGCATCTGGGTCATACATTTTGATGCGGTCGATGCATTCTTCTAGTTTTTGCCTCGTTTCGCTACATTTTTTTCTAGTCCTCGCGAAATCGCAACGAACTTAAACTTGGGGGTAATTTACAAGTAACATTATGTAGAAACCGGGTACGTTATGCGATTGATTCGAATGATTTACATATATGAAAATGCTCCTTAGCGCGCGAAACAACCTTGGCCTCAGTTCGCTGGGTTCTTGTTTAGACAGTTGAGTGACCTTATTATCAATTGTATCTGATTTATCTTCGCATAATTCGTGATAAAATTTGTTACGCTTTGTTTGTAAATCGAATTATATTTCGATATGAATTCAAATGGATTTGTTCAATTTTGAAATTCTTCTGTTTGTCTGTTTTTATTCTTTTCTGATTCGTCTCATGAAGGCATGTTCACAATATGACACGTTATTTAAGTGCAAAAATCGATTTTCGAAAAACTGACAATGTCATTTTAAATTACAGTTTAATGCAATCACTGATGAACCTCCATTAATACATAAGTCTAAAGTCAGGATAGGGCATATGTCGAATAAAGGATGATGACATGTGTGAAACGGATAAGTAACAATTCCGCTCTATGTGCATAATCAATATTAGAATTCGACTTGAAATCTCAATTTTCAAAATTAGAACGTTACGAAGATTCTATTAATTCTCTGAGGGTATAACATTCTGCGAAGTTTTCAACGCTTCGATAATATTTTCTTTTGCCATTGGCAAAGTTGCAGAATAAACTAACGCTGCAATCTCGCATTTGCGATTGCATATATTATTTATAGACTCTTGTTTTATAAAGTTGCTAAGATAAGCGATTTTCCCTACCATGTGCAGTCGATCGGAATTCAATGAACGATGTTCACGTAGAAAATTGGATGAGTGGAGAATCGATTTTACGAGTTCGAAAAACAAACGTAGCCAATTTCACGCGAGAGTTTTCCAACGTTGAAAAGTTAAGCGAAAAACGTTCTCTGTGCTTTTTTTACTTTGTTTTTCGTACAAGTTTTCTTTTTTGCGCATATTCAGTCGATTTTTTCGTTAATTGCTCGTATGATTCGTGCAATTGAGCGATTATTTTTTTCAACTATATCAATCAAATATTTGACGTGTAATATAATTATCGATGCTTTTTTAATCAATCAATTCTGTAGATAATGTTTTATCATTGTTCATATGTATTCAGATTAGATTTCTTTTAAATTTAACGTAAGTGAAAGTTGAAAAAAACACAAAATTTCTATAATCTATCATTGATACGTCTAATCGAAGCTCCGCTTAAAAAGAAATCACAATTACGAAAAAAAAAACCACGTGCTTGTTTTTATATAATTTTCCGAACTCCGGCAAATCCGCTTCGTTGCCACCTTTTTCTCTTGTGTTATTTTTTGCTTGATTTTTCAATTTCGGAGTCAACCAGCGAAACTAGGTGTGCACCTCGGTTTTTAGCGACGATTCATTCGTATACTATAATATAATATAGTATAATATATATTTTTTTCGTTAGACGTGCGCATTGTGCGGAAACACTCGCTAACAAATGATTTGCGCGAAGGCCAAGTTTATTTCGCATATCCATTTTGATTTCTATGCGAAGCCGGATCGGATTTTGGCCTTTTGATGTGTAGCTTCGGGCACGTGGACTATCATTGCCTTTTTATCCATTTTCGCTGTATTTCTATCTCAGACACCGATTTTGACGAAACTTGATAGTAAAGAATTCAACAGTTCGGGTACTACTAAATTTTGATTTGTGAGACTTCAGATATGAGTTGTATTAATTCATTATCATTAATTTGTTTACTTAAATCAATATCTTGATACTTCATACATTAACTAAACATTTCTTACATCAACTAGGTATTTTATGCATTAACTAGATACTTATCATTACTAAGCCAACCTTACATTTTCACTGAAATCGAGTCTGTGAAAGTCTTTTTGAAGATTTTTCTCTTCTCGCTACTAAAACAAGTCATTACATTATCTAGACATTTTACGCATTACTCAGATGTTTCATACATTAACTAGGTACTGTACACATAATCAGGCGCTTCATACATCTAAAAATATCGAACGTAAATCATTTTAAAAATAATATTATCACAATGAAACAACATCATTAGACATTTTTAGTTCTAAATCAGATCCAAATAAACTACTTTAAATTTTAAAATTTCAAGGTTCTTCCACATCTAAACTGCTTTTGCACTAACTTAATGAAACCGACACGTTTTCAGTGCGTATTATTTCGGCAAATATTTGATTCCGGGATGCGTTTTAATGAAAGTGTCCCCGAGAGGGTCGTTTTTGCGCACAGAGAGGGAACGATACGATATTTTCAGAGGGGAATCGAACGAGGGAGTCACTGAATGCTAAGGGGTTTTCTTATTCATGTCTGAATTGTTAATGGCGTAGGTAAGCAACGCTGCACGATTGCATCGGTCGTTCGTTAATTATTTTAGCGCGTCGTCAAGTGTCTCATCTAGTTCATGTCTTTACATAACGTTATTAGTGAGCAATCGTGGTTTTTTTTATATTTTATATAAAATAATTTGCATTTTATTGACGATTTGATTGTGCATTAACTATAAATTAGACGTTCGAATTGTATTTAGATTGATCGATTGCATTAACGAATAGAATACATACACGTAGGCTAATAAAATTTCGTATGTATGTAACAGGGAAATTCGATTGAATATAAAGCCAATCAGAAAAACTATTCGATATAATTTTCTAGGAAAATTGAAACTCGTATCTCACACAGACATTCCTTCATGAACTCCTTCGACCATCCCAAAAACGACAAACCTTATTCCGCACACATACATATTATACAACCCGAATCGTTACATTTTAAAAATCCTCCTTTTCGTACGCCGACATAAAACATTCCCCACCGAGCCCGAGATGATCCTTTCGGATGTTTTTTCAATTTTTTACCCTCGAATATACATACATATAATTTTTTGGGAAGCTCGTTCCACTCGTCAAAGTCGGAAAATTTGCTTTTCGCGCTCGGTTTTGTTGGCTTTTTTCTTAGGCGGCCCGTTTCTCACAGTTCTCGTCGTCGTCGCGGAGGTCAATAGCGCCTCGCGATCGGCGAAAGCCTGTTGACCTTCACGAATTTCCATCATCCATAGTCTCGAGTGCCATTGCCGTTTGTGTTTGACGACTGAAGAGGCCGAGGGGTACAAGTGACATTTTTCGCCGAAATTCAGTTATGTACGGGACTCATATTCGCTAGAAAAAGAATATAAACGATTTTGGAAGGTGTGCCGAGATATATCATCGAATCATTCGACTTCCTTATAGGTACATGCTCAACTTTGAGCATGCTTATCTCAAAGTCACTTGTACCCCTTAGTCTTTTCTTTCGTCGATTGTTACAGCCTTTTGAATTGATACATGAAGATTCGCTTTTTCGCACGCTATGTCGATGTTTTGGTCGTCGCGAGTTTAGGGATGCGGCGTTCACATATTGCCGTTGAATTTAGCTCTCTTGTATACACAAATTTTTCCGACTTCGCTAAAAAAAATTCGCTATTCCCTCTATAAAAAACATCGAAACTACATCCCCAATTATAATCCAAAGTAATCGAACGCGCTAATTGATAGTCAGCTTTTCCATTAGCGAACGTATCGCGCTCGGAAAAACGGTTTATTCCGAGCGGCACACAAAACACGCCATAAACGCAGCAAAATTTATGGCGTATTGTTTCTTTTTTTTTATTTTTTTTTTCCGTAGGGCAACTCTCTATTTTTCTTCCCCGCATTTAATCCGATCCCACAGTATCTTTGGGCCATTATTCTTTTGCGCTCTTCCAGATTTTCGCATTCCTTTGTGCGTTGACCGGCTATCGTGTTTATTTATTGCCGTCCATTTTCGTGATAAATACGGAAGAATTATCGCGTTATTTTCATGTACACGATGCGTTACATTCGCCGTTATATTGCGCCGAAGTGAAAATTCAAATTTGAATACAGCGTAACAGATGTTCCCATGTCACGAAATGCTCGAGTTTTCCATTTTTTTTTTGTTTGTTTTCAATATGAATTTGAAATTTGATCGAATTGAATGCATATTTGATATTTTTTAGATTTTTATGTTAGTGCACGTATCCTTTACGAATGCGCTCCACTCGTTATCGATTATTCGAAAACGTAGGGTGGATGCACACACGAGAAACCTTAAATGTACAAGCGATAAATTCAACGTCGATTTTATTTTCGCTCGTAGGCGTTTTTGCATTTTCATAAATGATTGCATCGTTGCACATTCGGAACGTTTGGGTGTTTAAGATCGATAAAATATTTCGAAATGCTTTTTTTTAGTCTAGTTGCCTATTAAATATTATGGAGTTGATTCTTTTGTGAGTGAAGCTTTAATAGTTCCCGAGATTAAATGTCAGAGTATCTTCGTTTAGATGTTTCAGCGAAGCTATAAAAATATTTGTAATAGATTTTTTTTTGTGATTCTCACAACAACCTTGATCAATACACAAATCATGTCGATTTTTATTATTTTTTCAGTTTCAATTAAGGAAAGTTCGTCTTAAATCTATAATGAATAGATCGTAAATGAAATTTATTCAGGTTTCTTTCGTAATTTGATATTTAAAAAAGTTGACGATACAAATGATTCACTGTTCAAATTAATTTACTATTTGTCCTTATATGAAGTCGAATCCATGTAGTTATAGATATCCCTTTTTCCATAAATAAGTTTTATAAATGTAATTATGAGTATATTTTCCTTTTTTTTTTTCAAATAATCATCGATAATTATTATTAAAAAAAATGACCATCGACTAATTTATAGTCGAATATAAATCAACTCACGCGAATTTCACTTTCATACACGACCAATCATAATCGAATCGAAATTAATCCCAAAATGGAACCGAGTCCCCGATGCGGTCCTGACCCGAGGTCGGGCACAGGGCCGCATCAGGGTCACCGAAACCGGGACACACGACCGTCAGCTGTTATTTACGTTCCGCGTAAATACGTCGCGATTGTTTTGCGGCCGTTAAGTCGCATAGCGAAAAGTTACGTCGAGATGTTAATTAGCGCTCTTTCGCTTTCTTGGCCTTATTTATGGCTGCTCGGTTTGTGGGATGTGTGTTTTATTATATACATTCGGACCCCGTTTAACGCGATTAATTCACTTTTTTTTTAATACAATTGCGATTTTTTTTTTGAGAAAATGCATTTACATGATGAATCTTATTATGAGTGATCGCGTTTATGCGTTTTTTTGGAAAAATATAGAGAGCGTATTGAAAAATACCGTGTGAAGTAATCGCGTTAAACGGGGGACCACTATATTGTGGAATGATGTTTATGTGTGTTGTGTCGGGCTCAGTTTTGTTGTGATGCTGAGTTCGATTTTAATATATGTTTTTGATAATTGATAAATTTTATCGATCGTTTCTTTTAATTTTCATTTTATTTGAAGTATCAATTTAGCGTTTGAGCAATCAAATGTAATATTCAACTTAAAATTTTGGTTGATTATTGTTATGCATTTGGCATAGATATAAACAATATGATTTTGACGTTGATAACTACATGATTCACCTAAAATTTCCACATTTGAAGATATAAAATTTTATATATTTCTTAAAATAAATCTCGCACTGAATCACTCACTCTTTTCGTGCAATTACACTCAAATTCCTTCGAAATTAACGTATTAAATTTTCCTTGTTTACATTACGTTCGACGTACGATATTTCCACCGCACGCTTTCTCGTCGTGTTTCGGCTCAACATCGATAATTATTTGATAACAAGATATAATACACGCATCGATAAATTCACCGTAAGCTTTGTTATGTGACCCTAATATTCATATATGCTAACTTACCTAAACAACGTATGCGCAAGTGAGCAAACATTCCGCTTTATACATCGAATTCAATTCGATAGACGATATTTCGAAATTTACATTACGCATATATGTAATAGATTATTTATGTATTTTTTATATCGCGGAATTTCCCATGAATACGATTCTTCGAAAAGCATTTATTTTAACATAACGTTTTTCATCGTTTGTAAATTTTAACCTTCTGAACAAAAATTTCTCGCAGAGTAACTGCTTATTTAATTTTTTTTCCACGATAGAACTCATCATGAATCTGAAAATATTTACAGAAAACTCATAGGTTTTTCAGACTCATAATTTTGGAAATCCAGTTTAAGAAACCCTAGTCTATTCCTTATCGGCATTTATTATATTAGCTTGATTCAAAGTAGACTTTTGGCAGACGCGAGCAAAATATCCTTCCGCCACAACTTCCTTCCATAACTCATCACAATCGAAAGCCTCCGAATGTTGTTATACGAAATCGTGTAATAAGGTCGTCCGATATAATAGTTGCGATGGGTTTTCGTGAAGCCTTATCGTCTTCTCTATGTCGGGTTCTTTGGGTAAAAACGAGGTCGTCATGAGGGTGAGGTTGGAAATACTCTTGGGTGAGATTTCCTGGAAGGAAGAAAAGTTTCTTGAGTAAAACGAAAATGCTTGAGGGGTTTTTTGCGGATGGTCAGTGTTTCGAATTGTTATTTGTTTCAATAGATACGTTCTTAAATGGTATTTGTTTGAATTTGAATGTAAGTATAACATTCGAGGGAAGTATAATTAGAAAATATTAAATCAAAAATTTCAATCATTACTTACTCAATTAGAGCGTTAGTTGGTAAAAAATCAACTACTTCAATACTCGAGTATCTAACGATTGAAAATTCGGGTCTAATTGTAAGCGCTTCGGTTCTTGTACGCATTTGATAGAATCAAAGAAAAATTGATGCGATTGTAAATACCTATGTATTTACATCAATTCTTCGTCTTATACTAAAAATAAACTAATATATTCAAGCGTCTTCAAAAGAAACATTTGAATACACGTAGGTAATAAATAAATCGTTCAATCAAAAATTTTCCCGGAAAATTCTTTTACGATTCGCATTGTATTCAATTCACGGTTATTACGTTCAATTTATAGTCGACATATTATGTACATTAGACATTATATCAATATATATTTTTTCTATTCTTCAAATTCGACGTGTTAAGTTAGCTTACATTGTGTCACAATTTAGATTAGGTTAGAGTAGATTAACAAGTTTTATATCGATGAACCATTTAAAAAAAAATAAAAATAGCATCACATCATGAAAAACCAATAATCGGAAAATATGCGTCAACCAAAACACACACACTCGAGCAACTCGAGCGTTCGCGAACACGCGAACTCGCCTCTGCGCCGCTCGCGATCGCGCGCTCGCTCTCGAACGCGCACCGGAACGCGACCGAAACGCGCCAAAATCCGTCCACATCCCGCACCGACAATGCGACAATAATAAAAAACGACACGTCCATTTGGCCGAAACGCGCGTTCGAGCGCCGAGCGTCAGCGCGCCGCCGTCGAACTGGGTCAAGGCGTGACCAACTAAACTTTGCCGGCTTTACGACGAAACCCGACAGATACGTCACCCTCTATCTGTCTCTTTCTGTTCCGTGTAGAGCGAGGGAGACAACCGCGCGCTCGGACAGCGCCGTTTCAGTTCGCCTCTGGCGGCCGATTGAAACGCACGTCTGAAACGCGCGCTCTCGCTTCGGTTCTGATCCGGGACGAGAATTTTCAGTGTTTGCTTTCGGTGATACCTCGTGAGAAAATCAGTTTTTTAATCTGTGCGCATCGAAAAAGTGTTCGGGATTTGTAATAAGCGACGCGCTTATGGCCGTCGAAGTGTACGTAAGCGTGTTGTGAAACGTGTAAGTAAAATCTTTGCTGTGTGCGTACACAAGTATAAGTGCGCCTCGTCGAACGCGATATTATAGTGCGCTGTTATTTTTCGGTGTATCCGATCGATAGTGCATCTCTTCTCGTTATCGAATAGTTTTACGTTATATAATGTTCTTTTGAATTTTTCGTTTTTTTTTTCGATTTTCGGTCGGTTTTCTTGCGGACGGTTCGCCGATGCGCTTTCTATTCGTAGCTCTAGTGAAATTCGATCTTTCTTTCGCACTTCTTTCAGGTTTTTCTTATGTGCGTTCGCGAATTTCGTGCGAACAAAGGATCCGCTAAAATATCTGTGTGCTCAGACGTCGCGAAATGTTCTTACGAGTTTCTCGCTAGATTCTTACGAGTGTCTCATTCGATTATTGCTAATAAACGATTCTTATGAGTGTTTCACTTGTTGTCTTGTTTTTTATAAATATTTCGCCCGATTCTTATTAGTGTCTCACTTGATTCGTACAAGTATCTCTTAGTTCTTATGAATTTATAATCCGATTGTTACGATTATTTATTTTTCTTGATCTTTTGGAATATTCTTACTAGTTTTTTACTATCGTTTCGAAAGACTTTTACAGGTTTTTCTATTCTACTAATTGTAAGCTATTAAATCTATCAGTGACGGAATTCATTAGCAGCCATTTTATATTGATACGAGTATCTTACTTGTTTCTCACGAATATATCATTTGATTCATATAAATATTCAACTCGATTCTTACAAGTATTTCATTTGATTGTTTGAAGTATTTCATTGAATTTTCACGAGTGTTACGCTTGATTTTCGCGAGAATTTCTCTCGATCCTTACAAATATCTCGCTTAATTCACAATAATATTTATCAAGACTCTTAAAAGCCTCTTCATCATATTGAGCAATAAAATACATCGATGACGAAATACATACATACATCAGTAGCCATTTTACATCGATACGTCCTCAGTAGATCGTTTTGCGATTAATTTCGCCAACGGTTTCGTAATCGTTATCGCCATTTTATCAAACGATAACAATTGCCTCGACGATCAATTAGCACTGTCCGATTTCGACGTGTATTTTTTTCCTTATCTGCGATTCGTACGAATCTGTTTGTGAACGTTTGTCGTCCGAACGATTAGTCAAATGGCCCTCGTCGTTAAATACGAAAAAGAAATCGTAACGAGCGATGCCGTTATTAGATTCGATTGCGTAAATGCGTTTTCGTTTTCGGAAAAATCGAATCGTTTCATATTGTGAATGTGTAAATCTCGAGATTTTTCATTTTTATCGCGTGTGAATCGTGTTGAGATTCCGTTAGTTTCGAGCTTTATTCAGGTTTCGTGCGAGCTAATTTAAACTCGGTATGAGTAATGGGAAATTCTCCGGATGTGCTCGTTTTATAAGTATTATAAACCCTAGGGGTTGTGCGATCTTATTTTAGGCTCGGTTCGAATGTCATAGTGTTAAGGATGTTTGCTTTCGCTAACGCGTAAATGTGTTTTATATGTTACGATTTAACCTCAATCATTTATCAGACGAAACGAGACGAGTGTGGAATAACAGAATTCGATACGTTATTTTGATAGAATTCCATCGAATCAAATATAGAACCTCAGACGGTATATTTTTATCCACTAGTCTACATATTGATGTACGCAATGAAACGGTAATTCATCTGATACTAAACATATTTCAGGATCTTATTTGACAATCGCTATAATCGTTTATCATTCTGTCGATATATAAATCGATGTTAAAGATTTTTCATTTTCAATAACATCAGTTTGGGATCAAATTAAAGGAATAAATAATAAAACGCTTAATTTTAATTTAGAATCGAATCGATTGCACATTATGAATCGGCCATTTTAATTGATCGAAATCAAAAATCAGGTCATAGGCGAAAGTGCAGTGACACGCGTTCGTTTCGAATCAATTCGACTTCCGTTCACACAAAATGTCCTACTCGGTGCATTGAAACGTAAATGCATTCATGTGTGTATGTACATTAGGTATGTGCTGTACCATCGTTTGACATTAGTGAATTATGTCACAGTGACGTACGTTGACCCTCCGATGATCACATGTCGAAGATTCTATCGATTTCCTATCATTTTTCAATGTCGATCATCGAAATGTATCAACGATCTGGAAGAAACGTCTGTTTTTGAGGAATTTTGTTTCAGCTTCTTGTATTTTTAATCGTATTCGATTTTCATTAGATCTACTTATAGTCGTCACCGCTGAAGAAAAGTGGCTATAGAATTGTAGATAATAGAAATGGTAATTGCTCTAGATCCCTGAAAATGCCCACAATCAATATTTTCTTCATAATACTGAATTCAGAATAATACTAAAGTAAAATATTTTTTCGATTAATATTAACTCTCGACATATGCCATATGCTATTTTTCCTCCTCACACCGAATCACGATTTAATCGACGGCAGACAATCGCAATTTTTCCAACGATACCTTTTTTTTCGAGCGTCCATCAAAACGAAAAGAATTTTCTAAAATTAGCGTCCCGGTGCAAACTCGAAGTTTTTAACGGTTAACGGTTAACGGCGCGGTGAAAGTTTTTCCGCAACTTTTCCCGTTCAACATCCGAGACAAGACTTTTGAACGACCGCTCTTTTAAATTTCGATAATGTCCATTCCTTATATTTATTTTTTCAGCCTTCTTTCGCACATTCGGCTATCGTTGCCGGATATGCCGTTGTTATTCGGTTAGATTTTTTTCCATTATTATCTCTCTTCGGACATTCCTTCGGCCGCTTCGTACCGTTATTTCGGATATTGGGCCAAAAAGCGAAGCCGGTTCCTGAAAACTGGGTTACGAAACGGACTCGTCGCGTGATGAAAACATTCGATTACATTCACGAGCTAAATAAAATCTACGACTCTGAAATTTATTCTAGAGTCTATTTCTTCACAGTTGCCGAAGACGTCTTTATTTATTTTCGAATAAAATTAGGTTTTTTTTTTGTGTTGCTGTAACTTTAAATTATGTTCTTATAGTATAAAATAATGCCTGAAATAAACTCGCAGCAAACGACTTGAATTTTCTTTACACGAAAATTCCTCAATATTTGCTTCTAATATACGTTTATTTATCTCACAGTTAATCGATATTACGCGTAAACATTTATGCGTGATAAATAAATATGATTATCCATTTGGGCGCAATCATGTGGTCTACGTAATCCTATAACTAACTCTTGCGGTAAGCTCATACATATGCGATTTTATGTATTTATCCGAGTCAAAATAAAAGTTTTTTCGTATGAAAATAAAACGAATTTCCAACAATCTAGGTCATTTCGTACACCATAAGCCCGGTTTTGCTACGAAATTGATTCGTTTTCGCTTTTTAAACGGTTTTACTTAGCTTAACCCGTTTGTTTTATTCTTTTTTCTTGGATCAAATTTAGTAATTCAAATTTCACCCACTTCCTGTCAACCGATTAATCTGAAATTTTGTATACACTTTGGATTTTGGTGACAATACAATTATGTTTATTCATTATCATTATAAATTCAAGATGGCCGCCGCTACAAAATGGCGGATGATATATGTTTTATTAATCCTATCAATATGGGTACCAAATGAAAGGGCTCAACAAGCAGAATACAATAAAGTATAAAAAATTGAAATCCAAGATGGCGACCGCTACAAAATGGCGGATAACGTAGGTTTTATCAATCCAATCAACATGCGTATCAAATGAAAGGACTCAATAAGCAGAATACAATATACTATAAAAAACTAAAAACTAGAAAATAAAAAAAAATAGGTAAAAAAACTTTTTAAGTTAAACGGTTTTATGTTAAACATACATTGCAATGTTTAAGATAAATGTACTAAAAACCAAAAAATAATAAAATAGATACAGTCGTAGGAATTATAAACATATGCATAGACTAGACTAAAATTAAACCGTGGGGCACGTCGAATTTAACGACGAATTAAACGATTCTTCTATCGCACATTAAGTCGATAATTTGTAGACAATTGACTTGCCCCACGGTTTAATTTTAGTCTAGTCTATGCATATGTTTATAATTCCTACGACTGTATCTATTTTATTATTTTTTGGTTTTTAGTACATTTATCTTAAACATTGCAATGTATGTTTAACATAAAACCGTTTAACTTAAAAAGTTTTTTTACCTATTTTTTTTTTTTCGTATATTTTCATTCCGCCGTTTGTTCGCTCGCGAAGAAAACGCCTTCAATTACTGTTATGGGAGAATTTCTCTTTTGCGCTTTTCACAGTAACTCTCTCACATAATCCGATTGTAAATTTCGCGTGCGTAATCGTAAAGTCTTATCAAAGGTCGTAACGATCGTCGGAATCTTATACGCATTATCGAATCTAATCTGTCTTTAATAAAAAATATAAACTGTAATCGATTTATCACAGTTTTCCGTTTGATTACTTATTGTATATAGTATTTGATCGTTCTCAGAATCGTTATATTTACGTCTCACAATAATGACTTTTCAAAACGTGTGGGAAATATTTGCAACGAGTCATGGTTCGTAAACCTGTTAGCATCTTGAGTACACCCACATTGTGTTAATTGAAGAATTAGTGTAACCACTATATTATATTTAAATGAGGTCGAATAAGCTTCATTATGATATACGCCGACGTTTATATATCGCTCATCATCCCAAACGACAATCTGTCAGTGTTTTGTTAATTTCGTGTCGGGTTTAGTGTAGTCGTGATGCTTGCTTCGATTCCTTTCGGATGATTGATTAATCAATATGAAATTTCGACCATTTAAGGATTTTTCTCAAATGAATCACTGGATCAATTTTTGTGTAATTGATTTCGTGACAGAAGTGATCTGTTAATGAGCAGTGTTTCTATCGTCGGTTCTAGCCTCTGGCTGATTTTTACATCGAATACAAAAGGAATTAGGTTGTAAAACATAAAAAAAATCAGTTGAGTATAAATAACCACAAAAAATGTGCATTTTGAAAATTTAACAAATCCGACATTTAAAACCGCATTTCATTACCAAGGGTCGCTCTCCGTTGTTAATTATTATCGCATTAGTCCGGTCAGCGGTTGCGAAACGGTGTGTCGCAACACTTTTCTCGAGAAGTGTATTTTTAGCGGAACAAACCGGCATACACCGTTCAGATGCTCTCAATCTTTTACACTCGAGCGGATGTTGTGTTGCATATTTGACAACACACTTTGTATCGTTCGGACTGTGTGTCATATGGTGTTTCGATGTCAGATTTCTTCCATCTTGGCAGATGGTTCTGCCATAAATTATTTGATAAAAGTCGTGTCGTGGATTCTGATCGGATTTAGATATCTTTGTATTTTTGTATCTTTGATAAATTTAGATACAATTATTTTTACTATTATTTATTTTTTCTTTTGAATAAAAATGTTTTATAATAACACACTTCGAATTTCCCACGATTAATTTCGACGTTCGCCATCCAACATAATTATACTGCAATTATTAACAATTTTCATTTCATTTCTTAAATAGAATCGTACATGAAACACGCCGACCGAACAATATTTAAATTCTAACCGAGAATATCGTCAACCTCCGAACTTAAATCACCATAATCATCGAACGCACATCAAATATTAACTCGACGGCCATTCGAACGATTTTACACCGCCAATAAAAAACTAACCACACCAACTCGATAATATAACTGTATAATATACATATTTTTACACCGATTGGACAACTTTCTTTCGTGGCCTCTGATGCAACGGATTTCCATTTCGAGCCATCGATTTATATCGCAATTTCTCAAACTGGTCTCATATGGCCGCTATAACCAATACATATTATTTATTAGAAGTTGTTAACTTTATGGTCGCTTCTTCTATGTGTTTGCGTTGTACGTTTAACACGACCTTGCCTAAGGCTATTTCATAATCAATTTACGATTATGCCGCGTTGACACAGGACAAGGTGAATCTTTTTTTTTTTAAGGAAAATGTGCCATTTTCTTCGTCAGTTAGCATATACTTGTCTTTGAAAGTGTTGAAAGTTTATAATATCGTGTGAATTATATGTTTTGTGGCTAAATATATGGAATTACTCGGTGGGTTGAATTTAAGGTTAGGTTCAATTAGATCGAGTGTCGTACTTCGATATAATCGTTCAGAATCTGCAATGTTGCGTTTACATGTAACTGTTGCCATTCGGTATCGTCAAAGTCATCACAATCGTATGTAAATATCGCATATTATATCTGTATACTACAGTCTATCAATAATGATTATTTACATGCAAATGTATGTTGATTTTACATTTCAAGGTCAACGTTTTGTAAAAATATTGAACTTTTTACAAATCAAATTAGTCTTTACTATTGATTCGTCATTGAAAATTCATATAGATATGTCGAATATTTTCGATAAAATTTCATACGTTTTAACAAAAAAAAATCATGAAATTAGTATTACTAATCATCGCTTTTAAGTATCTTATTTGACCTTTAAATCACTCAAATGGGTCAATTTGACATATTCCTACAATATCGCATGTATCTAATTGTAAAAATTATATCGACAATTTTGATTTATATTAGATCATGGTGCTCGAGATGCAAAAAAAATAGACACATTATCTAATCTTGCGAGGTGAAGCACGTGTATTTTTGTTTTCGTTTTATCGCAAGTTGAATACATATTCGGGTCAAATGTTTTTAACATTGTGAAGTTTCTACAGTCATTGTTACCTTCTGATAATCGAGCTTCGAAGTATGGAAAATATTCGTTATCGCCACTGTTCAAATATAGTCTGAGTTGTGTTTGTTGGTTTATCGAAAAATAAACAACGCGACACATTCGTATTGTGTCGTTTGATTGAATAGTTGCAGGTTAAAATTTCACGAATAATCCTGTAAACGTATTTCAGTCAGTGTATATTAATTCTAGGATTAATATCTCGAATTTACTCTACATCCTTAATAAAATACTAGACATCAGATCTTAATCGTATGAATATATTTCAACTAAAATACGCGTATCAGGAAATATAAAATCGTTATTTTTAAGCGCACCTACGTAATTAATTTATTTCATTTTTATATAAACGACCGTGATTTCGAAGTCTATGAAAATACGGACGTCGTAAGCTCACTCTCGTTCATACATAAATATATCGAAAAAAACGAAAACCGACGAATGAAAAAAAAAATCCCCATAAACGTAAAGTTCGCGTGCTGCGCTCGTTTGAATAACGCAATTTGTGGATTTTGTGTGAGCCTTCGGTGGCTTCGAAGCCTTTTGTGTTTGTTTTCGTCGTTTCTTTCGAATGTCGTTGACCGTTTAAGGGGTCGTTTACAGTGATTCCTCGCACAACGCGGAATTTTCAGCCCGTCTTGTACGAGTTTCAGTTCAGTGCAAGTGATTGACTGCACTTTGAAAAAATAAAAGATTTAAATGTCATATTTTTTTCGATCACCGCTTGATGAAACATCTGATCACATCCATAGGTTATGATAAACGTAATGGAATAATTAAGGGAATTTTAAAAACACATCGAACACTGTTCATCGTTTTTCTCGACTTATTATTGTAAGAGATCAGTTATGCATTGAATGGCTTATTTATGTAAACTCCGTTTAAGAAGATGGATTTTCATTCATTTGTTTACTTATTTATTTGCCAAAAAGCTCTTTATTCGTTGTGAGAATTTCAATATAGATTTTTTTATTACGTTTTCCTGGAAATTTCGTTCTTTATGAAGAACATTTTCCGATTTTTCCGGAATTCGAAACGCTACTGTATTCGTGGTTGCTATGTAAACACTCTCTTAGCAACGCGTATTATATTGTTTCATCGGAAGATTTTATTTTGATATCTCGACGATGTTAAGAAATCGATGAAGATTTTCAAAGCAAATTTACTCTTGACGAATTCACATACAGCTAATCTACAATTTCATCAATAACCATGCGCTTATAATTTTCAATCTCAACCTGATTTCCCATAAATTTCACGAATCATACAGAATCAAATTACACACATCGCTACAAATTAAATACGCAGCTACTACAATAGCTCCCTCATTACGTTTCAAAGTACCCTTGTATTGTTTACACATCAACCGAACACATTGAAGTAAACATCCGAATTTCCGACCGGAGCAAAAACACATTCTTCAAACCCTCAAATCACCTTTCGTCGCAAAATCGATTCGACGAAATTCGCCAAAGCCTCATGATTGATGGATCGACGAACGAAAATTAACGTACACAAGTTTCTTCGGTTAACTTTGCGTTATTCGATCGATAAGTCCGTTGGGATATACGTATTTCGGAGTATAATCCGAAGTCTAGTATTAATTCGCGGCGATTTATCGACGAATTCGTTCCTTCGAACGACAGCATAAATTCGCTTTGCGAAAATGTGGAGATAACGAGAAGATTTTTCGTTGTTACACGTGTTTTTTGCTTTTCGGGGATGGGTTGGTTTTCTATTATTGGATGTTGAAATAGATAATTTGAAAATAATCTTCAATCTATTTTTAGCTGTATTGATCGAAGTTCTTGTATTCGTACAATTTTCATCGGAAACAAAGGAAATATTTGTATCAATAGCATGACATTCAGCTTAACCTAATCACACTTAAAATATCACTTAACTTAATATGATCTAACCTCAAAATAGAAAAAATAAATTCACATAACTTTACCTAAAAATTTACGCACCTGACCTAACTTAACTTATCGAATGTTGATATATTTATCTGCGATCAAAATAGTCTATGATTACGATATTATATCGTGTATTAATTTCGAATTAGGATCCAATCTATGCCTTTCTATATTTATATCCTCATGGGGACTAAGAGCCATGAACTCCTAGTTTTAGCTCAATGCGTTGGTCCACATCGATCCGTCTCATTCAGTGTTAACGACACGTGCCTTTCAAATGCCTCATCTCGCTCAAATCATAATTAATTCCATCACTTCATTTCGTGATACATGACCCTTTCGCCAAAATCAAACATTCTAAAACTAGTACTACATATAAGATTCAATTGCAAACTCAAATCGCACATGCCATCGATTGAAAACACGACGATTGTTACCTAACCTCAATCCAAACACGTGGACCTAGTATGCAAATAGGTTTCCCCGATCGCACACAGAGATTAGATTCCGATGGCAGATTGAAAATTGTGCCAGCACAGCCTTTATATGCTCTTGTACAGTTTTCGAATTACTGTATTTTCGACGGTATTTTACCGGTTTTTCTCGACGTGCACGATATAAACGAGCGTTTATCGAGAGACAAGTACGAAGGCCATGCAGGATTCTTGGACGTCGATTTGCTCTCCTCTCGACGCTCCGGTTTCTTTTTTTTCCCCCCGAGTCTTTGTCGTCGTTTTTCTCGATTTCTCGAGACTGCGAAATTGCCATGTATCGGATCGGTGCTAAATATGTCCATTCTGCTTCGTTGCTCGGGTATGACTCCGAAGAATGATTTACGATTCGATCCTCGGATCGTCTTTTGTAGGTCGTGTGTTTTGCGATTTGTGTGTATTGCGTGGGTTGTGAATGTCGATGGATACTGTTCGTTTTGATCGGTGGTTTGTGAATGATTGCTGTTGCATTCAATTGCATTTTAGGTGTTTTCGAGACAGATCTATGTACGCAAAACAGCTGTACATATATCTCGCCGGTCTAGTGATTTGTCTTTTTAATGTGAACTTGTTCTAATGCTGTAATGCTAAATTGTTTCGATGTCAAGATGTAAGCACGATTTGTTTGATCGATATTTCGATCGTCTGATAACAGTTTATTGGTTTGTTATAACTGTCATTTTTACAGAAACTAATTGTTAATTTGCCTACTATTTATTGAAATACTGGATTTGTTGTTATCGTCATTAACTATCTTTGTCTTCTTATCATCTTATGACTACTTTCACATGATAATTTTAATTCCTTTTCTGTGCTTTATGCTCTGCCTCATGTGTTTTATTTATATCTATATTTGATCTATTTCACAAAGTCCTGCTCACAACTTGTCACACAATTGATATTCAAAATTCGACCTTCAATGAAATTGTTTTCGATGGGCGTCTAGAATACAAATAGAAAACATACAGTATGTTAATCCAATCTTACAATTAATGATGCAACATCTCAGCAATTCCTACTTTTTATACAATTCAAAAAATATTGATCAGCAAATTCATCAAATTTGACACGTGGTACGTTTGCGCAATTGCAAATCGCTTCTATATCACATTCTAAACGCTTTCTTCGCCGATTTGAATTCTGTATAATCGCAAAATTCACCTGTCCGAAACACCAGTTTGAAGGTCTTGTTTTCAGTCAATGAACCGAAATGCGAAAAAAAAATGCACTCATGCATAATGCAGCTCAATTATGCGCGATCGTATCGATCTTGTCTGCCATCGTTTGAAATTTCGCAACTGTGTAAATTCGCATTATTTCGTTATTTGCTTGTCATTGAGCTTTAAAATAAAAACGTGATCTGTAACTGGGTAAATATTTGTGTTCGCGATCGTTTATTTGATCGATTTTATCATAACTGAAACCGATACGATATATATTTTTTGTATATTTCGATACTATAGAATATTTTTTTAAACAAATCTTCAATCACTTCACATCGCATCACGTACTCAATAATAATATACAATTTTACCCACTTATCGAATTGTGCAAGTCTACACGAATCGTCACTCGTTCAATTCGTGATAAATTTTCGCAAGACACAACACAACACCACAGACAGTGATTGACCTTTCGACACGTGCACGAACCTTCCTTACATTTTTATTTATACGAATAATAAATGCTCGCGAACCTACAGTTGACAGCACCTGCCTCGTTAGATAATAGCACACATTGACTAACACCGCGGCCTTCATGCACGTCGACGACTTCCTTTGCAATTCAGATCTCGTCTCTCTCTTTCTATGTGGTTATTGTGTGTATTATACATATGACGACTGAAAAGCGCAAAGAGTACAAGTGACTTTTTTCCGAAATTGAGTTATGTACAAGAATCCCTTTTATTTGGCGGCAAAAGGATATAAACGAATTTGGGACGTGTGCCGAGATATATCGTCAAATCACTCGACCTCCTCCTAATTCATGTTTTGAGCGTGTTTTTCTCGAAATTATCACGAAGTCATTTGTACCCTTTAGCCTTTTCTGTCGTCATATGTTGTGTGTGTGAATGAATTTTAGAATTGCGGTTCTGAAAATGTCCAAGTTGCGGTTTTACGAGTCGGTGAACTGTTGGGTCGTTGTTAATTGAAATCGCCTTTGGTCAGTTATATCTGGTGAATTATGGTTTGTTTATGTTTCTGATTGTGTTAATCGAAATGAAATTTAACCTAACTTAAGAACGATTTCAACCTGAAAAAAAATGATTGATCCAATTTAAAACTTAAATAGTGCTGCAAGTCAATTTTCAATCATTATTCTGCAGTTCCAATGTTACGTGCTTTCGATTAACATCGTAAATAGATTCGTTCATGAATGATACCTATTCATTATTCACATTGAACCATTTTTTGAGCACGTAGATAATTGATTTAAAAGTTTTAATTAATCTTGATATATAATTTCAAATGAAATACCTACGAAGGTTATGCTGTAAATTGAATTATATTTTTATACAGAATTATATATTAATGGAAGAATTTTTTCAATTTATATTTTTTGTCCAACTAATTGAATTATTATCGTATTTTCCTTTGTGTAAGGATCCTTTTTGTATTTATTATACTTTTTCGTACTGCGGTGAAATCCTTCGAAAGATCGGGCCGACCGTGACCTACTCTTATCTTCTCTGCTGAATTTATACGTTTACACATTTTCCGAGAAACATCTTCGGTATATTACGTTTTCGCAAATAAAATCGCTTTGATGTTTCGTGTTTGAACATATTTTAATTAGTCGCACCGAGAATTCGTACTTGAAACGCTTTCTCTTCTCTCCTTTCTCATTCGACCTTTAGATTCGTGACCTGATTCGAAGAATGTTTCGCGATTTTTTTTCCAAATCCTCCAATTCTATTTCTGACATAATGCAAAGTAATCTCTATTACGAAACTGTCGTATTTTTAGAGAAGTGCATTCGTTTCGTCTTCGTTGCGCACGATAATGAGCTTATATTGCACAATCAGAAACGTCTTATTATATTCGATTTAAAAAAGCATTTTAATGTCTTTGTTTAATATTATTTTTAATGGTTTATATTTTTTTTTTACAGAATGGCTGATTACGGGGATCAAATCTCTACATTTTACGGTTCGAATCTAATCGCAACCGAAAGTTCTTTGACAGCTGGATAACACAATAATCCGTCCAACAACGGTGAGATATTCTTATTTTATCAAAATAATTCAAAATAAGCAACATCAGGTTGCCGAGTTTTTCCTTTTCATATTCGAAATATAAAAATATCGATGTAATTTATGATTTTTGTTCGGTTATTTTTTGGATCAACGTCGATTGCTGTAACTGCATTTTTTTTATAAATCGTAGAATTAAGTGATTCATCGTTATTTTTTTACATTTCATTGTTTAGTTGAAGTAATGTAATCGAAAAATTATGTTAATTTTTTATTAAAATCAGCAAATTATGAGTCACGTCTTCGGCTGCACCTTGTCACCGTAAAATGTTCTTGACTTCAGTTATACTTATGTACATAATACGCGATTCTTTCCATCGTGTAGTAGATTAATGGTAGAAACATTAAGGCAATCGTTAACATCGCATTTGTGCTATCCAAGCAGTTCGCTCGACATTAAAATAACTCTGCGATTTTCCACACGTGACAAAACCTCTTATTATTTTTCATTCATTTCGTTTCGTAGCAGTTTTCTTCATATATCGACCGAAGATTAGGTTCGCTTTCTTTTCGTGAATTTTTCGAATAAAAACTCGTTTAACGTCTTCCTTCCTAATAAAGAAATATTCAATTGTGTCCACAAATTATTTTTATCACAGGACAAACACACAAGTGTTAACTTATCGGCGCAATAAACGTTTGCGACGCGTCGTTTTCGTGCCAATGGCATGTTCTGTGCCGGATTTTCATTTCATTATATGAACACATGAAAAAATATATTATTTCTAGTAATTAAAATGATCTAATTATATTTCTAAATGACAAACTTAAATTTATGCTTACATATGACGACCAAAAAGGCCAAAGGGTGCAAGTGTCATTTTCGCTGAAATTGAGTCGTACAGGAATCGCTTCTATGTACAAAAATATAAATGAACTTGAAACGTGTATCGAGATATATCATCAAATCACTTCACCTAATACATGCAGGTACATACTCAATTTTAAGCGCGATTTTCTCGAAATCACCACATAGTCACTCGTACCCCTTGGCCTTTTCGTCACATATGACATTATTTTTGGGGTCAACAAAACGATATCGCACGCCGCAATGTCAATTCGTTTCATCGATAATTTCATACACAAACTCAATAGAAATGTTTGAAAACGCATTAACGTTGCGCTCTTGCGGCAATGGAACGCTTCCGAACGATCACGTTCCTCGTTTGCATCCGTGTCATGGGTGCATCGCGTTCGAGAAGAAAGTGTGTCGACACCACGAGCTGGACGCAATCACTTCCATCATCAGACATAAGCACGTGACACGTTCGTTATGCGTTCGTTTGAATCCGATGCACACGTGCATTTGTTACGTGTTGTGCGATGTTATTTCAGATCGTTTCGTATTTGTGTATGTTTGTTTTTGAATTAGTCGAGAATTTTAGATAGGATTCATTTCTCGGTCGAATGTATATCGTGATGGGAATTTGGATTTTGTTGAAGGTTGTGTAGTTAAAGTAGTAATTGTGATTTAAGGTAAATAGAGATGGAAGTTGTGTGTTTATCTCTATGACTTTGTCGATGTAAGCGAACTGACTAACGCGATTTACTTCATTTTATCACGAGTCTTTATTACTTGTTTACTTTTGCATAATTCACATCGTATCACAAAACCATAAAATATATTAATTAGATATCAAATGTACGGGTTTTCCATAGAATTGACAACCATATCTAATTAATAAACTCTTATTAAGTCCGATTTTTCAATCATTAGTTAATGAACTCGAGTGTTGATTGATATTTTTCCCCAATAGACTCTGTACGTGTTAGCGATAAAAACTTGTATAGAGGACAAAGCATCAACTAACACTTGATTCGAGCAACTATCAATTGAAAGATCGGGTTTTAATTATTGAAATCATATCTCTGAAAATCAGTATTTCAATTGCTATAGGTATAACAACTTATTAATTCAATACAACTTTCATAAATAAAAAAAAACTAATATCAAAACTATCCAAAGATTGAAATACTAAATTCGAAAAATTTATCAAAACCATCCTAAACGTCATCGTTAACACTTACAAACTTTCACTAGCACATTCGACTCGTACAATTAGCAAACATACATACGTATTCGATCATTCGGTCTTTTATCATGTGATTTTTTTCGTTCGTCGCAAACGCGTTTCTCGTCAATGCGAGACTCGAAAGAAAGTCGCACTTTCTCCGCTCGGCGTATCGAAAGTTCGCGGCTTTTCGAACACACACACTCATTATTCGTTATTACGTGTGTTGACTTTTTGTGCATAATCCTACTTATGATCCGATCTTAAAATCCGGCTGTGCCAAGGTCGTGTTTGTCTTCTTGTATTTTTATAATAATACGGTGTGCATGTATATGGTTTTGCATATCGATACGTTTGATCAATTGATCAATTTTGTTTGTATTGGATGTATTTTGAGCGATATTTTCAAGTGACAGTAAGTTCGTGAGAAGTGAAAATATAATACACCGGGTGTAATGTGACTTTGATTCGTGAACTTACCGTTGCTCGGTGCTATTGTCGATTGGTACTTATTATGTATATTCATGAAAGTCGATTCGAGTGTTGAATTTATTTCGATTCGCGGGGATTTCAATTTGTACATTATTTATATTGCTCTCGTGATAATATAGCTTTTCCGTGTTGATTCCTGTAATGGTTTTTAGAAAGTTTTCGCTTTTTGTTTTTGTTTTAATCGAAGGAAAAGTTTTGTTTTATCCAGTTGTTTCGGAAAGAAAGGTGTATATTTGTATTTCTATTATTTTAGATTTGAACGGTATGATCAATTCCATTTTGATTTATTTTTTCATCTAGATTAGTTGTATTTCCATTTTCCTTCGTCAATTATGAAGAAGGATACCAAAATCGAGCATCCCAAACACGATACGATTTATCTTGCGATAATCCGGATGCAATTGAAGCAACTACGATTCCCCAAAAGAAATCGCTTCCATTTCCACTTTTCATCGCTTCCGATCGAAATCGACCACAGAAACCATCGATCTATCGTCGAAAAACCTCAGAACAGAATTCTCCGACGCGATATTATTTCTTCGTCGTCGTCGTGAACCTCGCCGAGGAGGAGAGAGACGGTCGTCGTCTTCGTCGGTTGGAAAGTGTGCCGCGGAGAGAAAGCTGCGTCGTCGCAGTCGCAGTCGCAGTCGTTTCTTTCGTTCTTGTTCCGATCGAATGTAAGTATATTGTGGTATTTGTAACGTTATTGTAACACGGCTGGCCGAGACACCTTGCCAAGGCGACCTCGTAACCGCGTGCGAGGAGTTCCTCTATTTGTTCGTCGTCGAAATCTGCAATGTTTCGGTTGCGTCATTTCGTTCGCTCATTTTGCGTCTTTTGATGCTTCGGTGATTTTTAATGTTTCCATTTCGTATTCGTTCTTCTTGGTGTTTCTATTCGGAAGTATAGGCAGGTGCACGTATCGGTGGAGCGGAGTAGAGCGGAGCGGAGTAGAGTAGTGTTGAGAAGAGTGGAGCGGAGCATATGGATCTTCATACGAAATGTAGATATTCGGCTCGATATCGATACAAATATTCTATATGTAGTAAGGATTGTTGAAATTCTATATTTTGAACTTTCCGGAAGCGCAATTTTAAGATTAGTCAAAGTCCAGTATTTAATAGTGGTAATTTGTGTCTGTCTATGTTTCCGGGGTAACGCTCATCGAGACTAGGTACTCACTGAGAAGATACTTCATTGAATTATGTATTTGTTGTTTGAATTAATGTGTTTTATTTATAAGATTATGTGCTTAAATTGATATCGATGAACTTTGAAATGTGTCAATATTTACTCCGTTTTCAATTCGGATCTAGATTTTATAAATCAAACATAACTTTTATCATTTGATCGAATGAATCATGTCATACATATATTCAGAAAGAAGAGCAGATTATGTGTATTTTCGCCGTATTATATTTATACAAAAATAACAACGTTAACGGTTTATGTGCGGTTGAGAAATGCGTACGTACGTTTTTCATTCATATTTAACGTGCGACTTTTTCTTTTATTCACCCACCGGCGTTTATCGTGGTTTATTTCGGTCGAATATCACGAAAGTAGCACTAATTTCGGTTGAACAATGAAAATATGTAATTCATGTAATGAAAACAAGTAGCACTTATGAAAATGTAGTACAGAAACCGCTGAAGATTTTCATATCGACAAACAATTCGCTAAGTGAAATTAAATTCGAACCGATATGAAATATCGGAGGAATTCGTGTGAAAGTACTCTTCAACATATGAACATACGTATAACATAACGAGCGAATTTGACTTAAATATACATTACAAAAAGTTTGTTGGGAAATTTTGCGATTGCGTGTCTGTGTACGGCGCCTATTAAATTTATGAGAAAAATTTTGACGCTAACGATTTAATTGAAAACGAATCTGATCAAAGTTTACTCAAAGTTAAATTAATCGTGTTATTTTTTGATCGGAAAAGTAATCACAGTTGAATTTAGTAAATAAAGACGAATATCATCGAGAAAAATCTGATGAGCGATAAAATTATCAAGTGAAAATTAGAAATAAAATTTCCTAAACTTTTCGGACCAAGTAAACTTATAATGCATATTTTTATTTAAAAGCATATTAATATTACCTCATTCGTTCGAACCTTGTTATTTTTTTTTGAAACGATCGTTATTTGTACGTATTCCTCATATAGTATGCACCGAAGTGCATTCCGCACAATTACCGCACAGTGTTCGAACGAGGGGAAAACTGCGCATAACACGATGCACTCGCAAATCGTTCGTTTAAACAAAACTCGATGTGTTTTGTGTGTATATTTGTATTTTTATATTGTCGATGGGGATTTTCGGGTTCGAAATCGTACATTTTCCGTGTTGATATTTCGCGTATTGAATTATTCTGTGTTTGCTTTCGATTTTGTTCCGTTGTTGACGTGTTTATGGGAAGCCGTAGAAGACAATGCTCAAATAACTCGAACGTGATATAATATTATGTCTGAATTGAATTCTGAATATATTCGTGCTTATAACATTGAATCGAGTCGGAAATCTGATATTTCTATTATTGAATCGCAACGTTTATGCGAATTTATGTTATTATGTTTTCGAGATTTATAGTTTTACACTTACTAAATATTTTGTCATTTTTTATAAGGAATACACTCTTTATTGTCATGAATGTCTTATTTCATCCATCTAATAATTTTACTAGCAAATTAACGCATTATTTGAACCTGACACAGATGTTGTATCGAACATTAAATCAAGTGGATTTTCCGAACGATTTCCTCAATTTAGATTCAAACTTTTCAATATTAGCTTCGCTCAATAGCCGTTCGATACTTTTACTAACAAATTAACACAACATTTGAACTTGACCTCGGAATATCATCGAACAGATTTTCTTACAATTTCCTCAATTCAAATCGATAAAACCACAATTAATAGAGTTTCCTTCAATATTATCAACGCTCATAATTCATTCGATACTTTTGCTAACAATTAACACGTCTTTCAAACTTGACCTTGATGCCGTATCTAGCAGATTTTCTAATAAATCTTCAATATAAATCGATAAGTGTAATTAAAATTTACAATCTTCACCGACATCATCTTACATAACTTCGACATTTTTACTAGCGAATTCACACACAATCTATAAACTTGACCTTGGCGCTGCATCAAGTAGATTTTCCTCAATTTAAATCTATTACACACATTGAAATCGATATCGACGATGTTTTCATTTGTTTTTCATCGATTTTCCAAGAATTTAAAATAATTATTCTCAAATCTGTATACTTTGTTTCGACTGTTTTGTACTTCAAGTAGTTTTAATAAAAATTCTGTATGAATTTCATTAATAAACATAAAATTCGAAATAGATCACTTCGGAAAATCTTCCGCTCTAGATCCGTACAATTGAAGAGCATCGATAGATTTCGCACACGTGGTCTTCGGAAAATCTCCTGTTCTAGATTTCTACAATTGAATAGATATCGCACACGTGGTGATTCGAGTACACTTTTACTAGTAAGGAGCGGTGTGTTGTGTTCCCGTTGCGCAGTTTGGTTGGTTGACCCGCAGCTGCGAGGTGTGACGGGGGCGAGAACCTCCAAGATGCGGCTCCACAACCGGACAAAACCGTTATGTTGCGGGACCAGGGCCGCATCGAGGCGATAATATCGCCCCCTTTCGTTTATTTAAAAAAAAATAATGTCGATCTTTCAATTTTTCTACATTTTGCGACTTTAATATTTTTTATGTGAATAGTTTTATTATTTTTAAAGATCTAGATTGGTTGGTTTTTTTGAGCTATTTTGCGTCAGTGCTTCGACTGGATTTGATTCTCGTCAAAACTACTAGGGAGCGCTAAGCAGAACTGAAGCATAACACACTCATAACTCGATTAACTATCAAACAGTTGTGTGCGTTTTTTCTACAGTTCGTTAACGAAAGGATTATTGAAGTTCGAAAAGGTGATTTCTCATTATCACATCCATGTTCATATTTTTGTGAAAATTAAATATTTTTCATTGGCCAATAGTTCAAATTTTCAATCTATGTTTAACCTGTTAAATCACTATTTTTTTTTACTACAGAATTTTACTGCTATAACGAAAAGTTACTGCTAACTATCTGTTTACTGACGGTTGAAAAATCACTTTAAAAACCAATCTTTCGATTGTATTTTAATTATAGCACCTGTCGTATTCTATAGGAGGAAAAAATGGTAACGCGTTACGTAACTTAACAAACGATCGAAAAATCGAGCTTGAGTATGCTACAAAAATTCGGATTAAAATGTATTAAGAATTCTGTTTGAGTTATGAAGTCACTCAATGCGCAAAACTTATTAGTTTGTCCTCAATTAACGGTTTATTTACGATGTATTGAAAATCTTTTTGAGTACAGTAATATTTCATTACGTGTTAATAGCGAAATCATTGGAGTTATAAAATCTAGTTACGTTACTGTTCGAGACCTTTGACTAGTGCAATATTTATAATTAACGACTTCCGCTTGTACGGCTCTCATTAGTGTTGTAAATTGTCAAACGTATGAAACTGTTGAAAGTTTCTGCGATTAAACGTTTTCACAATAATACTGTTCCTACACAATATCAACATTCATTCCATAATAACTAACACACAACCGAAAATATTCACTGATTATTTTCATACACACACCGATTACTTATCCGATACGAGATTGCATTTCAATATAACAGAACGCAAACAATCATAGTTTTTTACTTTTCCACCGAACGTGATTAAACGGCGAATTTCCCAGAACGACGCCATATTTCCACGTGTTCGCGATAATCGCCATTTTAGAGGATTCGACACGAACCTCCGACCATCGCTATCGTTAAATATTTGCTCACGTTCTGCAGACGCACCGTATACATTTGTTCCGGTACTTTTCGTGTACATGTATCGTATGTACTTGTTTCCAATGTCGATTGCGTGCTTATCGGGATGGGGACACACTGCGGCGACAGGTCGCGTTGATTGAATAGATTTTTTCATTGAATGAATCTGTTGTGTGTTAATAATTCGTAGATATTTGTGTTTTTATATCTTCAGTCTTTAAATTATTTAGCAAATTACCAACGACAATTGTTATCGCTAAAACATATCATTGTAAGATCGGGTCTTAATATGAATCGTAATGAAAGCGTTTTTAATTGAGTGAATCGATCGTATTTATAGACTGATTACGTTATTCTTTAGATAACATTAATTGGGTATTGTCTTCCTTTGTTTATTTCATAATAATTAATATGAATTATTTCATGTGTCGATTACTTTTGAATATAAACTAATTGCTGTTTATTATCATTTTTGAAGTAGCGTCTGTTGATCGTTTAATTGATGTGCGTAATATTTAGCTAAGTGATTAATGTTTCGATCAATCGTTATTTAATCACAACTGATTGTTTGTATTCGGATTGAAAAAAAAATTTTTTTCTAAGATATATGTAGAATAATATGAACCGAATTTCTAGCTAAAATTTCGTATAAGCTCATACATGCTCACATATATTTTTCAGGAATTCAAAGCAAATACCATTTCGAGCTACTTTGCTTCAAATCAATTTTATGAGCATTTTTATTAATTCTACTTGAAACACGATGCTGATTTGAAGCTAAGTAGCTTTAGATCCTTGATATTTTTCAATTTGCAAATAAATTCGATATTCTGAAACTCCTTCAATTAATTAGCAATCGAACCTTCGAACACAACACAAAATCCGCTCAAGAAAAAACTAGCATTTAATAATACTTGAGAAACGATCTCGAAACTCTTCCAATTATTTCACGAATCGATCTAAATTTCAACGAAATTCCATCGAAACGAGAAAAATCCATTTGCAATAATCATCTTCAAATAAATAATTGCTCTGTGAAAAACGACCAACTTTCAAGGCTCAGTCGATCGAAGATCGCTATTTCGCAAACAATGACTCTACACGTACTAAAAATAAAATATGAAAAACGACAAAAGGAAAAAAACGAACCAAAGCCTTTGCGAAACTGCGACCAATTTTCTCCGGCTGTGAATCAACCTTCAAAGTTACATCACACGAACAGAATTCACAACTCCTTATGCTGCAGCTCGACAAAATAGACGATTGCTCATTTTTTCGTGCGATGTTAAAGTTTTTGAGGAAAACTGAAGCTGAGAAAATTGGGTAATAACTAGGTATGTGGGTTCACTTTCGAGAAAAGCGCTAAATCTGTCGCTCGTCCGCCTGGAAAATTAATGTGCGGGTAATCGATTCTGGTTCGGTACAAAGGATGTACATTTTTGGGGTTTTTTTTGAGTGTAGAAATTTTGTAGATACTTGTGGAGTAGATTATCTGCATAATTTGAAGGTTTAAGTTATGTAAGGTTAGGTTTATAATGAAAAAAATATGTTCATCTACAATGATTTTGATTAGGCTTGATTGAGTTGCATTTTAAGATTGTTTTTTTAAGTCTGATGATCTGTTTCTCAAGTAATATTTTGCCATTTTGTAATTTATTTTTATGTGAAAATTATAAATTGTTGATTAATGCAGTTGTATCTTTGTTCTGTGTTTGAATTTTCATACCACGCGATTTTCAGCCTTGAACTTAAAATCGGCCTTGAAAAAAGCTTCAAGACTTAAACTTTCGTAATAAAAATAGTTTTAAACTGGAATAATTCATAGAAGCTCGATTTAATTTGAACAATATATTCTAGATAAAGTTTCTTAATTCAATATTTACAAAGTTATTCATACGTAAATATTTAAATTTGGACATTCAGCTAGTATGACATTTTCAATTGCTCTTCGATAACATTGTATCATGACCTTGAAATTACACAATGAATAAATTCGTTTTCTCATTTTCGTTTAACGACTCGTTAATTTCTGACGTTCAAGGAGTTTCATAATTAAAACAATCTCAGCAGAAGATTTTTAGACGTCGCTATACATTCGCATAAACCAAATAAATCCATTTCACCGACGCAATTTTATATTTGAAAATCTTAAATTTTCACCACGTGCAACGATTCAAAGCCCTCGATTAATTTTCAGGTTTCGAATTCGTTCTCCATTTTCATGAATTTCAGCCGAATCGATATTTCGAACCGGCGAAGCCTTGTCCCATTTTTAGGACCTTCCTCAAAAAGCTTTATCGCTATCTAAGAATCCGACGACTCTTTTATTATCTCTTATCGATTCGATAATTTATAACGCTTTTATTGCTGTTCGATATGGGGTTTTTTTTCATTCGTATTGATTTTCGCTCTTGCGTTATTTCCTTTGCAACATCTGCTTTTCACTTGTGGGCTTTCGCTGTTACGATGTGAATTATTCAATTACGGAAGGGTAATCGATTGATGTGATCGTTCATGTGTTGTTTGTTGAAATTTCGCATTAAATTTTCAGAATAATTCGATTGATATTTTCGACGCACAGTTTTGCCATTTGCGTGTTTGCGATATTTTCAAAGTCATACCGGATTAGAAAATGAGTTTGAATAAATGTCAATATAATTTACTTATTTTCGTAGGTCATCTCTGAAAAATAAATATTTATATTGAACCAATAATTCACTCAGAGTGGTATTTACTTACGTGCAATAAAATCTTTAAACGAACCAACTTTGACATCGTCACTTTTGCACCGACGATAAACTCATTAATTCTAAATTAATCGCCCATTATTTCATGCAGAAGCACATAAAATTTAAAGACACATCAAAGCGAACGATCTTCGGCAAAGTTTGCCCAACGTCACAACCGACAACACATTGTACTCGCGCATTTATTAAACACATAAAGCATAATTACCGGAGAGCTTTATTCGAGACGATATGTAGTCGCAGTTCAATTGGAACAAAGCGCACACACTTCATAAATAAGGCCGAGAACACACTGCGATGTCGAGCCGCGCGAAAATTGCCATTTTCGCGCAGTCGATACGATCGCGGCGATTCAGCCACTCGCGATTGTACAAATGAATGTGTAGTTACAGGAATTGATAGTAAAAGGAGAGTATATATTTCGTTTCACAAATTTGTATGAAACGTAGTGTGAGTATTAATAAAAAATGCCGATAAAAGATGAAACTTCATTTTTCAATATCTGGAAAATTATTGAAAGTTGCATTTTCGTTCTTCATCATTGTTCTATGTCTATACTTACACTATATTTCTACCAAGTTTCGTCAAAGTTATTTTCCAGGGTATGTGCATTCTCCTTGTTAGACAGTTTCGTAGCCTACTTAACTTCCTCTTCTTGCGAATCTGAATTATATTCATGAAGATATTGCGAAACGGGAAAACGTGAGAGACTTTCGAGTACACCTAATCATCCTTCAGTAGATGTTCTTGAAAATATAATATGAAAGACGATAATATGTGCTTAATCATTTTAAGAATCGATCTGATCTTTCAATCGTTAATTTCTCAACTTAAATGTTACGCAGCAACGTGTTTTTTTCTCTATAATTTAACGTATTAACGATAAAAATCTTATAGAAAAAAACACAAACAAATTGCTTTGTAACAATCGATTCAAACAACCAACGATTGAAAGATCTATCCTAAATGTGTGAAAGACTCGCCTGCATTCGCAGTATAAATTCTCAATTATTTTCGTAAATAAAAGATCTAATATAAGATTTATCCAAGATTTCAACATCACCTCGATAAATACAATTATGCACACTTGTAGTGATTTCGCTTGTACAAATAGTCGAAGAAGGTTGGTTAGTTCGTAGCGACCTTGTCTCGCTATCGGAACACCTTGTAGTGCCCACTATGCGGCAGTCAGATGACCTCAACCTTTTAGTGCTCGCTATCTTATCAAATTGGGTTCGATCCATTTTTTTTTCAATGCGAGAAACGCTCGGATAATTCATTTTTTATTGTGGCTTATAGTTTCGGTTGTACGGATTGATTTGGTCGAGGTTCATTCAGTTCGTTTGAAAAAATCCGTATAAATATTAATTTTGTGTTTTTTGTATAAAAGTTGTTTTTTCGTATTGAGGTATGTGTGAAGGTATTTTTTACGCTAGTCTGATTCAAATTTTTTCGTTAATTGGAAATGATTCATGTTTGTGAACTGCTGCGCTTGTGGTTATTCATGGAAGTCGTGTTCGTGTCGATAGTTAAGCGTTTTCATTATCTCTCAAAGTTAATGAACTCATGACCAAGGACTTCGCAAACTGCCGTGGAAAAGCGATTTTTCCTTTTTTTTATATCTAGATATAAATTTTATATAAAAGTTTGCCATGAAATAATATAATCGCACATAATTGAAGAGGTAGTATCTAATTCACTCGACTCAAATTCTCAATAATTCAGTGTAGGATCAATTAGATTAGAATTAGGGTATTATTCAAAGACATTTCCTTCCTGAGGTGAATTCGTAAGGATAGTTTCATCAAGAATATGACTTGCCGATATATTTTTTCGATGTGAATTATTCAGTTTATTGATCCGTGTGAAACTGAACGATATATCGCATCTGATCGTGTTTATATTGGCCGTTATGCTCGATAAGTTCCGAAATCGTCATCATCAATCACTCGCACAATTGACAATCATATTTAACTTGAGATGTATTATGTCGGTTATGCGAATCAAATATTCATATCGTTCCGATATATTTTCTTCAATGTTTATTTTCGAATACATTATTATTTTTATTTTTTTCATACGATAATTGCGAATTTGAACTTTGTGTTCTTCGATTAAAGCAATTTCGTTAATGTCATACCTTTAGTATGATGATTTAAAACAGCTGAATTATATTAGTTCGGATGAGATTTCTTTTGGCACGAAGATTCGAATTCGTCATGTATTGAGATATATCTGCATTTTTCGCGCGCTTTTCTCTCGACTTTTCCGCCGGAAACCGACGCGAACTTGTTTCGAAACTCGCGCCATTGTTTCGTTTTCGTTTTCGAAACGATTTTGGCGCGAACAAGGCCACCATCTTAGATGCTCTTTTTTCCTCTTCTGTTTTCTGTGTTTTGTTTCTGTGGCACGCTTCGCTAACCGAAACCAAACGCGATTATCTCCGGAATTTTACATAACATTTGCTAAAACTTTGACGATCTACCTGCGATTACACACACATTATGCATCGTTACTGAAATTGTATTATGCCCTAAATACGCATGCTGCTAAATAGCACGAAAGCATGCTACTTATTAGCGTTTACTTCGAATTATTCTTTTAATATTGCAGTGTTTACATATAGCTGTTGTCGACTAATTGACAGTTTTGAAAATAGTTTAAAATTTTTATAAATCAAAGCAGTCAAATGCGAACGTCTGGCTGGATAACTGTTATATCTATCTATGAATCGTGCAGTGAAATCTCGATTTTGTGAATTTATCGGTATCAATATGCAATCAAACGTCTGTGTTTCTCTTTCGAATGCGTTTTACAGCGTTTCGTTCCCGCCTATTTAAATTCAGCAACTGAAAATAGCGAACGAGTGTGTGCGACGTCTCTATACAACGTTACGGGCTATTTTCAGAACGTTCGTTTCTCTCTTGTTTTGTTTGTGTTCGTTTTTTTTTTCAGTTTTGTTTCACGAGTCGTATTCAATATGTATATTCGAGCGTAAGTATCGAAAGCGCACTGAAATCGAGTTGAATTGCATTTCGCAACGATTTTCATAATGGATTCATTCCGATTAGAATGATTTTCCATGAATTATCCGACGTGTTTACGAATGTAAATTCGCCACTGTTTTAGTTCTGTTCTATTTTTACGTCAGTTACGAAATAATAGCGTTAGTGTTCGATTTTAATTCGTTGGTATGCTTTTTCGAATATCGCATTATTCGAGCGGGAAGCAGATGCTCGGGCGATTTGCACGCTTCGCTTTCGCCGTAATGCTGAAAGTTTGCAAATGCGAATCTCTGAAATCTGAAATATTCACGCGGCTCTGCGGATAACTTGGGACATGTTTTCAACTTAACTCGCCTTTTTAATTCAAAGTTAGCGCCGTTTTGGGAACGGGGCGACTTTACGCACGTTACTCTTGGGATACGCGTCGTTCGAAAACCACGTGCTTCGTACGTGATGTAGTGAACTTTGATATAAGATTTTTACATATTTCACAATGAATATCATTTTCGCCTAACTATATAATAGCGCTAATTTGTGTGAGCGTCTGTGTGTCTGTGTAACGTTGATCACTAGTTTGTAAATATTGTTAAGGAATCACATTTAATAGATCACTGTGAATACATTATTCATACGCATCGATTGAAGATTTTCTTTCGTATCGATCTTCCGAAATTAAAAATGTATTTTTACACTATCGATCGAGAAATGATAAAGATCGATAATGATTTATTATCGTTTCTTGATCGATATTATCGTTCGATATCCTCAAGTTGTAGTATTAATTTCACGCAATATTTTTATAAATGAAATGTTGATTATTTCATCAATACGACACTTGATGATTTAAGTTGAGTTAAATTAGGTTAAATCAAGTTGCGTTTTAGTTTTAAGTTAGATTTGATTTCATCTCAATCGTCCACTCCGAAAATTTCAAAATATACAAAATTCATAACACATTCATGATCTTACGAATCGAAACATAACACAATCGTCATCGAATGAATATTTCAGTTATTCGAGATCGTTTTTTTATCCACTCCTCTTGTTCTCGATACCATTTTCGATATTCATTGCACACTCAACCGCATGTGTGAAGCAGCAGCAGTGAATAAATCGTGAGCGAGCACCGGACGTTTACCTATTATGGATAAACGGGGCAAGTGTCGGAGACCTCCGATCGAGGAGACGATGGATGGATATACCGTGTTCATTTTATGGATAGAATCTATCCAACATTCAATATATCCGTGCTAGGGCTATTTGCATTCTATCCACGCGAAAGGTGTTTAAATTTTCATTAGAGTCGAATACTGGCAAATTTTGATGCGAGTTTAGATCAATTGAGTTGACGGTTGGTTATGCTTTACCGATTAAAAATGGAAGGATATTCAGGGTTGATTGATGTATTGGTTCTGTAGTTTAGTTTAGGAGCGTGTTGCGGTGATGAGTCAATTGTGTATTTTTTTTTTTTTTAGATCGGTATGTCGTCTTGATATGTTACGTGTATTTGCTAAAAATTTACAGTTATGTGTTAAGGCAAAATTTTTGTTCGATGTGATGGTTCGGAATTCGCTAGTCGAGGTTGACCTTGGATAGTTTGTAAGATTGTTGTATGTATTACTCGATTCTTGTCTGATTTAAATGATATTATGATCTTTTTACTATCGCGGTGAATGATTCATTGAGAATAATATTATATTTTTTATGAAACTTCAGCGGTGGTGTGGTCGACCTTGAATTTTGTGTAGTAAAATGCTCGATTTGTCCACCGCACTCGATTGCTACGCGTTAACAACGGAAGATTCGTATTAAGAATCGTTTTAATTCCATGTCCATTCCTTAACGAAACATCACTTGAAATGATTTATTACACCCGCAATTGATAAAAAGCTTGCAATTGGATAGATTTAATATGAGAAAAAACTTCTTAACACGGAAATCGCGATACCACGATTCAACTTGATTATTACTTAAAATTGCCAGAATCGTAGTGCTACAATTCACGAGACAGATTCAATTTCAATCAGAACTTTCAACCTTTTAAAAAAACACCCAAACCCCTAATTCAAACTCAATTTACACCTATCTAAACTCTAACGAAACCTATCCAAACTCAACTTAAACCTATCCAAATTTAACTATAACCAATCAAAACCCAGCCAAAACCTATCCAAATTCAACCAAAACCTATACAAACTCTACCAAAACCTAAGCAAACTCAACCAAAACCTAAGCAAACTCAACCAAAACCTATCCAAACTCAATCATAACCAACCCAAAGCTATCCAACCTTGAAAGTTTACGAATACGAAGCGAGCACCCATCGTCATCGCAGCCCTCGGCCAGACTGGGCGCAGACTCACGGGGGCCCCTTCGGCCCCACACCCCCTCTCGATCGATAGCTCCCCGCCCCGTGCAACAGACCCTCAGACACGCAGACACACAGACACGCGCCTGCACCAAAACAAACAATACGACGGCCATCTACGCGCCAAACTTTCTTCGCCGTTTGTTTTCGTTCGGCGCGCGCTTTTTAATTCCAATGGTCGTTTTTTCGTCGATCGTGTTTTGTTTCGAGATTGTAGCGATATGGAACTAGTTTGATAAGAGGAGTTTTTTTTTTATTCGGATTTTCGTTCTGTCGATTTCAATCTGCGGAATGTTTTAGGATTTTGAAGTTTTTATAGATAAGCTTATACGGTGATTTTTTCCGGATGTGTTTCGAATAACAATATTTTATCTAATATAAATATAACTGTGCAGTCCTAAATTGTGATAAAACTTCTAAAGCCGGATTTTTTTATTGAATGTATGCGACGTTTTCGCGATAACAACTGTCAAATTTAATGTTGATTCAATGCTGAGTAACGTAATAAACGATTTAAAAATTGTTCAATTATATCGACGGTCATTAATCACAAATCACGAACAATACGCTCGGTCATTCAACAAACATCTCTATCTACGTATATTAAACTCTCGTAGCATACAAACAAAACTAATAATGAACCCATCCACACTAATTCGAAATTGAATCCGTTTCATTTTCAGTCCATTCGAACGATCGTTTAAATTTCACTCGCATCGAATTTGGCACCGTTCCTATACTCGCTCGTAACTCAGCACACTTCGCTACGTACGACTTTGAATAAAATATTCGCAATTATCATCGATGGCCCATTCCCGAAGTTTACAGAGCGATTCTGACTGTAAAATAATTACACACGTTTGATTTACAGCACAACGTGATCGTCTTTTTCGGGACGTTCGAAGGTCTTCGACCGCATCGCGAGGCCGACCTTCTTGCGTTCGCGACGCGTTTATTACACCCGAACTCGAAAATAAACTTTCGACTTTTCGTCGGACGTCGAATGCTTAATTAAGCGAAATTATACGGAAAATTATACGCTCGACGATGCCGCGGTTTGCATTCGAATTCGAAATATCGACGACTATTGGGGCGATCTGTTCCAACTGCTCGTTCCTCGAAGTCGATAATATAGTCAGTGTGTCGTTTCAATGTTGATGATGTATGGTTCTGAATCGAAAGTCTTTTCAAGCTGCTTTGCTTCAAATCTGTTCTTTGCTCTATTCGTGTACGATTCTGTTTGGAGAATAAAACTGAAGCTAAGTAGTCGTTAGGTGTTCACTATAAATTTCTTTTTCGATCAATATACATTCCAAGACAAATCAATGTTGAAGAATTCATTGACAATTCATGTAGAAGATACATTCATTTGTACAATGTGGTAAATATTAACTTTAAATAATAAACAGTATTCGTATACTATTCTATCAGAATGACGTTCGATCTAACCTAACCCAATCTAACCAACCTAATCCAATTTGACTCATCTAGTGTCGTGTCCATTAGATAATACACGTATACTGCATCCACCTTATACATGTATGGAATTGTGGTTTGAACAGTTTGTACTTGGCACATTGAACTTTGATTTGTACAGTTTGAACTCGGTACATTGAACTTCGATTGGATAGTTTGCACTAATTACAAATAGCTGCGTAATGTGATGCGAATTTTTTTTTCCGATATCTGACTCATGAATATAAAGAGTCAGCGACCTTTATATTATATTTGTCAACGTATAAAAAAAGAGAAAACTGATTAAAATTCGTCTAGAAAACGTGCGTGTTTTGAACTTTCCTCGCAGCTAGGCTCCGGGGAAAAGCCCTCTCGTTATATGGCAAGGGGTGGCAGTTCATTCACTCGCCTTTATAGCTATAGTTTATAACTCAATTTCGCATTATAGTCCCGCTAGGTGGATTTAACATTTCTCGTTACTCGTAGGTGAGGGTGTGCACTGTTGACTCTTTTTTTTTACCCTTCGAAGTTCAATTAAATTGAGTTTCCTTATTTCGAACGAACGATTGTTATATCTATAGGGCGTTGAGAATATTCAAGAGAGTCGTTTTGATTTCAATTCGCACTGACCTAGTTTAACTGCTGTGTGGATGTTGTGATTTGTTTTGTCCGCATTGAACTTGATAATTCTCATCGCTTCTAATGAGAAAATCGAATGCTTTACTTATTCTGTAGATAAAAGGTTATCGAAAATTCGTGTCTTGTTTTTTTTTTCTATTTTTTGCGGATGTTTGTCGAATATCGTGAAAATAATCCAATATTCAATCCACATATTTCTATAATAGAACCAGTGTTATTGCATAAAAATAAAATGAATTTTAGCAGATTAATAGCACGACACTTGATCTAATCTAAAATTTGACTCAAACTTATAAAAAACCTACTTAACCTAACCCAACAGTTAGCTACATTAGTACCGAAAATTTGCACGTTTTTTATATAAAAAAAAAAACAGATATTTTAAAATCATGCACACAACGAAATTGGCCAAATCGATATTTTCCAACGCCTATATTAAAATGCGGCGTAGGGTTTTACTACCCTTGCGTGAACTCCTTTCGGGGTCGTTTGTTAACCTGTCTGCGAGTTGCGTAAGTCTGGGTCATTCATACCACGAGTCCTTAGACGTGACGAGGTCAACATTCTGTCTGCCTATCGTCGTCTCCTCGTTCCACGTGCTGAGCAGTGCTTGGAATGAGGAGATCCGCCGTCCCGAAAGTCACCGACTTGTCTGGTCGTGACCCCGACGAATCCAATCCGCCACGTGGTCTCGTTCTCGAACGTTTCGATGATGTTTGAATGTCTGCAATATTCAAATTATTCATTCGATAGGCTTAGATTCAGTTCAGAATCGTACTGGCATCGTTTTCTAGTGAATATTTTGAGAAAGGCTTGGATCACTAGTAAATTTATGTGATAGGCCGAAATTAGGCCCGGTTAGAAATTTTTAAGTTGTGTTAAGTTGGGATGGGGGCTAGTGCATGTTAAGACAATGGGGAGTGTAGAGTACGAAAGTACTTTGTGTTAAACTGCCATCTCGAGAATTATCGAAAGTGATAAAAATTGAACTTACTTTATATTTAGAATGATAGTTTTGTGATGAAAATTTATGCATTTCTTTATTACTCTTTTCAGATTTTATGGGCGCTCTCATGACACAAAATGGATGTGAATTTTTCTAACGTCCTGGAGGGCACACGTCAGTACTTCCAAGGTCTTCCGAAAGCTTCGCCGGGTGGAGACGGCGATGCTGCTTCTATGGAAGAACAATCAACAATTGCAGAGCCAATTGCAGCAGCACCTCCACCACCATCGGAATCGCCGCAATCGCAAGCGGTTATTCCAGTCGTGGCTACTCCAGTTGCGGCTGCTCCAATTATAGCTGCTCCAGCTGATGCACCTCCAACATCGACAACGACTTCTTCTCTGCCTGTAAATGGAGGATCTGAATCTGAGACACAGCCGATTCCACCTCCCGTGGCTCAGCAAGAACCTCGGCCTCCATCAGCTCCAAGTCTGCCTCCGTCTGTACCTCGTATGCCTTCAACCGAACCTCCTGAACGGCCTCCGTCAGATCCGATAGAGCCAGAGCCTCACATAATTCATAAGGCTACAGTAATGCAGCAAGCTCAACAGCAGGCTCAGCAACAAGCTCAGCAGCAAAAGCAGCAGCCATTTTTGAATCCGTCCCAAGATCTCGAGAGACCTTCTTCTGCCAACATGATATCGCCTCCGACTCATATTATTCATAAGCCACCTCGGCCACCACAGGAATCTTCAACTTTAGATGACAGTCGGAATACGACAATCACTGTTGTCCAAGAAAATGCACGCATTCCACCACATTTCGCTGTGTCTTCCGAAGGAAGCACATATCCACCGCCTCCAAATAAACTGTCGTCGGCGCCTGTCCAATTGAAGTATTCTTCACATTTACCCATACCACCGCAGCCCACTATACACAATTCTCATTATCTCAGCAGAATTCATGGTTCTTCGCAATCTAGAAATATCACAATGCTGCAAAACAGACAAACTAGTGGATTGGCTTATGCGAATACTGCTTATCCAACTGCTGAAAGAACTCAAGTGTCAAATGTGAGTGTTTCTCAAAAGATTCCACAAAGTGCCCAAAGTGTTAATTCATATTCCCATCCCGTTTATGAAACTAGTGATACGAGACATTCATCAACTGCTTCAGAAATATATATGAAAAGTTCTCAAAATATCAAATCGACACCTCCGACCCTTCTTCATAGGAATACTCCCGAGTATCAACAATATCCACACAGTGCAGGATATAGTTATATTCAATCAAGTCATTCCAACCATAATTCAGATGCTGATAAGACTCCATTAAGTGGAGTCGGACACAGGGGATACTCTCAGTCAATCCAACATCAAAAGCCAAGAGCTTCACCACCTGTTGCAAAAAGTTCTTTGCCTCAAACGCCTATTGTTCAATCAAGACAATATTCGTATAATCAAAAACTTGTGGCACAACAATCACAACATTATCATCAATCTCATTATAATTCTTTGAAAAGTGTCAATCCTCAAGATGCTTCTCGATATAAAATACCTTCTGCTCCCAACTATGAATATCCACCAAGAGTTCCAACTCATAAGGTTTCAAGCAATCCAACGATTCCAACATCTTCATCTGGTTATCAGGATAGGGTACCTTCCTTGTCAATGGACCAAAGATACAATATGATGGTGTCTCAAAATCTACATTCAAATAGACATGTTCCACATACGTCAGTGGGAGATACTTCTCATCATTATCAAAGAGTACCTGTTCAACCTCATAATAAAACTTCCAATGAGTATTCAAGTCATCATTCAATAAAACCGCAACAACCTCAAAATCAGATGTACAACAATTCTAATAATATGCATCAATATCAGATGATGAATAATTCGTTAGAGCATTCTCCTTCCAGCAATTCCAATAAACAGACAGTTAGCGGATATCACTTACCAAATTCATATCAATCCTCTTCTACAAAACAAGCTTTTGATACTTCCCCAAAATCAGCATCAACAAGAAACCTAGTAGCAAAGCCCAGTTTAGCTGTTCATCAGCCTAGAAAAACTGTTACTGTCACATCCTTGGTGAATCAAATGAAAATATCCTCAAGATACGATTCTCCTGCTTCAGCACCAAAACCTAGAAAAGATTCACCTTTAGATCTGTCTGTTAAAACTGTGAGAACACCTGCAGATTCAACAGCACAAGATGATACTGAAAATCATAATTATGAAAGGCGAGAAGTAGTCATACAAAATAATCTCAATAATAGTAATAGAGATGCTCCTGGAATGTCATCAAGTCTGTCACATTCGAGGCAAAGATATCAGCATAAACCAAATAATATAAGTAGTTCTCATAAGGTAGATTTTCTACCAGATTTCAATACTAATTCAGTGGAAAAATTATCACCGTATCACGATCCAAATTCAGCTTATCCAAAAAATAAAAATTACGAACAATTATATTCGAAATCTGGAAGCCCTTCAATGTATAATAAAGCGAATACTCATGTAGATTCTCAATCCTATTCTGATAAGTTTGATGGCACAAATCGACCCATTTATAATTCTAATAATTATAGTAGAAGAATAGATCCTAACGTGCCAAAAATTGATCTGACAGGTACACCAGACAATGAGCATTCATCCAATGATAGGAGAAATTCTCAAATGATTTATGTTAAAGATGATCACAGAAAAAGAGAAGCAGCATACATGCAGAATAATATTCCACAGAAAATTGCTAGATACGATCAATCATGGGCATACGATAGACATGTACGTCCTGATATGTCTTACGCTAGAGAAATGTCTGCTTCTCATTCGAATCATTATAAAAGTAATGGTACGAGTTCATCATCAATATCTCAAAGCAAATCATATGATAATGTTTTGTATAAAAAATCAGAAAATGTCGATCCTTATAGTGCAAAATATGGTCAACAACCTTCACCTCAATCTCATTCCGAGGTTTATTATCGCGGATATCAAAAAATTAATCATACATATCAAAATCATGATTATAGTGCTGTAGATAAAAATATTCCACTAAAATTAGAATCAAATTCGTATAATAATCATCTCTCTCATATTTCTCATTCATCTACACCTGCTGATAAAAGAGTCTTAAATAAATTAAGATACAATTTAGAAACTAAAAATCTGAATGATTCCCAAAAGACTGTTGATAATTCTGATGATTGTATTATAATCCCATCGGATGATAATTCTGCAGATTATAATGATATAAAGTCGAAGAAAATGAAAAGCTTGAGCGAATTCAAAAATAATTCAAAGCCTTTATCGCCTTTGTATAGCTCCGAAGTTGAACCGTATAAAGTTCAAGTGCCTAGAGCTGTTGATTCTATAAAATATGACATTGATTATACGCCTAAATCTATTAAAATTAGAGACGATCTGAAAAACGCTGATGTTAATGAATTATCTTTAAATCCCAATGAACGATGCAGTGAAACTGAAATGGCTGCCATGTTAGCAGCACGAATACGTACCAAAGCAGAATTGAAAGGTTTTACTCAGTCTTCAAATAACTACCATGCCAACGAATCAAATAAAGTTAATAATGAAATAAAAGAAAATGCAATACCAAAAACAGAACCACACAGAAGAAGATTGTTTAGTAAATCTGATAATGTAAAAGACACCGAAAATAGTAAAATTGTAGAACATGCATCGGTGATACGAAACTCTTCAGATTCTGTGTTTGATTTTCCTGACAGTGGATCTGAAAATGATATTCCGAATATCAATAGAAATGGAGATTCCAAAACGGAAGTCATACCAATTCCTATTGAACCAATAAAAATCAAATCGGAGAAAAATTATGAAGAAGATCCATTTTGGACTGAAACATGTGATAGTTTTTTAGAACAATTGAAGTCTGGTAAAGTGAAGAAGACTCGAAGAAAAAAGTCGAGTTTACCTATCTTTGCTGAAAAGTCAAGTTTAGTTTCTAAAGATGGTATTCTAGATTCTATTAAACTAGAGAAAACTGCAGTAGTCAATATTGTAGATATTATTAAAACAGAAAATAATCCTTTAAGAAAAAAGATAAAGGAAGAAATTAAGGATCCTGTAACAAATGATCCATCGTCTGATTCTTCAGACGAAGATCAACCTCTCATCAACAAAAAAGTGAAAAAAGAAAATCAAAACCTCATGAAAAATAACTCATCTGAAAAAGTTGACGATAACAAATGGATTGTCAATCCCATCAAATCGGAAAATGGATGTATAGCTAAAAGGAGAACGAAAAACAAATATTCTCCTGAATGTAAAATGAAGACTACCAAGCAACCTGTAGTCAGTAGTGATGATGAAAAACTGAGTTTGAAGAAGATTAAACAAGAAAATAACAGAACTAACCACATGACCGATTCTAACGCAAGTGATAGTGAATGTGATTATATGACAGTAGCTAACAGATTGAGACATAGAAAAAGTTCCTCATTATCGAAATGTTTAGAAAATAAACTTACCAAATCTCCAAATAAGGACGCCTCTAAACTGAAAGACGATAACAATAAAGTGAAGAAAGCAGGTTTTGGCGATGGCTCTGATTTCAGACCTGGTTGGGAGGAAGAAGTTTACAGATACAAGCGTTCATTGAGAATGCCTGCTAGCTTAATCAATGTATCTCGCCCTCCACATTGGCCCAGAATATCAACTTCTTTGCCCGATTTAGATCCATGTCCTAATTCACCAGCACCATCTACTTCCACTGAAGAATTATATATTCAAAGATCACACGATAAATCTAAACAAGAGCTAGATAGTGATGTTGAATCAGTTTCTAGTTACATAAATCGAAAGGCTAATTATGATTCAGAAGCATCATGTTCGACAATTTTATCGTCTGCGAGTAAAAAGCTATCTAATTGTAAGAGTGAAAATAATTCTATTTTAGATGTTCTGATTCAAAAGTGTGGTAAGAAAGAACTCAAGAAGAATAAACTAAAAAATGAGTCCGATAGTCCAAAGGTGATTCCAAAATCTGTGAATTCTCTAGAATTACTTGCTACACCGAATTTGAATCTTGATAAGAATTGTAAAGAAATTCCTAAAAGTGAATATTCATACCTTGGTTCATTTAGGCAAGAAACAGTTACTAACTTTCGTGATACTTTCATTACTAATACTGATGGTTTATTAGGAGCAACTCAAGAATTCTCACCAGTTGTGTTGAAATCACGAACTAGAACAGAAACTCGTGTAATGAAAAAAAGAGCAACTATTAAAGAGGTGTTTGGTGACGAACGACCAGCATCTGCGCCTCCTACAACCTACATTGATGAACCTACTCAGGATATTAAACCGATAATAAATAACAAATTCAAATCGGTGCCATCGAAGAAGATCAAAAAACAAATCAGTAATAGTAGAGAAGGATTGCGAAGTTCTATACTCTTGAAAAGGAACGATGCCAAAGGAAGGACGCTCAGAATGAGAAAGAGAAATAGTTTCTTGAAGGCTTTGTCCATGAAAAAAGCTAAAAACAGCCTATTTTCCAATTCTAAGATTAAAAAAGATCCTGCATCACCAAAGTATAATGAAAGTACTACCAAAAATAACGATAATGAATGCGAAAATATATTACCGATTAAGAAAACATTCAGACGTTTGTTCCCAAGAAGAAAACTCAGTTCTGGGTTTGATTATATCCGAAAGAAGAAAAAACAGATCAAAAAAGATGATAACAATAGAAAAAGAAGTGCCTTTTCTAGACCGAGTCCAGAGTCTGTTCATGATATTCAACGAGAAATCAAAGGTTGGATCATAAACAAAAGTGTCGGTGAAACAGTGCTACATAGGGCAGCACGGTTGGGTTATACGGTGAGAATCAAATAACTTTTTATAATCAATGTTATAAAATGTACCCCTTTACACATTGTATTTTTTGAATCTAGGATTGTGTGGCATATTGTCTTGAAAAATTGGATGTTCCTCCATCTTGTCGTGATAATGCAGGATTTACAGCCTTGCACGAAGCTTGTTCTCGTGGCCATCTCGATATTGCAAGGCTATTGTTGCAATATGGAGCTAATGTATCTGAGGCAGCTCGAGGAGGTGTAAGGTAATAAAAATATACATTGCATATTTTTTTATTTAAGGTGCAATAGGTCTCCGACTACCAACTGTCAAAAATCAGCAGGACAGATTGCATATCTGTAGGAATTGTAGTGTATTTTTCTCTGTCCCACCTCTGTTTTGACAGTTCGTGGTTAGAGAACCAATTGTTTTAAATTAATTGAAATGTTTGACAATATAGATAGATTTTTTCAATAATTACTGGTAACAAACAATTGAAAATTTGCGTCTAAATTGATTTGTTTTTTTTTTTCTATTTTTCTAAGTTTCTATTTCTAATTACAGACCTCTCCATGAAGCATGTGAAAATGGCTACATAGAAATAATTAGGCTGCTTTTGTCATATGGTGCCGATCCATTGTTGGCTACTTACTCTGGTCAAACACCGATATCGTTAAGTGGTGGCAAAGCTGCTCGTTTGCTTCAACTTCATCTTTGCGACGTACAAGGAAACATGCCTCAACCGTGGCAGTTTAACGGACCTTGTAAATTATTAGGTATGCACATATTTGACATTATAATTAATTGAACTAAAATAATCTCATCCTTATATTTTCATTTTAGATCCTATTGAGAACGGATATGATCCAGTTTCTTCTCCTCCAGCACCGCCACCTTCACCTCCGCCTCCAGTCTCTCTCGAAATAATTACATCAACCATGTCTTTGCCTCCGCTTTATCGTCTCAAACCATCAAATAACCATTCGACAACTGATAGCAGCAACCAATCGTCAGATTCCGATTTATGGTGCTTACTGCAAGATTTAGTCGCTCTACTTCAAGTGAAATCTAGGGATGCTCTCCTCAAACAAATTCACTGTGGACCCGGTCCACCGAAAGATTCATTAAAGGAACTTCGAATGCAGGAGTTCTTAGATAGGGCTCAATGCCAGCAGCTCATGTCAGCTGGAGAAAAAATAAACATTCGGGCATCGAAGATAGCTCTCGTTAAATATACAGAGAAAGTAAAACAACTTTTGAATGTTGAAAGTGTGTGCATCAGATGATAAATACTCTCATTGTAGTTAGTTGTAAGAGTTCTGGGCAGTTTCCAGAACAGTGATTCGAAAAAATAATGTGGTTTATATCCGTGTCTTCAATGTGAATTTTTTATACATATATTTTATCTACAGTTACCATATTGAATTGTCATTTTTTAAAAGTGTGTATGATTGAGGTCTGATCTTTCGATCATCGATTTGTGGTAACTGTCGGTTAAAGCTAACGAATTCTATAGAAATGTTTCAACTACAGTTTATCAAAAGATTGGAAGACCAGCCTTAAATGACAATAGAGAATAATGACTTTATGCTTTAAATATACTCTTGTATGTATTTTACACGTGTATAGAGAGTATTTTAAAAATTGAAATTTGTTTTTAATATTTTTATGCAATAAATATACTATCCATACTTTTTAAGTTCATTATTTTATGTTATTTAGGTACTTAAAGCATCGTGATATCATAGAAAAAATAATTTATTTTCAATTTTGTGTTATATTTAAGGTAACTGGGAATGTAAGAAATTAAGTTGTAAAAGTTTTATTTTCCTTTTAGACTTGATTTGTTTTGTTTACTTGAATTGTGTATATTGAAAGTTGTCAATTTTTATCGAAGTTTACTGAATTATTGATTATTTACGTTTTCACAGCACATGCAATCAATTTTGTTAAGTGTGAGTGAAGTATTTATATTCAAATATATAATATTTAGGTGCTATTTCATACAATAAGACGTTTATATTAGTTTCATTATTATCGAAATGTAGCATATTTTATTATCTTGTACAGTTTATACATTAAAATTATTTACCATTATTTTTATTTTTACTTTTTTATTGTAATTAAATTTTTATGTACCCACCATGTATATAAATTACACCATGTATTTCATCTACGGTATGGTATGGTTATTGAATGAGATAAAATATAATGGAATAAACTGTGATTTCAATTGATTGTTCAGGGCGGATGCAATTATGATTGTAGAACAAAATTAATGTTTATATCATATGTATATAAAGAATGTAAATCGTGATCTTTCTTTATATATATCTATATACATATAAAAAAATATATGCGATTAGAAAATTACAATTTCATAATATAATATTTTTTTCAAATGAAGCATGTGTTTTATTTACCTACCTATTTACATTTAGTTAAGCATGTACCTACACTGTAAAAAGTAAATCTTAAATCCTGATACGATCTTAATTTTGAACGGTCTTAAAAGTCGATTTGCGTCAAAATTAAATAGCTTATAAATTTAACAGTTTAACAGTATTTAAAATGAAAATTATATTTTATTCCATACATTTAATATATTAAATACAATTCAAACATGTTGATGTAATTTTTAAGCATTTTGATTTCGATGCAAATCGATTTTCAAGACCGTTCAAATTTAAGATTGTATCGGGATTTAAAATATATTTTTTACAGTGTACAGCACAAAACAAATTGAATTAAAATAAAAAGACTTTTTTTTTGAGTAACAATCAAAGAAATTATAATAACAATTTATAAATTTAAAAAAAACTGGGAAAAATTCTCACCAGTGGCTCTTGTTTCATCAAAAAGTGTCTTTTTTTTTTAATGCAAATATGAAATTTGAAGAAAATTTTCAGATATTCACTTTTTGGGGCGAAAAATATAATTTAGAAAGTTAATTTGAAATCTTGACTGTCGTTCACAAGAGATCAAGTCTTTTTGTATCAAAATCATAATTTTATTTAGAAACAAATATTTTAAAGATTTTCTAAAGCAAAAAAAAAATCGCCTGCTGCGGTTTTTTAAACTTGAAATTAAATAGTGGGATAGAGTGCAAAAAAAAAAATTAAGCATCCTGTTTTGGGCCTTGGAAAATAGGGCCGCCCAATGTTATATTAAATCTGATACTGTATTTTCCAAAATAATTTTGGGGATTTAGGTTTATAATGGAAACGAGAAATAAATATAATATTTTTTTAATGTATACATAAATATATAAAAAAATCATGCATCATCTATTGCTGATTGACAATTCAATCTGTTTTTTTTATATAAAAGTAATTGAGCGCGAGCTTCTGAATATTTTTTCTTATAATATTCTAATTCTACTTTTGCTATTTCTAACTCTGATTTTAACATACTTATTTCATTTATTTGACTATTTTCTCTTAATAAATCTAAATTTTCATTTGATTGTTGAGATTGCTCTGCTGGAATTGGGTTCATTTCATTAATCAATCCCTATAACAAAAGAATTTTATAAATTAAATAAAAATATGAAATTTTATTGATTAATTGTATATTAAATAAATGCCCATAATGGTGAGATTGGTCTACTGGAGAGTTTATGTAATATGAGAATATTACAGTTGCATAAGCAATATGCAGACGTTTATTAATGCAACCAAGGTTATAAGTGTCTTGTTTGTGCGTTAGGCCCAAATTTTAAATCGTTAGTTAACTTAACTCGATTGAGTATTAATGTTTTTTTCGTCCTTTCGAATTCTTATCGATAACGCATTAAAATTATATAGGGAAATAAAATATCGATTAACAGTGGAGTTGAGTAATTAGATATTATCAGGCCCAAATATTTCCAAAGGAAAGAAACAACATAGACCATTTTCTCAACTATGGGCATATATCTATACAATAGATCCCCACAATACGAAGTCATGTGGAAGCTATTTAAAATGAGACAATCTGTGCATTTAAACGCAACCACACTGACAATGAATTCTTTTTGCTTTAAATAGCTTCCAAATTGAATGCAGTCGACTTCGTATTGGGGGGGGGGGGGGGTTCCTATAGTATCTGACAGCAACAGTAGAATTTTTAAATACGTTGTCAATCTGAAGATCCAATATGTAAATTTTATTATGCTAACAATAAGTACAAACCTCATTAGCTCCACATATGGCAGTTTGAATATTATTCATTATATCAGTGACTGGCTTCTCGCTCTTCTTCATCACAATCCTAAAATTACCTTCTACGTTTGAACCATTTTTCAATTTGATAATTTTATTACCAGACTGGAGCATCGGTCCCAATTTGATATAATCACTTTTCATAGTACACAAGGAAGAAGTCGATATACCAGGACTCTCATTTTTATTTACAATTAACTTAGGAACTGTTTTTATAGGCACATTGTTTATTATTTTAGCACTTTTATTTAAATTTGTCACTTTAACGGGCGTTATACTCGCATTTTTTGGTAACTGAACAAAATTAAATCCAGCATTGGTTGCAGCTTTCAAACTGTCTATAGGAAATTTCTGCAAAATGTTTGGTTTATCTTGACTCGTTATAGTTAAAAGTTGGTTGCTAATTGAGACAATTTTTTGATTTTTAATTTTTTTCGAAGGCAAAATGATCGGATTCTTTTTAATATCAGTTGGTTTTGTTTGCTTTTGAAGATTAACATCTTTTAAAACCAGTTTACCAGCATCTAATAAAAAAGATGATAGATATGAAAAAAAATGATAGATTATTGTCATAAAATATGGTAATATTTATACCAGATAACACTATTTTTCTACCACTTTGGATCGCGGAGTTGACTGTATTAGTGTTGTCTGTTGGCAACATAGTAATTCCATGTGCTTTAAGAAGTTGAAGTGTCGCTTCAGTTGCATCTTCCACCTAAATGCATACTGTGTTTTATTAAATGTACATATATCTTACATTCTATTTTAAAAATGAATAAATAATTTACACGAGGTGTAAAAGAACCGAAAACATTCTGAGGATCTTTTTCAGATTGATTACAATCTGTCTCCATTTCTTCAATTGGTTTCTCTGGAAATAATGATAAACATATAAAAACAAACTAAAGATTTAAATATGCTAACAAATAGTTATACCGTTATTTAAATTCAACATTTCATCATAATCCAACGAGAATTTTGTAGTTGATGGTTTGTTTTCTGAAAGATATACGATTTTTGTCAAATATTTGAATATTATATAGATTTACCATTTGATTTTCAATTTTTCAAAAATTAAATCAAACTGATATATGATAATGTCATGAATGAAGATGAAAAATCCATTAAATTCACCTTTAGCTTCCACATTATTTTCTATAGAACTTGTTGTTTCTAGAATATTTGCATTTTGAAGTTCTCGAACCATTTCCGTCCAATTCATATCCGTTGCAATCGTCAATGGAGTTCTATTGAATCGACAAACAGAATCAGGTTTAGCTCCGTACGAAATTAAAACACGTGCACACTCCATATGTCTTCTTTCAACTGCCCAATGCAGAGGAGTCATATCAAGCTAAAAAAAAACTCAATTATATATTTTGAATGAATATAATTTAAATAAAGATTTTTCAGTTACCATATCTTTACAGTCTACAATAGCGCCTTTTTTAAGAAGTAATTTTGCTATTTCGGCGTGACCTTCGTATCCGGCAAAGTGTAACGGAGTGCGATCAACCTTAGTCTTACAGTCCTTTCCGACTCCGGCGCGTAAAAGAATCTCACATGTTTCATAATGGTTATTCATGACGGCAAGATGTAGTGGAGACGTTCCCAACTAAACAATTTCACTTTTATCATAATTGCGATACGCGAGTTATTATTTCAATTTATATTTTATGAATACCCAATCTGTGGTGAGAGGAGCGCCTTTCGATAAGATTTCAATAACATTTTGTACGTCGCCTTCTCTAGCATATTGGAGAAGTTTTTTTCCTATTTGAAATATTGATAAGTTCGGATTTTTTGGTTTAACTGATAAATCATCTCCATATTCTGCCTGCAAGAATAATTCAGACATTAAAATAGAATTTGTCAAAATTAAGTTATACTTGGACTTATTTCTTTATTTGAAGTTTTACTCACCGGAATGAAACCCACACCATTTTGATCGACTACTTCTTTCGAGCAAATCATTGCAGAAGAGTTTTGCAATCTATAATAAAAACATAGATGTATTAAAACAATGAAAAAATATCAATAGAAATAGATTAAATTTGTAATGAAACACGCGAAAAACAAAATTGAATGTCAAATCGTCGACGATTAGTCTATATCGATATGCGCGTCGAACAGAATAGAAAATAAAGGGTAACATATTGAAATTTTAATGTTAACAGTATAAAAACAGTGTACAAGTATACATATTTACCATATTTTGTACAAACTAATAGTCTGGATATGGTAAATTTCAAAGCTATATTTTGGCCTAGTTTTCTGATCGACGGTCAGCAGTCGGTGATAATTGCCAGTTGCAGGTTTCGAGTTTTACATAAAAAGAATCGCTTAGCCATAAATGAGTAGTCGAATCGAAGATTGAGATGGCGACTTTAAATATAAATGTATGCTTCCAGTGAGAGTGTAAATATTTTCATTTGTCAATATTATTATATTGAAAATGTCAGTTCGATAGTCTACGAAGGTCGTAGAGATGACATTTGATGAAACGAAAGTAAATTTTGGAAAAAGTGTCAAAATTTGAGATGAAAAAAATTAGATTGTCAAAAAAAGGTGAAATTTTGAAAACGGAGGTCGAATCGACAGCGTAGACGACAAATCGTACTGTCGAATTCGAAAACGCGGGTAGAAAATCGAATCGAAACGCAATAGGGGAGTGGAAAACGCGGCATTAGATCCGACCGGAAGTGAGCGTTTGAAAGTGGCGAGTGCCGCGCAGGATGAGGACGTGCGGGGCGGCATTACGGCGGCCATGTTTCGGCTACTTCCTGTTCCTGTTTGCGCCTCGGCCCCTGGTGGGCGTCGGTGCCCATTTATGACCCGGCGATCGCTCGAATATCCCACCTGACGATTTCCGCTGAGGTTTCGAAGGTTCGGGAGACATCGCACGCCCGAAATATCGTCGCCACGCCTCAACTTGTCACATTGCGCGCCATTTTATCCGAACGTCAGCGTTTCCGCTCGTCGACGATCGTTTCGCGTCACGCTCGAATCGTACGATTCGAAACGATTACATTTGGATAATTTCGCGCGCTTTTTTTCGTTTCGATCGTTCGTTACGGTTTTAGATCGATTTAGTTTGAAATAAATTTAATTTTGACCGAAATAAATGGTTTTTAAGCGCAAAAAATATTATAAAAATGTATTTATTCATTTTTGAACAACATAAAATACAAATCGAATTTTTGAACGATTCGTCGTTCAATTTGCTTTTCAAATTTTTGGCATTTTATAAAAATGCCAGATAGACTAGATTATTGACGATTGGCAGCCATGTGTGCCATCTGTCATTCGGTGTGTCCTTTTGCCGATATAAAGTGAGTCTACACGCACGGACCCGAAATTCAAAAATAAAGTATGAAATAAAATGTACTATAAACGATTATAAATATGCCATATTCACGATATTTAGAAGAAAAATAATTTTCAAAAACGTCGACCTGCGGTTCAATTTTGAACGTTCATCAAAATAACTTTTTAGAAATGGAAGAATTCCAATTAGTTTTGGAAAAAATCTGATCCGGCCATCCATTGACTGAAGAAAAAACGTAATTTCTATCAATAATATAATAATAATTTTCCATTAATATCAAAATAAGGCCTTACGCGTCAACAAAATTAAAGATCTTGATATAAAATGAATAAAGATGTATTACACACTAGTGTATTTGGGCTAGAAAAAAGCATTATAATTGCATAGCGGTTGCACAAATGGCGATCTGTCAATCTGTGATCGCGCGAGGCCGGCTCCGCTCTCCTGCATCGTTCTAGGATGGCGGGGCCGCTGCCCGAAATCGTCATATGGTTATTTTATATCAATATAAATTCCGCTTTACCCAAATTACCCGATCGATTACATTTTAACGTTCCCCATTTACCCAAATCGAGCCAATTGCGATGGCCCCATTTCCAATTCGGGTCGAATAAACAAATTGTTTTCGTGTCTTTTTTTCATCTAATAATCGCCTATTTGCATATTTATACGAGATTTTTTCGTATGACGTGTGATTTTACCGAATATAATAATACGTTTTGATCCGACCGATTGCCGTTTATAAAAACTTTGTACTTTGTTATCTATCGATTCTCAGATCAGACCTTTACGACCCTTTTCAACTACAAGACGAAAATAGCACACGTAATGTAATTATTGAGAAAGCTATTCGGATCAGTGAATGTTTTCGTCGCCCATGAATAAAACAGTTTTCGATCATAATTTTTGAAATTGCACACATTCTGGTTATCATGAACTCGGAAAATAAATACTTTCGCACATCGTTTATCGTACTACAAAATTTTTTTTCTTGCACTTAGAGAGAAAAAAAATTACATCTAGAGTCTAGCCAGAAAAAATGAGCATTCTCCTTAGGACATCTCTGGTCACAGATCATTGTTTGCCATGTTTTGAAATTTATCTAAATATTTTCGATAGTCAAAACTGTATTTATTTTACTATTTATATAGAAAAAACCTTATAAATATATATAGGAATAATCTTATTTTTCTTCCAGTGCTCTTACCATTTCCTGTGTTGGCACAATTTACATATTTTCTCACATTTTCCAAGGCGCTCTGACTGCTATAGGTCATGGAGCACCTTTACATCGCACAGAATATACATGGATCTTTAAATTGAGTCTCAATTGTTTCGGGTACGCTTGTATTTTCATACCCGGAATTTTAATTCACAAGTACGTTAGGAAGACTAAATACTTAGAAAGATGTGGTAATTATTTATATTCATAACATTCATATTAATGCTAGATTTTATCGATAATCAAAGTATATTTTTCAGGAACCGGGTGCTTTCCGTCTATTGTGAGTCGTTGTTTTGGAGAGTCTGAATTAGAGAAACCTTTAGACAGCGCCCTGAAAAATGATATTGATAGCTCTAGAAGCTTTACAAGAGAAATGTTTTTGTTGATGTGTTGTTTTACAGGCTTAATGGGTTCTTATCTCACATGGGGGCTACTCCAAGAAAAAGTCATGACACAGGTTTTCCTTTTTATCTATGATTTGAAATACCCAGTAATTAACCTAAACGTTAATGTATTCTATAAAATTTCAGACATATGAAAATGAAAGCGGTACCAAAGCTCATTTCAAAGATTCCCAGTTTCTTGTATTTGTAAATAGAATATTGGCATTTATCGCTTCTGGAGTATACATTTTTTTCACTCGGCAACCTCGTCATAGAGCCCCTATATACAAATATTCTTTTTGTTCGTTCAGCAATATACTGAGTGCTTGGTGCCAGTATGAAGCATTGAAATACGTCAGTTTCCCCATGCAAGTGAGTATATTTTTTTCCAATTTGAAAATAGTTAAAATGTTTCATTTTCACCTTTGTGACTTTTGTAGGTTTTAGCCAAATCTTGCAAAATAATTCCTGTGATGATTATGGGAAAGGTTGTATCTCGCAGTAAATATGAATATTACGAATATTTTACTGCTGGTATGATATCTGCTGGAATGGTGTTTTTCATGTTAGGTAGCGCTGATGATAATAAAGGTAAATTAAAATTTATTCAATATTCTCTCATTTGATTTGATAATTATGTATGTTCATTCATTGTATTTTAGATAAAACAGTCAATACGATTTCTGGAATCATTCTATTGGTTTCTTATATTGTATTTGATAGTTTCACATCGAACTGGCAAGGAGCTCTTTTCACTACTTATTCCATGTCTTCAGTACAAATGATGTGTAGTGTCAATTTATTTTCATGTTTATTCACTGGCTTATCGCTTATTCAACAAGGAGGATTTATAGAATCTCTTCAATTCATGATGGATGTTAGTGACTTTATTTTTACATTATAAATTAATTAATTGGAATTGTATACGTGTCTTGATTTATAATAACGCTGGTTCATATATTAAATCGTCACACTTGTACAATTTTACTATTGAATTTCACATAATGTTAAATTACAATTAATTGCAGTATCCTAAATTCATCTTCGATTGTTTACTTCTATCGGTCAGTTCAACAGCAGGCCAATTCTTCATCTATTTTACAATAGCAACATTTGGTCCTGTAGTATTTACTATCATCACAACGTTGCGGCAGGTATGAAAAAATGAAAATTATAATCATATACTTTGTATGAATTGGTGTGAACATAATATGTTGTTTTAGGGTATTGCAATCCTGCTCTCTTGTATTGTGTATCAGCATCATATCAGTATTCTCGGTATATTTGGGATAGTCATTGTGTTCGCTGCGGTATTTTTAAGAGTTTATTGTAAGCAACGATTACGCACATTACGTATGAGAGTCGAAAATTTCAAAACTAGATCTACAGTTTAGTTTTTTTTTGTTATGTTTTAAGTTTTTATTTGTGTTTCACTGTATTCTAAAGTTTATACATTCCTTCTGTATTGAAAACATACTCATCCAAAATTAAATTTCATTATTTGCTTATTTTAAACATATACTTTTTTAATTTGTTTCTCGAATACTATTTTTATTTTAGTTATTTTATATACTATTTGATTTAGTATCACATTTCCTATTATATAATAGTATTAAATGTTTATTAACTGTATAATATATGATGTGTTTGTGCATGTTATGTATATTTGGTGATAAAATGTATTTTCGAATAAATAAATATTTATTAGTCATTGAGGTTTTTTCCATTGAATACTCAATAATATTTATTGACTGAATAATATGAAAATAAAAAAAGGAAAAATTATTAAATAAAAAAAACGTAAATGTTGGTCATTCACATGTATATTTATTAAGAAATACATTGTTCATGTTTACATTTGATTTTTTTTCAATTAGCACCAAAATTATTATATTTTGAGCACATCAATTTCAAAATTAGATTGTATCAATTTCATTTAAAATGATATCAATGCTTAAAATCTTTAATATTTACTAATTTACACAACCAAACAAAAATGACAATTGCACTTGTTTATTAATCAATTTAACCCTTTTAATTCTGTGTCGAGTGTGACTTGTCAATATTGTTCCTACATCTACGTTTGGAAAATTATCTGCAGTGCAAAAGGGTTAATGTTTGACAATTCGCAAATATTTAACATTTATTGTCTTATTAAATTTATTCAAAATGAACTGAGTTATGATATTATCATAGCTTTATATTAATTATCAATATATTGATGAAATTTTTAATTTTCAGTCATTAGAATCGAATCAGAGTGTTGACAAAAATTGTTTAGGATTAAATACATGAATAATATTAAAATATAAATAAGTCTCAGAATATTTAAATGGTCCCCATATGATGAATACATTGATTATCAAAAGATATGCATAAAATTGGGAAAAATACATGAAATGGACTTTATATTTTAGTTAAAGATACATGGTTAGATTTTTTAGCATTTGAAAAAAATATTCAAATGAACTTTCTTATTTATACCTAACATTTATTGTTTTTTTTTTTTTCAATTTTAATATCATTTAAATATAAGGCAAATTCTATAATGGACAACATTTTTAGGAAGGAAGTGACAACTTTAAACATTTTAAAATTGATAATTAATCATATGAAGGCGGGCGACATATAGTGATCACAAATAAAAATGCAAACCATGTTTCCGTCGCTTGCAACAACAACATAAGTGCACACATGACATATTCAAGACGAAGCTTGTGAGTTTGGAACACTAACAGATAGACTACGCACAGGGCGGACGGAATCGTTAAAATGACCGATATGAAAACGGGTACACCTAAAACATAATTTTTAGTATAATACATTTTAATTGAGAATATGTACAGAAATAATATTCTTACTGTGTAGTGCCAGGCTACCGCGTCTTCCGAGAACACAACGTAAAGTTTCTATTATCAGAAGTGCGAACAGCAACCCGGCTTCGGCGGTCAAAGTGGCCGTAGCGTAAGGTAAATTTATTGCTTTCAATATTCCCATTCCGAGCTCACAAGCGGCAAACATTCCAAAGTAAAACGAGTTGAGATATAAAAGGATTTCGTAAGCCAAACTCGAATTCACCATTTTGCTGAAAAATAATAAATCGATTCACCGATTGAGCCGTTATTTTAAATATGAAATCGAGATTAATTTTGTGTTGAGAAACGAGAGGATATTTGTTATGATTCCGTCGCTACGGTAACGAAGGTTTATGAATATTGATGAGGTTTAAGGTTAGAAGTTTTCAGCAACAAGTATTTTACTTTCAAAGTATCATTCGATACGGCGAATCATTGGGGGAAATCAAAGTTTTTCTATTATAAAATAAGAAAATTATACGAAAATGTGTTGAAACCTTTGTATATGTCGCGATTACATTTAAGAAATCGGGCGGAGTTCCCGCGGGTATAAATAGAAACGTAAATATGGCGGCTTCTCACGTTTCTCGGGATTCTTCGGCTGAAACTGAAACATCGCGGTTTTTTGAAAATTGTGTAATTTTTTATTGTGAAATAGATATTGTAATATCGCAATATATTTTTTCAACATATTCCAAATCAGATTTATTTTTTTCCTATTCTACGCGCGGTTTTATTCTGACTCGATTCGATTTTCCGTATTAACTCGAAAAAAGTTCTCCGGCGATGAAAAAATCTAACCTAACCCAAATTTTCGGCCTGTATTTTTCTATAGATATTTATAGGCGTACGATTGTGACGGAGGTCATAGAGGAAAAATAGGTAGGTCCTGAAATCCAGCAAACGAAATAATTTTTCAGAATTGCAATTTAACTAAAATACGATGCTCGATTTTTCGCGTGTTTTTGTCAAAAACGAAGCCATCCCGAAGCTAAAATTTTGAATTAAAGTGACGCAAACATCGACCTTAAGTCATCGGTGTTTAAGCGCATATTTGTATGAGAGATGGTGAAAAAAAGGCGTAACTCTTCAAAGAAGACGGCTTCTCGACGGCCACCGACCGAAGGGCCGCACGTGTCTGTCATCGCCGGTAGTGTCGTTCGGCGATCGGGCTGACTTCGGGATGGAGGGCGTAGGGCGACGCGTGGCCCCGGCGGTGCCCCCGAAGCCGCGACGCCCTCACGGTTCTCGCGGCCTCGGACCTCAGGCGCAGCCGCAGCCTCCTCCGGCCGTCCCCCAGAGCTGCAGCGTCGGCGCCGCCCGAGAGCCGTCGTACTCGTCGAGGCTGCACGGCCCGCCGCTGCCGCTCCCGCCTCTCTACACCAACGAGAGGGTGTACAGCAACGTGGGGGTGCCTCCGCCGGGGGCGCCGCCCTCGCCCGTCAGCTCGAGCTACAGCGAGCTGAGGCGGGCCGGGGTCGCCGAGCGGCCGGACGTCGGCGGCTACGGGTCGTCGGCGTCGTCGGCCTCCGCGTACGAGTCGCTGTACGAGCCGATCAACCCGCGGCCCCCGAGCCAGCTGTCGGCCGCCTCCGCGTACTCGATCTACGGGGGCTACGGCGGGGGTCGCGGAGCCCAACGCGGCGGCGGCGGCGGCGAGCCGAAGGAGGCCGAGGTGGACGCGCTCACCGACTACCTGGTGCGCTCGATGGAGGACGGCAGGGACGGCGACGCGTACGGCGCGTGCGTCAAGTGCGGCGAGCGGATCGTCGGCGAGACGTCCGGCTGCACGGCGATGGACCGCGTCTACCACGTGAGCTGCTTCGCGTGCTGCGTCTGCGCGATCAACCTGCAGGGCAAGCCGTTCTACCCGCTCGACGGGAAGCCGCACTGCGAGGAGGACTACCTGAACACGCTCGAGAAGTGCTCCGTCTGCACGAAGCCGATCCTCGACAGGATTCTACGCGCGACCGGAAAGCCGTACCACCCGGCCTGCTTCACGTGCGTCGTCTGCGGCAAGAGCCTCGACGGCATTCCGTTCACGGTCGACGCGACGAACCGCATCCATTGCATCGAAGACTTCCACAAAAAGTTCGCCCCGAGGTGCTGCGTGTGCAAGCTACCCATAATGCCGGAGCCCGGGCAGGAGGAGACGATAAGGGTCGTCGCGCTCGACCGCAGCTTTCACATCGTGTGCTACAAGTGCGAAGATTGCGGCCTGATTCTGTCTTCGGAAGCCGAAGGCCGAGGATGCTTCCCGTTGGACGATCACGTTCTGTGCAAGAGTTGCAACGCGAAACGAGTTCAAGCGCTCACCAATCACATGACGACCGAATTGTGAACGAGAGGCGGTCGCCGATAGGTTCGCGTTCCACCGACCGAAGAGTTTCAATTTTTTTTTATTTTCATATCTTAAACGGTCGCTTTCGTTCTGAATAAATTCATCGCGCGACGAATCGAAGCGCTACCCCGTTCGACGCGACCAGTCGTCCCGACTCGGCCTCACGCAAAACGAGTCTCATCCCGTTTAAAAAATATATCCGATCATATTTTTGACCTAAACACTGACAAATTCAGCACTTCATGTGTAGCAGAGGTCAAATAAGTATGTTACAATATAAAAATTTACATATTTTTCAGTATTTGCTTTATCGTTTCGACGATTAATCGCTCGTATTCAAATAAAATTGATTTTTCGAAAGACTGTTATTGAATAGATACATTTAATAATAATTTCAAAAATTCTACTAGTTTTTCAACGCTCATCTTGTAGACAAACTGCGTTAATTTTCCTTTTTTTTTTTACATATTTGAGCCTAATATGCGTAGATTATTAGCCTTAATTATTTGAAATGCTGCTTAATTTTATATGTAATTTAGGAAAAGTAAAATGTTAAGAAATTTTACAAGTTCCTCGTCGATTGCAGTATTTAATGTTGTGATTTGCAAATTGATGTTTTTGCATTATTTTTGTTTAATTTTTAAATCTGCACATTGCCAATTAGCATTTCAGTAATATGATGCTTTATTTACTTGAAAATATTTTCTTATTCTTATTATTTTAGTTTAATGAATTGTATTTTTATTTTTTTACAATATCACTAGACAGAAAGGAAAATATTAATCTTTTTTTTTTTACTTACATACCGTTTGGTATCTTTAGTCAGAATTTTCTGTCTAAATTATCATAAATTTTATTTTAGCCACGATTAGCAATATTAATTGTAAGTCACATATTTATATTTATGAAATCTCATGTACATTGTGATTTCATAACATTCCATTATTCTTAGATAGAGTTTTACGTTGCTACTATGCTTTTTCATGAGATATAAATATTAATTACGAATGAAGTGAAATTTTTCACTCGCTTTATGAATTTAAATGCTGTAAGTCTTAGTTTGCGGCGAATAACCATAATTTTTTATTATATGAATCAGTCATGTGTAAATCTTATTTTTATGAGTATTGCCATATATATTTTTATAGTGTGATATTTTTTATTGTTAAATATTGTAGATTTATGTATGAAAAATTATTTCCGTTTCTTTAACATCTTAATGGAGATCATATTTATCATTATTTGCTATATATTTTGACTGTTTGTAATTTTCGGAAAGTTTAATGAATGGAGAAAAATATTTCAGAATATGTGAAAATAATTTCGATTGATATTATTGGACAAAATTTTGTAAAATAAATGTTTTTTTCTGCAATAATAAAATACTTTTATTTGCAAATTTATATACCTATTTTCAGGAATTCAATTAGAGTTAGAGTAGAGAGAATGAAGCAATAAAATGATTAATAAAAATTGGTTATACATACATACACATATATGTATGTATATTGGGTATATCTACAAAACTAATGGAAAGTTGATAAAAAAAGTGTTGTTTACTTTAAGAGCCAGTTTTTTCACATTTTCAAATATGATTTTCCGAAAAGTAATTGGAAGTCAAAAGTACAAATGGGAATCAAGTCTCCTAGGAATTGAGCCTATCCATATTACTCCAATAAGTTAAGTAGGTAAATATTGAAATGGTTAATATTTTGTGATTTAGTAATTGGTGCTTTAAAATCAGCTGAAATTTAAATTGAAAAAAAATAAAGTGGTATCTATATTGATAAAATATTTTAGAATAATCGAATATTTTATGATTTTCATTATCTATTTTAGAATAGTTCATATCGTCGAATATTTGGGATACCTGAGAACGCCACCAAAATGAAGAACATGAGGCAGGGGGATAAAGCAACCTCATCCTCCTTTTATGAACTAGGTAAATTAAGTTTGTAATAAATTTTCTGATTGTGAGTGTATTGAAAACATTTTCAGTGAAATATGAATTTTCGAAAGTAAATAAGAGAAATCATCCAGCTTAAATTAGTGAAAAAAAAGGCACTAAATTTACTGATACGTCCCCTTTTTAAAAATTTGACTCGATTATTGCGTATAGCGACTAGTTTTAATTTAAATTCCAAATTTAAAAATTTGACTCGATTATTGCGTATAGCGAATAGCTTTAATTTAAATTCCAAATTTAAAAATGATAGCAGGACATGACGCGCGATCGAGCTGTTAAACTTGATTCAAGTCAAGTCAACAGGTCGTTGTTTATTTTCCCGCGTTAATATTGATGTTGCGACGTTGAAATGGCGCCGGAAAAACGACGTCTCACGAGCAACGAGAAGAAAGTGAGCTAACAGAAATCGGTAAGTGAGTGAGCGATACTCAAAGTTTCACTCTTACGATTGATTGTCGTTGATAAATTCATAACCTCATTTCAGAGAGCTCCTGACGGGATTCCGCAAGATGAAACCCGAAGAAGATATCATAAAGAGAAGAAGCGAATCAAGCATGAGGTGTATTTCGTTCGGTGTTCGTATTTCGTTATGGGGTTCGATTAAATGTACCGCGTCGATTTTGTGAATTCTGATCGAAGAACTATCGGATAAGTAATCGATGATTATGTTCTGCATGGTAGATCGTTATGATTAGATTTCGTTGCACGCACATTGGTATAGACAGATCAGTCCACCGGCTAATTGAACCGAACGAGCGCTAGTTTTCCGTCTGGAGTTCGGCCGTTTTTCATTTCTCCGGTTAAGCATAATTTAATCGACGATATTTTCTAAATATTGAGCTGAATTGAAAATTATCGAACTCAAGGTGTAAAATCAGTAATATGTATTTTTCATCGATTTATTAGAAATTATTGATTATATAAATGATTTGTATCATGCACATGTTTACCGTTATGTTAATGATTTTAATGAATTTTATGCGCTATTATTATTTGTAACTATGAATTGTGTAAAACGTTTTTCAATATCTTGAGTTTTGTATTCAGATATCCATTTAGAAATTTAATGTTTATCCATGGCATACGAATACGAAAAGATTTCACAATTAATTTAAACAACAATTTCCAAAATAATCAAAACTAATATGAAACTGTAGAGGCATCCGTTAAAACTGTCGAAATTGAATGACAGACGAGAGTGTAGATAGAAATCATCGAATCGGACCTAATATAACGGTGTTCGCTATAGAAAGAGAAATGAAGGAATGGAATTCAATGTGATGAAAAAACCCAACGATGAAGAATTGTACAGGGTGTACGTTTAATAGTGCTGTTCGTCGAGGAAATCCATTTTTTTCCACCAGGTCAAATTTTTGAGAAAACTCAAATTTTATGTATTACCTATTTTGTCTTTTTTGACAAAAAAAAAAAAATGCTTTAGAACTGTGTGTTAAATTATTTATCAATTGTAACATAACTTTCTAAAATTATTTATTTTGAGTGTAGAAGTATTTTATAGAAAATTTCAAAATAGCCGAACCTATTGATAAAAAAAATATTTAAAAAGATCTAATGATGCTCAACTAACCGCTAAGTCAACACAAAGCTCAAAAACTGTTGTATTAAAATGAAAAATATAAAAAAAATGAGGGCGTGTTTAAGAAAATGACCCGCGAACGTCGACGTTATACGAACTTCATACAAATTTGCACTGGACGAACGCGTTCGAAGGCGCAAGGTTTTGAAAATTTATGCTTTGAAAAGCGATATTCAGGAAAATCAATATGGAACATGTTGATTTTCTTATTTACTCGAACATATTTAGATACTACAGTTCTTGCGACAATATATACATCCATCTGTTTCTGTCAGATTTTGACAGTTATTAGTTGAAGGTTCTGCGTGTAGTTTAAAATTCGTATTTTCAAACTAGATGTGAAAAAACCGGCCCTAATTGCAATATAAAAGTTCAAATCTTTAAATGTATAACCTGTTTAAAGACTATGGTGCTGTTCAAAGTGGCTTGACTGAAAAAGAAATAAATAAAACGATGAAGACTGTAGCAGTGGAAAAAATCAGAAAAAAGCTAATAGTTCCGAACCTGAAGTAAGATAGAACTTGTCAAAAATAAAAAGAAATCTCTGTTAAAAGCTAAATATAGACGACATTAATACCATATGGGTAAAGTAGAAGGAAATAATATGTAATATCCTGCATCATTTATATCAAATAAATATTTTTTCAAAAAATCATATTATTGTATTAATTTACCTGTAATAAATTTTTGAATTACACAAACGTTACAGTATAAATTGATGATGAAAATACCATTTGTTTCCCATTCTTTGAAATTTGAGTAAAGGTGATTTTAAAGTCTTATCATGAAAAATATTCTGCCATCTATTTTACAAATTGGAAATAGCGACAATTGTTTTCATCCACATGACGTATGATTCATGTTATATGAATTCGTGATAGATGTCTCTAATCGTTTCGTTGAAAACGTTCATAAAATTGTCCCACCATGTGGTATCTACCTGAAATAATGCGAAAAAGATGAATTTTATACACTTGAATAACTGTGAATATAAATATAATAGATGCACATAAAATAGGTGAATATTTTTCCTGAGAGTAGGTACATACATACGTATGTATCAACATATAAATAAAAAAAAAAAAATACCTCAATTTCTTTTGACTTCACTCTCCCCCAATTTTTTGAACTCGATCTTCATTGCTTTTCGTTGCCTAATCATACTTTTTCCGCATATTGAAGGATTTTCTTTTTCTCATTTACATACATAATTATTATTGAATTGGATGCATGAAATTTAATAATTGAAAATGCACTGAAATATGCATTCTACTATGTCGATTGATAGCTTATTTCGTTCATCTTTCCACTGGCTATTATAATTAATGATGATTGGATTGATAAAACCTACGTTATCCGCCATTTTGTAGCGGCCGCCATCTTGGATTTCAATTTTTTATACTTTATTGTATTCTGCTTGTTGAGCCCTTTCATTTGGTACCCATATTGATAGGATTAATAAAACATATATCATCCGCCATTTTGTAGCGGCGGCCATCTTGAATTTATAATGATAGTGAATAAACATAATTGTATTGTCACCAAAATCCAAAGTGTATACAAAATTTCAGATTAATCGGTTGACAGGAAGTGGGTGAAATTTGAATTACTAAATTTGATCCAAGAAAGAAACAAGAAAAAAGAATAAAGAAAACAAACGGGCTGAGCTAATTAAAACCGTTTAAATACACACCGAACGTATGCGTTATGTGCTGGGACAGCATACAAGTATTGCCACAATTTTAGCAGATTAATTTCTCTATCTGTTTCTTTAGTATTTCTAAAAATGTATTACCGTTTATCTTGAGATTATTTCTTTACTTTTTTAAAATAATATCTAAGGGAAACTGGAACAGATAACCTTCGGAAGGGGACACGGGTACAAGTCTCTGTAAACGGAGACATATAACAACCCTAAATTAAGGTATTCTGCCACAAAAAACTGCTTTGTCGGTCATAAAACTGTGAACCCGCATCAAACTATGCTGGCATTACTGTTCACCGCAAAATGCTAATGTTGTATAGAAATCATTTTCATCATCAATAGAAAATTGTTTTGTCACAATATCGAAGCTTAAGGATCCCCACACACGAGTCCGATGAATGTCTCGATTTCGGTAAGGTCGTCGAAAAAATACGGGGTTTTTTGGAGATTGTATCATCTATGTGTGGGATATAATACATCGAACACTTGGATTTAGCAATCCGAACGTCAAATACAATTCGACCCTTATAAACAAAATTAGGACACTTATTTATACTGGAATGCGTTTGCAAATAAGCGAAACGCCCTCGCGGCGTGCTGTTTGCCGCTTGTCATGGTACGCAAAACATAACTTAACCCATCATCTGGCATCGAGCGCTAATCAAGTAGGGAAGAGCGGCAACGCCGCACCGCACCGGATAGACATTCGATTATGTACACAGTTGAATGTTAAATTTCAGCAAAATGGGATATCTATGAGATATGACCGGGACTTAGGTTTTGTATACTAATTCATTAAAATGATGTTGAGAATAGTAGACACATGTCCCTATTTAACCAAGAGTAGGATATTTATCTTTACTGTGGTGCGTTTGAGAATAAACGAAAGAAATTAACAATAAAGGGTAGCGTGCGCTACGTTGAATATGGACCGTGTTGCGATTAGGTTCATTGTATTCTACATTGGTGCGCGAGCAGATACTTTTTACTGTGTTACTAGGCTCACGGACGAATTCATTTCAAGCCGCTGTATATCGAGATTCACAATTGGCTCGACGAGCGGGCAGGGCTTGAAAATTTTGTTACGTCGCTATCGTAAACGAGAGTTTACAGATGTGTCTCACTCGATTTGCCGCGCGGCGTTTCTGAACGAAAACACGAGTGCCCACGGACGTATTCGTTTCAAGCTCACTGCGTATCGATTTCGTCGGTCGAGCGTCAAATATTACTCGATGTGCGGAGCGTTTAATATTATTAAAGTGCGGCCGTCCAGATAGTGACCCGGTGGTGTCTATA